>JALGBA010000020.1:1050000-1590143 GCA_023970755.1 Azemiops feae | reverse complement strand
TAGATAGCTAGATAGCTAGATAGCTAGATAGCTAGATAGCTAGATAGCTAGATAGATAGATAGATAGATAGATAGATAGATAGATAGATAGATAGATAGATAGATAGATAGATAGATAGATAGATAGATAGATAGATAGATAGATAGATAGATAGATAGATAGATAGATAGATAGATAGATAACCTTTATTGTCATTTTTTACTGTGGGCACAATGGCACACATTAAAAATGAAATTTAGTTGCTTGCTCTCAAAGTATACACATACATAACACACATTTAAACATACTATATAAAACATATGAATAGACCTACACCCTTACATATAAGTAACATATAAATATTAATCACATAATACATAGGTGTCAAACTCGCCACATCATGTGACGTGTCACAATGTATCGCGACTCTTTTTGCATTGCCGGCAATGGGGTGGGTCCGGCTTCGGTATGATGAAACCGGCCCTTGGGCCAGCAGTTTGACACCCCTGACATAATAAGTTGCATAACAATTGAGCTGAGTCCCAACCAGGCATCATAGACATCTGGGGAATCTGTTTATCCAAGCTTTGAAAGGGAATTTTTTTTATCACTGCCTCACAAGCTTCTATTTGCCATCTTCTTCCTCGTTCTTCTCCAACTCCACACTTGCTCTTTCTATACAGCAGTCTTTAAACTTAGCTAGCCCTGAGCCTGCAAGCATCTACAGCGAAGAGCTTTGATTTACAAAAAAAAAAAAAGGCTGGAGTTTTCCTTGCACCACACTATGACTAATATGAACTATATCAGGGGTCTTCAAATTTGGCCCTTTTATGACTTGTGGACTTCAACTCCCAGAATTCCTCAGCCAGGCACACTGGCTGAGGAATTCTGGGAGTTGAAGTCCACAAGTCATAAAAGGGCCACGTTTGAAGACCCCTGAACTATATTTTGTTCCAGAATAATAATGTTAAATTGTGAAATAAAATTAGGAAATTAATATAAGTTGAAACATGAAAAAAAAGTTACATCAAGGTTTATAGGGCAAGCAAAAAACCTCAGGAGTGAAATATAAGATTTAATGGGAGATTCTCATAAAGAACAATGCCAAAATGGGATGCAGAATATCCCTGAAAGTCCGTATCCTTGATGCTCATCTTGACAAATTCAAGAAGAACATGGATCCTTACTCAGAGGAGCAAGGCGAGAACTTTCACCAGGATATACTGGACTTTGAATGCTGTTACCAAAGACAGCATAACAAAAACATGATGGGGGACTGTGTTTGAGGGCTTCTGCAAGAAAATGATTGGCAGTATAGCCACAAATCTAGAAAATCTATTCATTTCACCCTTTTGAGTGGTTTTGACTGTCTTTGTGTATTTGCCATGCAAGTGTATATAGTTCTTTCCCAAATGGCTTAAGACAATAAAAATTTGCCTGTTTTGTCTCTATAAATAGAAAACCTTTGTCGGCTATGGTCACAAAATCAAAGTTTGTGACAAATATAGTTGTTTTTGCATAGACTTTAGACATAAGCAATCAGGAACAAAAATTGTGTTATATAATGTTATGGATTATTCAGTTTTCTGATACTGGAGATCTTTCAGTAGCAGATTCCTCCTACCTTTACCTCTAATTTGCAGTAGGGTAAACTTTTACCTAAAATGAGTAGAGATTGAGTATAGTCTTTTGTGCTTTGAAAATTCAGCTATTCCTGAACTAAGGGTATTATTTAACCATAAGGACAACTGTTATTATGCACTATGATTGATTGAAGGATGATTCTTCATTTTAGTTTGGATAAAAGTTACATCAGTAAAAGACAGTGATTAATGAGCGTTTCCATCTCCTTAGACAATACAGCCTATCCTAGAGGGATAAGGATGACACTCTTCATTGTTTAAGATGATGACTATTGCTTAAGAAATGGTGCATTACCATTATTAGAAGTTGCTGTGCTGGAGTCTTATTTGATTGTACTGAATAAAATAAAAAGTTGACAGCTTTAGTTACTAAGCATGACTAAATATTTAATGACTAAAAGTTCCAGGAGCTTTGGAAACTGTCTTTTATGAATCAGATGTATGAAATGGCAGTAATTTTGTTGACTTTTTTTTGAGAAAGAGAATTTTTTTCTGTGTTTTTGAGAGGTTTTTGAGACTGAAATCTGGAGCCAGTGAATCAAACTGCATCTGCGTTTAGTTTTACTATTGCCTAAGATTCCTTACCTGACCTTTCAACCTCATTTAGAAAATGGTTAAATCTGGTGGTTCAGGATGTTTAAAAAAAGGATTCATACAATAGAACCAATTATTCCGTAATTTTACTTGCATATGTAATAGAAGTTTAATCAAATTAAACAAAGAATGGTTCCCATATGTGCAAAATATCACACAGCATGGCAAATATACTTACAGTTCAGCTTCTAAGAGGACTTAAATGTCCACAATATGGTAAATTAGCAGAGGTATAAAAAGGGGAAATTAGATATCCAAAGGGTTTTTTTCCTTTTCTTTTTAATTACTTTTTGATAGTTCGGTATTTGAATTCTTGTTCAATTGGTTGTATGTTTTGTGTGTGTGTGTGTGTGTGTGTATCAATAGAGACTTCAACACTCAGCACCTAGCTCAAAATTTTAAAAAAATGTACAACGAATTAGCACAGCATCTGTATGTATCTGCATGTAATCTGCAGCAGTTTCTTTATTTTAATGCTATACTCAATTTCTTGAGAAAGTCAAATAATGTATGTTTGTAATATCAATATTCTAAGTTGCAATTAATGCTGATAGAACAGGGGTGTCAAACTGCCGGCCCGCAGGCTGGATGCGTCATGCCGAAACTGCACCTACCCCATTGCCGGCAATGGAAAAAAAGTCACGATACATCGCAACACGTCACGTGACATTGCGAGTTTGACATCCCTGTGATAGAATGTTTCTTTCTCTTTTCTTTATTTCTAATACTCTAGAAATATAAACAATAGAATCTCAATAATTTTATTTAATACTATACAAATATCGTTTTGGATAATATCAAAACAATATATACTAAGATTTACAACAATATAATAAACAATGAAAAATACTGTCAGACATACAGAGGAGCAGAACGGATAGCATAAAGCATGAATGTCCAGCATTTTGGCTTGCTTGGGCCCCACTGAGTGAAGAGGAATTGTCTTGGGCTGCATATAATATATTATATTATATTGTTAATATATATAAATCACATAATAATGTTAAAGGCTTACAATCTTGTGGGGCTGCATTACTAGCTGTCCAGGGCCGCATACAGCCAATGGGTTGGACATTCCTGGTGTAAAGTATGAGAGATGATGAGACTTTGGGAATGACTCCGCTTTGAAATGGAATATAAAACCAGGGCCTTCTTTTTCATTTAAGTTCTAGATAATTATTTAGAACAATTATATTTATGATGATGATGGCAACATGCTAGGAATAACAGGGAAGACATAACTATGCTCTACCCATTTGCCCATCCAGTAGGATTTTGCTACACAAATAGATAATGTGTAATTCCTTCAAATCACTCAACTTATCAAGTATGAACAGTGGTTTTCTCTGGATGCCAGAAAAGAAAGCACTTTCTTTTTTTTTCAAAGGATTGTGTCTAGAAATGATAACAGTTTTTCTAATACTGTAGTGTTCCCTGAAACAACTATTTAACACACTTTTTATGACACTCCTATCTTAGATTGAATCTCGTTTTCAATGGATATAGAGATTATCATACCCCAAGTCGATAGGCTGCTTGTGTCCCTTTAAAACACAATGTGCCTTTTTCATCCGACAGTTACAGATGTTCTTTAAAAGATGTTCCATGGGACATGCTCCAAAAATGGCCAAGACTGCAAAGATATTTGGAGAAATCAATAATTTAATTTAAATTGAATTCCTTGACTTTCACTTTACTAGCTTATTCGCATTCTTTAAACTTATCTGAAACTATTAAAAATTAATAAATACATTTCCTTCTCATCACACAAAAAGTCACTTTTGGAAAGGCTCTGGGGAGTAGACATTTTACTTTGCCTAAGGTCTATCTGTATTTTTTTCTTAGGCTTTAACTTAGTTTTATTTTCATATTTTAAAAGTTTGATGAATAAAATCCCCTGCCTTGCCTTGAACATGTTCCCTCATTAAATCTGACCTATTCATACCAAAGCTAATATTCAGCTTAAACATCTGAACATTTTTGGCTTAGCTAATATTTTCAGCTTGACCTTTTCTCCTTTATTCTACATTGGAAGATAATAGAAATAAAGCTTTAAACTTAATATAAGGGTAGAATTAAAGTCACATCAAGGGAAATACTGTATTTCAATTGCAAGAAAATAGTCATTCTTAGGGGGATGCTATAAAAAGAATCTAATAGAAAATCATATTTCCTTATTAAAATGCTGTTTAGTGTTTATTCTTTTAGAGATACTCTCTGGCAATAAACATGCACGATCAATAGAAATCTATAATAAACTTGGAAGCACTTCTTTCCAACACAAAAACAATGCAAAAAAACCTCACAGATTTTTGCTTGAGCCAGAAATTTATTTCCCCCTCCTCCTCCTCCTCCTCCTCGTCCTCCTCCTCCTCCTCCTCCTCCTCGTCCTCCTCCTCCTCCTCCTCCGCCTCCTCCCTCCTCATCCTCCTCCTCTCCTCCCTCCTCCCCTCCTCCTCCCTCCCTCCTCCTCCTCCTCGTCCTCCTCCTCGTCTCCTCGTCTCTCCTCCCTCCTCCTCCTCCTCCTCCTCCCTCCTCCTCCCTCCTCCTCGTCTCGTCCTCGTCCTCCTCGTCCCTCCTCGTCATCTCATCATCCCTCGTCCTCCTCGTCCTCCTCGTCCTCATCATCCTCCTCGTCTTCGTCCTCCTCGTCCTCGTCCTCCTCCTCCTTCTCCTCGTCCTCGTCCTCCTCCTCCTCCTCATCCTCCTCCTCATCCTCGTCCTCCTCCTCATCCTCCTCCTCCTCCTCCTACTACTACTACTACTACTACTACTACTACTACTACTACTACTACTAACTATTGTTTGAACATTGCCAGTAGAACAGGGGATTTTCCCAGGATGGAAATGCCATCTTTTACACTTCTACAACATCCTAAAATATATTTGGAAACTAAACAATCAGGTATAGATTTCTTTAACTAATTTGTTCAAAATAAGTAAAATGTCATTTCAAACTGTTGGTCTTCTTTATTTTGTCCTTTTATTTTTAAAAAAGATGGAATTATATAATTAAGGGGAGGTGATTGAAAGATGGACTCAAATTCCCAAGGGAAGAAAGTAAAGTCATTTTGCCATCATTATTTTATGTTAACTCCAGTCTACCTATGCTGTCTAGGAGCATAGGTAGAATAGGAGCTGTCTATCATCTTGTACTGAATTTCCAAGGAATTAATGAATTTCCAAAATGGCCATAATATAGGACCTCAGAAAAGAAGGAATTATCCAAAGAGAATCCAAGGCAAAGATAACAAGAAACAAGAGATACAGAGGTTTTTAGGCTCTTGAAGTTCACAGGAATGAAACAAGAGATCAAGCTTAACTGAAAATTATACAATAGAAGGCATGCCACTGGTACATGCAGGCTGAAAAAGATTATTATAAGAAAATACATTAAATTAAATGGAAGTTTCAAGGAGAGTGAGATGATTTCTTAACTCAAACATGTATTTTTTTAGGACTGCAAAGCTATTATGTCTGTCTAAGAATAGAGCAGCTTCTTCAAGGAGGTCCTGATCATCGCAACCCTTCTAAAGCATTTTTCTATTTTGGCTCCAAAAAGATGAACTTCCATGGAAGCTAATTTGTCTTCGGCTTGGATTTGTAAAGATGGGTTGCCTCCTTAGGATAGATCAGGGATGTGAAAGAACAACATTCAATATCTCCCTTCTTACTAAACTACACAGGAACAAATGACACACACAAAGGAGAGCAACATTTCTTTGATTTCAAAATTCTAGGAAAGAAACTGAAGAACTTGGAGTTTCAGATGGTATCTCCATCTGTCCATCTTGTTTATGAAAAGGGCTAAGAAGGGGAGGAAGAATATATAAGTGATTGACTAGTTTGCATAGTGTCAATGAAAGAAATTATCTGCTGACAGAAGATTGGGTGTCCACTACTGACCACTCAACCAAAGAGATACAGTATACAGATGATGTGTTCGAAAGCAGATATTTCAAATAGTTATAAAATTGTATCAATAGCAGATTTTAATTATCCAAACTTAGCTTATAAACAAATGATTAAAAAAAAAAGCCTGCTGTCAATATTGCTGTCAATATTCACCTTTGAAAGTAGAGGAAAGCACAAATGTATGAACTATCCCTGACTTGATTCTAACCAAGTAAGTGTTGGAGATGACCAGGTTGAGCCTGAGGGAGGGGTCAAATGTGTCATAAATCATGAGTCCCTGCGTGTCCACAAGAGATCTAAGTCCAGCCCACCTTGAACACATTCTTAATTTCTGCTCATTTCTCTTGCCCATTAGTAGCTCAGATTCTTGTAGAGAACTTTATACTCATTTGAACTGCTTGAATCTCCTGACTTCCCCGGCACTTGACATTAAGGAAACTTTATGTGAAAATGGAAGAAATAGGGATTTGTGTGTAAAATTACTATAGAATGCTAAAAATTGTTAATGTTTAGAGAATGTAATCCAATATATATCTTGGACATCAATGAAACAGATTTTTGATAAAATCAGGTCAATGATTAGTAGGAAAAGCTAATGGGAGGAGCAACCCAAAGTAGCTATGATTGTTTAAAAAGGGGGATACTACATTTTAATAGCATACCCAATTATTTAATCTTTTACAAAGGATTCAGACAAACTGAAACAAATACAAAGAAATACAGTGCGGATAATCAGGAGATTGAAAACTAAAACTTGATTTATTAAATACAAACTTGAGACAAAAGCAGTATTTGGCAGTTCCCTCCCTCATCCAGGACATAGCACAGAAGCATTGCTTGAGCAGGGTCTGTCTGGGACACTACCCATCCTCTTCACAACCTGTTTTCCTTGTTACCTTCTGGAAGGAGGGGGCTTCGTGGTATCCGAAGCAGAACACCCAGATTCAGCTACAGTTTCGTTCCATACAGTATAAACCTTGTGAACTCTCAAGCTTCCTCCTTCTGTTATATATTCAAGATGGACAGTGTTTAATATTCATATGTTATGTATAAGTAGGGGTGTAGGTCTATACATATGTCGTATATAGTATGTATATATTGTATATAGTATGTTTAGGTGTGTGTCATGTATGTGTTCACTTTGAGAGCGGGCAACTAAATTTCATTTTTGATGTGTGTCGTTGTGCCCACAGTAAAAAATGACAATAAAGGTTATCTTATCTTATCTTAGTATGATGGCACTTTTCAAGAGGTATTGCAAATAAAAAGCCAAGACATATTGTTACAAGTGTAGGAAAATATGTAGATGGTATTTAAAAGCAGTAAACAAATAAGATATTTATGTCTCTTAACAAATGCATACGGAAGCTTTTTAAAAATAATAGAAAAAAAAACATGTTTTCTCCAAAAGGTAAAATAATCTTTTCATTCCAACCCTACCCAATGAAAACAAACTGTGAGATTTTTTAAATTCCTAAATCTCTTTGATAGAAAGAAAATAATTTTATGATCATAGATGACTGCTTTCAGTTAGGTAATAGATCATCCCATAATCCCATATATTTCAACTTTGAAGTCTCATTATGATCCTTTCTCCTTAGTTAAAACGTTGGAACATTTTGGGGGCTAAATTGCAAATTACAAAAGAGTCAATCCATCCAGTTTTAATAAAATGTTCAACCATTTATAAACTTCTCAACAACACAGCATCAACAGAATACTCCTATGAAGGACAAACAAAAATACCACCCACATAAAGTTTGTAAAGGTTGTGAAGATTTATAACAGAGCTTTCCTGAAGCCTTTAAATGTCAAGAATGATCACAAAGTAGAAGTACAAAGCATTCAAGCAGATTAGGTCAAGAGCTGATTTTTAATACACATATATAAAACTGATTTTTAGAAAATACTATCACATATAAGAGTTGGTGATGTCTTGGTATCAGTAACATAATTAGCTTGAATAAATTAAAATGTACTCACTTTAAAGTACTCACATCATCTCAGCTTATAAAAGCCTGTGATTTCCTAAAGTAGATCTAGCTATTCCCATATGTTTTAAGCAAATGAAGTGGTATTTTTGCCTTATGTCAATGTAAAGCATGCCAATATTCCATAAAATACTCATTATCCATTATGAAAAAAGCTAAACTGTCTGTGGGTCATAATACTTCTTGGGCTAATAGTTGATCTCCTTCTTTTTATGAATTCTGTAGTAAATATAATCTTTATAGATGTATAATCTTTATAAGTTATAAGCCACATCAGAATGCGCAGAACAACAGGAACAAATTGTATTTTACAGCTTCAAATTCTATAATATTTAGCACCCAGACTTCTCTTCCAAAAGGCAGGCAGACCGACGGGAAGAAAGGAAAAGTAGGAAAGAAAAATGTTTATCCTTTTAATCTTGAAGAAATAAATATGAATTATTCTACTGAAGAATTTCAGTATTCTACTGGTTTGAGAAGCAGTGCTCGTCTGAATATTCTTATTCATTACAGTATTTACAATCATCTATAGAAGACCTAAAGTAGGGGACTTTGTCTTTAGACAAGCCATGAAATCCACACATGAAACAAACATTTCCTACGAAATTAAGAATTTTCGTAGCTTTTCCTATCTTTAGATTCCTCACCACAAGCAGGAAGCTGAAAACTTAGTATAGGTACTTATACTAGCATGATTTCTGCAAAATAACATGTACTTTCTCTACATGTATATCTACTTCTAGCTGCCAAAAGAGGATTTTTTTTCTCTGCCTGTCCCATCCACTAGCCTCAACAATGAATAAATAAATATGGTGATTATATAGTAGGCAAATGGCCCCAAGCATGATCACAACCATCCTGCCTCCAACACAAAATATCCAACTTAATCTTTATTTTTGAAATGCTGTATCTCCTTTGGTGTTATGGTCACATTCTTGGCTCTTTATTCAAAAGAAGAATATCTGATATCAATGTAGAAAGAAGAAATAAAAAACAAAAGTGCAACTGGTGGCAGCAGTGTGGTAAAGAGTGTTCCAATTCATATCTATATAACATATCAATAGTACACTGCACTTACATATGCTTGTAAATGCATGCGTCAGGTAGCTAGTTAAGTGATAATATCTAAATAACCTCCACTGAGGTTAAAAAAAAAAATCTAAGCAGAATAAGGAAGTTACTAAACTAATCTGGAAAGACTTTTCTAAAAGAATCCTGGGGGAAACAGCAGCATTTGTTGTCTTCTTTGTATGAAACAACTGGATGCATTCATAAAGCATAAAAAAGGAAACTTGAAACTGTTCTAGACCAATTTCCTGCCTAAGGCATGAGTCCTGGTATCATTCCAGACAAATGAATCTTTGCCTGAAAACTTCCAGTGATTGAGCTTCTAAGACTTCAGGAGGCATCCTGTCCCACTGTCCCATAGCTCTCAGGGTCAGGAAAATCCTCTTTATCTTGGGTTTGGATCTCTCTATATAAAGCTTCCATCCTTTGGTTCTTGTTCTAACTTTAATAAATTCAAGAGAACCAATCCTCTCCCTTTTGGTGACACATATTTATAGATTATTATCATGCCCCTCTTTGGACTGCTCTTCTTTAGATTTAACATACTCAAATTCAGGGTCCAGGATGACATAAACACTAATTGAAAGTAAAATCTATCTTTGCAGTACATGGCAATCCATTCTGGAGTCCTGCTCCACACTTAAAAACAAACAAACCTTAGGAAGTTTCATATAATTCTGGTTTAGTAGCAGATTTTTTTAAAAAAATCCATTGGTCTCAATGATTTTTTTTTTTTAAACAAGTTTTATTAATTTTTCAGTTTTTACATCAGGGTGCTTAGGAAACAACGTGGTAATGGAGTAATCAATTATCCAAAAACAAAGTCATACATGTATAGCTCAAGTTAACTCCTTAAAAATTCCCTTTCTATTTCCCTCAATTAGTATAACATATTCAAATTAATACATTTCTAAATAGAGTTCAATCAATCAGTACAATTATCAATAACATTTTACTTATACAAATCCAAATCCTGTTTTAAGCTTTACTTAATTCCAATTACCATATTCCAATTTAGCCTTAAATAAGCATATTGTTTACACTTCGGGTATCCTTAATTTCCCTCATTTCATAACATAATAATTATAATATCTAAAATAAGCATATTGTTCCAAAAATTACATCTTACTTTTCCCAAATATATTCTATTTCTTATCCTAATAACTCCTCATTTACTAATACCATATCTTCCATTGTCACAATCCATTTCCTTGTTCTCATTCCATTACAGAGTAATTATCATATCTGAAACAAACATATTATTCCAAAAAATACATTCTTACTCACATATATATTCTATTTCTTATCCTAATAACTCCTCATTTAAAACTTTTTCCATATTACAATTCCAAACTATAATCTAACCAATAGTTTTCATCTCAATTAATATTAAATCAGTCAATATCTCTAAAAAGCCTTTTTAACCCATTAAGTGAAATTTTAAATCCCATTTTTAAGTCTGACTCTGGCTTTCTTTTTGTGCCAAGCAGGTTTCCATAAGAGAGCCTCTATATAATCGAATCTCAATGTTTGGTTAAACATGTTTATCATCAATTCAATCTGGTCATGCTTCTCTTCTCCTTCTTCCACTATCATCTGAGTAACATAATCGATTATATCCAGTGTTGGGATTGCTAATTGTTTATCAAAGTTATCACAGTTCTCAATACATCGTATTTGCAGATCAATTCCTGTTGCTTTTGAAGTTACATATGTTTTAATTAAAGTCACTCTTTGGTCATCAAAATTCTCAGTGGATTGTACGTAGGATTGTGTAATGTCCTCTTTGATGTTGATTTGTTCCTCTTCTGTTGTTTTTTGACTTATAGAATAGTCAATTGGAGTCTGGAAATCAGTTTGAGGTTTTGGGGCAAGGGCTTTCATTCTGGAGTTCACTTGCTCAGTAGCTTCAAAAGAAAATTTCCAGTATAAGTTTATAATTAAGATGTGGATAAGGTTCCTCCACCTCATTAAGTTGTATGTGGTGTTGAATACAGGCCTCTTTGATGTTGATCTGTTCCTCCTCTGCTATTCCTTGGCCTGTAAGTTGATCAGTTAAAGTTTGGGGTTCAGTTTGTAGTTCTGGAATAACATCTTTAGTTTTCATTCTGGAGTTCATTTGCTCAGTAACTTCCAGATTTTTTTCCAGTATGAGATTATAGTTAAGTTGTGGGTAAAGTTCCTCCATTTCAGTGGTGAAATAATATTTTAGTCTTTTAGTGGAGGCTATGTTTAATAACAGTCAGCCAATATCCACCTCCCCAATTTCTAGCAGTTAATTTCACCACCCAGCTGTTTCAAATTCTTTATCTTTTCCCTTTTATGATAATTTGAAGGTCAAACCCAGCCTCAAAATCAAAGAGAAAATGCAATTGCAATGTCAACCTTCGCCACAAGATGCCCCAGTAGGCTATGAATTTTTTTTCCAGACGCCAATAAAGTTTTATCCAGTTAAAAAAGGTGAAAAAAAACAATATTCTCCAGCTTGATAAGTAGATAGAATAATAAAATTCTATAATAGGGATTTTTTCGGGACTCCAGAGTATCCAAAAGTAGAAATAGTCATTAAAATTAATTATTCTTTTCTTTTGTTTCCAAAGCTTATCTTCCCAAGCGAGCAAACGCTGCTCTATCAAAGCAGGGAAATAATTCCAGGGACTTTTCACAGGAAGGTAGTTAGGGTAAAGAGAGGAAAGGAAGGGTCTCACCCGGATCTTCCATGGTGGTTCTTTATGCTTAGATTTTCTTCTGACTTTCGACTGGTACGACTAAGTGATCGGCCATGTTAATAGCCGATCTTTTCTTCGGCAGTCCTAAAGAGCTGCCTTGGACCGCGGAAGGCGCTGCCGCCTTTCCACGGTCAGACGAGGGTCCTCTTCAATGGTGGCTGCCCCTCCAGAGCGACTTTCGGCCCTATCCAGGGTCTACCGGCGAAGGGAAACCGGACGGCAAGGAGACGACTCTTGCTGCACGTCTGCTGGTGCTGCGATCCAGAACCGGAAGCATTGGTCTCAATGATTGACTTGACCTGACCTGACTTGATCTTATCTGTCTGTATGAAAGCTCTGGTTTTCCTAAAAGAAAAGGGTGGGGAGAAAATTGGCCCACACACAACTTGCCAATATTTGTGACATGTATACTTTGAATACATTTACAAGATTATAGCAGTAAACATAACACAAATCCCTTAATGTTTATTAGTATTTAAATATGTGAAGGTACTTATACTACAACCACTTATACACAAACAAGTAACTCTTCAGACTACACTTTCAAGTAGTTTTTTTCTGAAAGTCACAGGTTTGTTGTAGGTAAAATAGGATGGGGGAAAGAATATTGGCACGTTTGTCATCTTGTGTTTGTGTGTGTGTGTGTGTGTATTATTGTGTGTGCATACACATATATACATATACATATACATACATACATACATACATATATACTTATACATGTATAGGACAAAGCTAAAATTGTTAAAGCAGAAGTTCAGCTGAACCACTGGCACTGTGCATTAAACATCCAAGGAACAATAGAAAAAATACATAATTTCATATCTTTGTCAGCGATAACTTTTATCACTTGCTGCATTTCCCAAAGTCCAGTTTCTTTTGGATGAAGTATATATGGCACAGGAAAGTCATTTATTTTCTTGATGCATGGATTTTCACCTTTAATGTTTAAACCAGAAGGAAGCTGTTCCAAGTGGTAAATATGTATTTCTGCCAAGTCACCACTGGGCATATGGAAGGCACAAATCTGTTAGAATAAACTGTAAGTTATTGTTCATATTTAAATAAGAGCTCAGTGATGATGTAATTTTGTATTTTCCCTGTTCAGGGGGTGGGAGAAAAATCAACTATATTTATGTATCATCAGATGTTAGGTTATAGCATACAATAATGCCTTGCCTGTGCAAAATTCTTTGTTAACAATTACATCACTAAGCAAATTAAAGCACTGAGTAATATGGTAGCTATTAATATCCATTTTTTAATATTTTTTTCAAATGCTAAAGATTTTAATTTTAATGGAATTAAAATTTTACATAGTGATTAAACCTTCCATTGTGCCTCTAGGCCAGACAAGTGATATAAAGATATCTGGTCCTTTAGATTTTAATAGTACAAATTGCTTACAGCACAATTTTATAATGAAATGTTCATTGGGCCTGTAATGTGGATTTTCTTTCTTTATATAACACTTTAAACTATCTTTACTTTTTGAGCTTTTTTTTTTTTTTAAAAAAAATCTGCTTTTCATAAGGAAGAATTAGGTCAGCAGTCACATTTATTTTCATACAAACTATGAATGAATTAAATGGGAAGCAGTCTTTAGAACTATAAGTTGAATAGCTTTTGTTATGAGAACTATACTAGTATAAATAAGTAATTTTTTAAAGTTATTTTATTGGAGCACTATAAGGGATTTTAGAGCACATTACATGTCTTAATGAAGAAAAAAATGTGGGGAATGTTTTTATACACTATGAAAGGTGCTCTTTTACACACAGGCACACATATTGAATATTCTTTGCAGAATATTCAGTGGAAGAATGTGCTTCATTTTATTACATTTTATGTTACAGAAGAGTCGTTAATCCAGAAGAACTTTGATAACGGAACAACTAAAAAGTAACATTTCCTTAATTTGTTTAGTCTTTTTATAGTTTCCAGTGTCTCTGCTGATTTTTAAAAAAGAATAAGCAGTTGGAAATTATACATTTTTTTTCAGCCTATTCTTGCTGATCATAAAAATTACCACAAAATTTCTGCCCATCACACCAAATTTGGCCAGAGAGGAATATTATGAGTCTCTTCTCAAATACAGTGGTGTTCTTTAACTGTCATGGTATCTGCTTTATACAACAGTCATCCCCCTCAGATACCGTGGCTTCAGCTCTGTTAGCTTTCAGGAAGACCTTGATAACTTGTGTCTTTCTTCAGGTCCTGGGGCCAGGTGATGCAATACAATTCAAGTGGGGGGGTCATTTTTAATGTATCTGTATGTATCTTACTTTGTGTTATGTTATATATTGGTTTGATTAGCTACCCAGTTCTTTGGTTAAGATGGGCCCCGTGTAAGTTACTTAAAGAAACAATAGAATTCCACATTTCATTCCAAATCCAAATATATATTTCTGATTATTCTTGCTTATTTCTACAGGTTAGAAAAAGATGCTTTGTGATTGGATGCAAATGGATTCATTGCCACAAGCACCTTTTTCTGCCTGAGGATATGCACTTGCATAAATGGCAAGGATGTTCATTAACTTCTGACTTTCAGATACAATATTGTATTGCTGTAAATAACAAAATACAGTTGTCACTTTATTTTGTCAGCACTCCTCACTATAAATAGAGAGCATGCTCACCAAGTCTGCTCACCATATTTGAGTTTCATGTCATTATTTCTCAGGAATATTAATAGCCCCATTATCTTGAGATATTAAAAAATAAATAAACCCTATCATTGCTCTAAGAAAACACAGCTTTTACCATTTAGACTTGGCCATTCAGAAAATATTTTATACATTTCTAGTAGTATTCTTTGAAATAGTTTTCTCCATGTACATATACAAAAGTAACTATTTTTCTTCCTTTCACTCTCATTATTCTAAATTGCTTCATTTTTTAAAAGTGCAATAATAATGAAAATTAGTATTAGTATGACATCTGATTTTAAATTGTCATTAGGTTTTAATGTGAGGCTTTCTACTTATGATTATTTTGTAGTAGACACATTACACCAGAAAGATATTTCAGCTAGTCAAATCTCAATTGTATTAAGAGTAAGAGCCAAAATTAATGGTCCTACCAGGGTTCAGATGGTCCTGACCAAGGTCTTACTTTCAGGTTGTGTCTTCTGTACCTTTTGGACATTTTATCCATTTTAGTTTGTTTCTCCTCCCCAGTTCCTCTCTTGCTTCAGGACTGGAGAAAGTCAGAAAGATGTCTAGGAATTAGAGGGGGGAGAGAAAGGAGGGGGGGGAAATCAATTTTTTATTTTATCAAATGTGTGATGCAGGATTTGGGGTCCCTTTAGACTATACAATCTTGACCTCTGCCCAATAGTGAAGATCTAATAATGTAATGTCTGAACCTTAGTAATGAAAATAGGTTTTACAGATCAATATTTGTGAATCTTCGTCAATCTAGTGGCAGCCAACAGCAGAACTGGTAGAGCCACTAGATCTAGGATGCAAAAATACCTCCAGGTGATCACTAGAATGTAGTCATCTGTTAAGCACTTTCTACATCTCTTTTCTGCCATATTCTCATTGCTCAGAATGAGATATCAGTCCGGGAACTTGAGGTACAAATGTTAAATAGATATCTTAGAGGATATTTTTTTCTCTGCAGAGATAAAACCCACAACTCAAAAGGATTTATGCCAGATATCATCCACATTGTCCAGAAATAGTTCTGAAAACATTTTGACAACAGGTCACCAACAGTTAAGGACTCCAAGGGCAGGTTTCTTTTCAAAGAATTTTGCCTCAGGATGGGTGGATATAATACGTACTATATATATCCAGTCAGAGTTTGTACTATATGTCAATAGGATTACAAATCTCATTCAAGCCTCCAAAGACAGTTTCAGATCATGAACTCTATATATTTGTTAGAGAATTAGACCATATTTTGTAAACAGCCCCATTGATTCAAATGTGGAATTGAATGAAATTGGTAGACTCAGTTGAGAAAAAGCTCGAACACACTGGCATTTACTTCTAAGTAAATTTTGAGAGATAGAAATAGTTCTTTTAAAGAGGTAAATTATTACCACTGACATTAGTGGAAAATCTTCAAGATAAATACTCAAAGTAATAAATTTAAACCAGGGATAAAGAAACACATATCTTCATTCAAAGGCTTTCATAAAATATAGTTTGTTGTGCAAAAGGTGCCATTTCGTTGTCTATCTTTTTCCTTCACATTTTTTTTAACATTTACTTGGTAATAACTATAAATCCCAACTTCAGTATTGATTTTTTTTCCTCCTTTATGCTGACTCCAAAACCACACATTTCCTTTCACAAATTGCCGATGTCAAAAGTGGAAGATCAAGATAAATCCAGTGGTTAGATTGAAAGGATGAAAATATTGTAGGTAAAAGCAAAGAAGACTTTTCAGCATATCTCTGGATTTGTAGAAAAAAAAGTCTTAATAATGGCTACTGTCCTGTGTTCCTCTCTTCCTGTTTCTTGAACCTCATGTTCCTTACCTGTACCACTTTCTTAATCACTCTTTCTCTATAGCATTCATTTCTTTGTTTTGGGTCAGCCTTCATGGGTTCACCTTATTACTTTTTTAGTTTTCCTTTGTTGAAGAATGCTTTAATTTTCTTGAAAATTATATATTATATGTATATACATTTAATTCACCAGTGGTAGACCTACTATTAAACAAAAATTAAGCAATGAAAATCCCTTTATTTTATTTCTAACTAATCTACTCTGGGAAAACCCAATTCTTACTCTCTTTGGGATTCTGTCATACTACAAAGGGGGGGGAGTAAACACGGGGGTTTATGGCTGGCATTCCTTCTATCATCTACGAATAAACATCCTCTGTGGATTCCCTCTCTGGAGTACTAACAATAACAATGCGGCCATCAGCCTTTGATCTCACTCCCTATGAAGCCTCCTATTACCGGCAGCAAGGAAAAGTGGGGGGGAAGATTGCAACGTTTGGGATCCGATGGATTTAACACCCAGCCATCTGCCAATTTGGATTGACCGGAAGGAATGTGGGGTGGGACTGCTTGGGAACGCTTTAAAACATTGAAGGATCAGGGGGGTTCCCCAGATCCTGTCTAGCACACCTTCAGTCAGTTTTTCTTAATAAAGATTCCTGTTGGAAAACCTGTTCCAAGAGTTCTGTCTTCTTAAGATGTAAATTGAGGAGGGTCCTTACATTAGACAGGATCTGCAAAATTAGTCAACCTGGAAGGAAGAACCTTGCCGGGGGACTTTGCAAAAATTACCATGGCAGACGACGAAGCAGGGAAGGGGGAAAGCCCCCCGGAGAGGGAGCCGTTGCCCCAACTGGAAACCTGCCAAATATCCGGATCTGAAGGGTCAGATTCCTCAGGAGAAGAGGAGGTGGAGACGCGTAACCACAAGCCTCGGTGGTCAATGGGCGTTGGAAAGAAAGGCGAGTGGGAAAAGAAATCAAGCAAGGTGACCCTGAGACGGGGGGCCAGCCAACCAGGATGGAAGCAGGAGATGGAGAGATCCCTGCACACAAGCGAAGATGAAGGGAGCTGGGCACAGCACTCGAACTGGATCCTAGAGAAAGCTATCAACTTGATGAAGAGAACCCTCAGCTCCCTAGGAGAGGAGAATCCTGAACCCCACGACCGCACCAACTCCTGGAGCCGCAATTGGAGAGACACTGAAGGGGAATTGGAACCTGCAGCCCCGGGGACATCCGCTGATCCAGTAGTCCCCACCCCCCGCCGACCTGCAGAAGGGAATCCAGATAGAAGACAATACCGACGAAGAAGACACCGCTCCATTCAAAGACTTCCGCCGTTGGACGCAAAATTCAAGGGGGAGCCGACACGCTTGGGGTTCTTCCTAACCCAAGTCCTTGGCTACATGGAGGAACACGGGCGACACATCCCTAGCGACAAAGCCCGTATCCGGATCGTGCAATCTGCTCTGGATGGACCGGCCGCCGATTGGGTGGTGAATTTGCATGATTCAAATGCCCCAGAGCTCAACGACTTCAACCGTTTCATGTCCTCTCTGAGAAGGCGATTTGAAGACCACCTGGCTGATCGCAAAGCACGCGAAAGAATCAAAACAATGAGGCAAGGCAGACGGCCAGTAGCTGAATATACACAAGAATTCCGAACTATTGCCAGCAAGCTGAACTGGCCGGAAGACATCCTCCTTAGCCATTTCAAAGACGGTCTGAATTACGACCTATATGACGCTTGCCTGCCCCGGGGGGACCCACACCAACTCGACGAATGGTACGTCCTGGCAGAGGAAGCAGAGATCGACCTACTGAGGAGGCACCGCCGAGGAAAACAATGGAGCCGCTCACCGTCTGAACCAACGCACGAACCAGCAAAGCCATCGGCTATGGCCAAGAAACCAATGGGCTGTTTCAAATGCGGGAGAGAGGGGCATCGGGCTGTAGAATGCCGCTCAAAAGCCCCCCAGCACAACCCAGACAGACCACCGGCCAGCAAATCTGGGAAGTCCCCAGCTAAGTCAAAAGAATCTGCCATGAGAGGAATAGAAGCTGTGGAATCCCCTACCTCCACCCATCGTGAGGAAAGAGCCCCAGCCTACACCGCAGGGCCGGTGGACGCCTCAGATGACACCTCGGAGGGTGAACCACTGGTAAGTGGATCCATCCCACCCATCCTCAAGACAGTGACTATATTAGCCCCCTCCATGCCTGAAGCTGTAAAAGTGAAAGCCTTAATAGACTCTGGCTGCACCCGCTGCCTAATTAGCCCGACTCTAGTGGGAAATCTGGGCATCCCAGTGAGGAGGCTGGAACAACCAATCTCATTTGGTCAGTTAGATGGGTCCATAGCAGGGGGGGTGCCAGCTACCCTAGCCACGTTACCAATCCACCTATCCCTGGGGAATCATGAGGAAGACCTAACGTTTATAGTGACCCCAGGCATGGAATGCCCGATGATCCTAGGGCTGGAATGGTTAACAAAATGGAACCCCTGGGTAAATTGGAGGACGAAAGAAATCAATTTCCTGAAGGAGGACCCTACAGACTTAAAACCCCAAGGGGATCCATCAAAATTAAAAACGGAAATAGCGTCCATGGGTGAAGAAAAGGGGCTACCAGAAATACCAGAGGAATACAGAGACCTGGCTGAAGTTTTCAGTGAGGAGAGGGCGGATGAGCTTCCCCCCCACCGACCCACGGACTGTGCCATAGAGTTCAAGCCCGGGGCAAAACTCCCAAAGCCCAGATTATACTCCATGAGCCCAAAGGAGAAGGAGGAAATGGAGAGATTTATAAAGAAAAACCTAGAAAGGGGGTTCATTGAACCAGCCAAACCTAAGGTGGCCGCTCCGGTCCTCTTTAGAGAGAAGAAGGACGGCTCTTTACGCTTATGTGTGGATTATAGACTCCTGAATGCGATCAGTGAAAGCAACCTATACCCCCTACCCCTCATGAAGGACATGTTATCACACCTATCGAAAGGAAAGATTTTTACTAAACTAGATCTAAGGGAAGCGTATTACCGCGTGAGAATTAGGGAAGGAGATGAATGGAAAACTGCATTCAATTGCCCAATGGGGTGCTACAAATTCAAAGTTTTGCCTTTTGGATTACAAGGGGGCCCCGCAGTATTTATGCAATTAATCAATGAGGTACTAAGGGAGCACCTATTTAAGGGGGTCCTGGTTTATCTTGACGACATCCTCATCTTCACAGAATCAAAAGAGGAACATGTCAACCTAGTCAGAGCGGTTTTAAAGAAACTGCGAGCCGCCCACCTATATGCCAAATTATCAAAATGCGAATTTCACCAGGAAAGAATAGACTACCTAGGTTACCGCATATCCCCACAGGGCATTGAAATGGACCCAGAAAAGGTCAGGGCAGTATTAGAATGGGCACCACCTCGCACAAGAAAGCAACTGCAAAGTTTCCTGGGTTTTGCAAACTTTTACCGCCAATTCATCCCCTCATTTGCCCAGATAGCCCTGCCTCTCACGAGCTTACTAAAAACGAAGGGAGAATCCTCAGTGAAACCTAGCCAGCCACTAAAATGGACAATGGAATGCCAAGCGGCATTTGAGAGATTAAAGAGGCTTTTTTCTGCCGAACCAGTACTGAGGCACCCAGACATGGATAAACCCTTCGTAATACAGACGGATGCAAGTGATGTAGCAGTGGGGGCGGTATTATTACAAGAAAATGAGGAAGGGATGTTACAACCCTGCGCGTATACGTCCAGGAAACTCACTGAAATGGAACAGCGCTGGCCCGTGTGGGAGAAAGAGGCATATGGGATACGTTGGTCATTACTTACATGGCGCCAATTCCTTGAAGGCAATAAAATCCCTTTCCAGGTGTGGACAGACCACAAAAATTTGGAAGCCTTGAAAACACCCAGAAAACTCAGCCCCAAGCAAGCCCGCTGGTCCCAGCACTTTCACCAATTCAATTTTAAGCTCAAGCATTTGCCGGGGGGAAAGAACTTTCTGGCAGATGCATTATCTCGCATGCCCCAATATAACAGCACGCGAGCCACCGACTCTAAACCGATCATGGGAGAATCACAACTAGCAGCGCCAGTGACTACCAGAGCCCAAGTTAAATTAAAACCACAGCTGGATAGCCAGACCGGAATTGAATTCCGGAAAAGTTTGGAAACAGATGAATGGTTCCAGAAAAATAAACACGTGTGCACAATGAAAGACGGACTGCCTTGGGTGGGGGAGAAGTTATATATACCGACCACCCAAAGAATCACATTCATGCAACTTTGCCACGACACAAAATCAGCAGGGCATTTTGGATTTGTAAAAACATTACACTTAATTAAACGGCAATTTTGGTGGCCATCTATGAAAAAAGACATAGAAAGTTACGTGGCCAGCTGCCCAAAGTGTGCAATGGCAAAAAGGCTGCAAGGGAAATCACCAGGACTGTTACAAACAGTGGCAAATCCCTCAGCCCCCTGGAGGGAAATAGCCATGGATTTTATAGTGGAATTACCAGAAAGCAATGGGAATACTGTCATTTGGACGGTCACGGACCTATTTTCCAAACAGGTTCACTTTATTCCTTGCCAAAAGATCCCCACCGCAAAAGCTTTAGCAAAACTTTTTGTGCAACATATTTACAGATTGCATGGGGCACCCCAACGCATCATATCTGATAGGGGAGTGCAATTTACATCTGCGTTTTGGAAGGAATTTCTATCTCTTTTAGGGACCACCCAGGGACTGACGTCTAGCCATCACCCTCAGGGAAATGGTCAATCAGAAAAAATGTAACGGAGTACTTGAGCAATATTTAAGATGTTTTCTAAATTTCCAGCAGTCAGATTGGACGGACCTGTTGCCGTTTGCAGAGGTTGCCTACAATAATGCAGTCCACTCCAGCACAGGTTACACTCCTTTTCAAATAGCTACCGGCCAAAGTTTCAATCCCATGCCAGAACTAACCCCAAACGAACCAGAAATCCCATCACTGAAAGAATGGATGGAACAATTACAAAACACCTGGCCAATAGTGAGAAAAGCTCTAGAGGAAGCTAGGCAAGCATACAAAGCACAAGCAGATAAGAAAAGGGTGGAGCCCACACCATTCATTATAGGAGAAATGGTCTATCTGTCTACAAAATATTTAAAATCCATACAACCCTGTAAAAAACTTGGACCAAAATATATAGGGCCTTTTCCAATTAAAAGAATCATAAACCCGGTAACAGTAGAATTAGAATTACCCAAGAATCTTAGGCAAATACACCCAATTTTCCACTGCAGTTTGCTGAAAAGAGAACAACAGTCACCCTTACGGCCAAAAATTCCCCCCCCACCAATACCAATCATGATAGAAGGGGAACAACATTTCGAAATAAAGGAAATCCTGGACTCTAGAAAATATCATGGGTCAACTCAATACCTAGTAGCATGGAAGCACCTCCCCGCCTCTCACAACGAGTGGGTCCATAAACATGATGTCAAAGCCCCGAAGCTTTTAAAGAAGTTTCATACAGAGTATCCTAACAAGCCAGACTAACTTTTATACCTGTTTTGTTTTCTCTACAGGTGGACCTCTCTTATTTTTAAGGGGAGCCGGATGTCAGAATCCAATTATATTTTATTTCTAACTAATCTACTCTGGGAAAACCCAATTCTTACTCTCTTTGGGATTCTGTCATACTACAAAGGGGGGGGAGTAAACACGGGGGTTTATGGCTGGCATTCCTTCTATCATCTACGAATAAACATCCTCTGTGGATTCCCTCTCTGGAGTACTAACAATAACAATGCGGCCATCAGCCTTTGATCTCACTCCCTATGAAGCCTCCTATTACCGGCAGCAAGGAAAAGTGGGGGGGGAAGATTGCAACGTTTGGGATCCGATGGATTTAACACCCAGCCATCTGCCAATTTGGATTGACCGGAAGGAATGTGGGGTGGGACTGCTTGGGAACGCTTTAAAACATTGAAGGATCAGGGGGGTTCCCCAGATCCTGTCTAGCACACCTTCAGTCAGTTTTTCTTAATAAAGATTCCTGTTGGAAAACCTGTTCCAAGAGTTCTGTCTTCTTAAGATGTAAATTGAGGAGGGTCCTTACAGCCCTCCACTCTTTGATTTGAAGTGAAATAGTATAATGAGATTTACTTTCACTGGTGGAAGATAGAGTCCAAAATTATAGAATTGCAACTCAGGCATCAGGCCTGGCTATTCTTATCTCATGGCTTTAATTTCTTTATCATATTCTTCCTTATACAGTACCTTTTTGTTGTTTCCCTGAAAGGAATGATGATTAGGTGTCTATGAATGCACCAGTTCATATGCTTAGTTAAAATATGCATATTTTAAAGAAGATATGCAATGAATGCAATATCTCAACAGTTGAACAGCACAATCCATTATTGTACTGTACTGTTTATGTTTATGGGCTGCAATCCCATGACTCTCTGTTATTTGTTGTTTTGTGTAGGGAAATTGAAGTTTAACATCTTGGGAGGAGGATGTTATGATTTGACCATTGCTATTTTAAATAGCAACAGGTTCCAATTGATTGTACAGTCATTTGAAATGTACTACTACTACTACTACTACTACTACTACTACTACTACTACTACTACTACTACTACTAATAATAATAATAATAATAATAATAATAATAATAATAATAATAATAATAATAATAATAATAATAATAATAATAATAAAGTTGGAGGGGACCTTGGAGGTCATCTAGTCCAACCCCCCGCTCAGGCAGGAAACCCTATACCATTTCAGATAAATAGCTGTCCAGTCTCTTCTTAAAGACTTCCATTGTTGGAGCATTCACAGCTTCTGGAGGCAAGTTGTTCCACTGATTAATTGTTCTAACTGTCAGGAAGTTTCTCCTTAGTTCTAGGTTGCTTCTCTCTTTGGTTAGTTTCCATCCATTGCTTCTTGTCTTGCCTTCAGGTGCTTTGGAGAACAGCTTGACTCCCTCTTCTTTGTGGGAACCCCTGGAACACTGCTATCATGTCCCCCCTTCATTAAACTAGAGATATCCAATTCCAGCAACCGTTCCTTGTAAGTTTTAGCCTCCAGTCCCCTAATCATCTTTGTTGCTCTCCTCTGTAGTCTTTCTAGAGTCTCAACATCTTTTTTTACATCGTGGTGACCAAAACTGGATGCACTATTCCAAGTGTGGCCTTACCAAGGCATTGTAAAGTGGTATTAACACTTCACATGATCTTGATTCTATCCCTCTATTAATGCAGCCTAGCACTGTGTTGGCTTTTTTGGCAGCTGCAACACACTGCTGGTTCATATTTAAGTGATTGTCCACTAGGACTTCGAGATCCCTCTCACAGTTGCTACTATTGAGCAAGGTACCTCTTAAACTATACCTGTGCATTTGGTTTTTCTTGCCTAAATGTAGAATCTTACTTTTTTCACCATTGAATTTCATTTTGTTATATAGTGCCCAATGTTCAAGTCTGTCAATGAATTAGGACTTTTTTTTAAAGTGAAGAGTTCCAAAATGGCCTTTACATCATGCAGTATGGCTGATCAAGGCCTGAAGAATATATATTTAAGTACTACACGAGCATTTTTAGCAAAAATTTCACCCTATATTTTACGGTAAATAATCAAATGATTCAATTTGGGTGTTAAAAGGCATGCTGTTAAAACTCATTCTTTTATTGATCTGAAAGAGCAAGCTGGAATTGTATTGTATACTGTAGAAATGTAGGTAAGAGAATGACTCTTAAAGAATAACTGTAAGACTCCCTTGAGCTCACTGAATTTCTCTAGATATAAATCAGACTCCAGCATAGCTCACATTTTCAATTTTTTGAATGTATTTGCAGAAATTGGAACACAGAATGTTTTGATATTATACAAAGCCATTAAGCATGCCTACACATGCATATCAAAGACCAAAACTACACTGGTGGTATAAAATATTAATTTTTCCCCAAAAAGCTGAACTAGCTCTTTAAAATAGATGCTGAAGTTGAATAAATGCCACAGAGGCATAAATAAAAGACACTGCAATACAAGTCACTGAACTGAAATTAAATAACCGCCTCTACTATACTTTCTATAAGCCTGTAGTTTATAAGTTTAAATTAAAATGTTCACAACTGCCATTCACATTTGTGCATAATGGAACAAATATATGCATATATATTTCATAAACATGTGAATAAGAAGACCGAGACATACTTTTGCTTTTACCAAGCTGCATTCAAGGCTCTGCAATCCTTTTTTTTTTATAGATTTTATTAGTTTTTATAGGGTTAGGGATAAGGTGGGGTCGGGGTCAGGGTTGGGGTTGGGATTTGGGTTAGGGTTAGGATTAGGGCTGGGGTTGGGGTTTTCCCAAATAACATTCTCAATATTTAGCAAACAGCATAATGTCTGGGTTCATGTATTATTGTTTAACAAACAATAATAGATAATAGTTAATTATCATAAACAATATGTTAATTAATTGCTCAATAGCCTTCTTCTTCCTAATATATATTCAAAATTACATATCACATTCCTTTCTCTCTAACTCGTTTTTCTAGCCATTGATAGAAATTATCCCATGTTCTAAAATACACTGAGTCTTCTTTCTCTTTTATCTTTAAAGTCAATCTATCCATTTCTGCACACTCTAAAATTTTCTTTTTTGTGTGTGTGTGTAATATTTTATTAATTTTCTAATTTTACATTTAAGTATTTAAAAAGCAACGTGGTGGCTGGGTCAATCGATAATTCAATAACATACAAAAATCTTTAGTACAAATCTCAAGCTACCACATCAAATATTTCCTCTCTTTTTCCCTTAATATCGACTGTCTCATTTGAACTAATACAGTTCTTATTATATCAATTAAGTAAAAATAGCATGGTTACATTTATCAATAAATTTTTAGCTTATACATATCCTAGTTACTTTAACATTCAATCTTTATAAACAGTCAATGACCTGTTAGTTTTTCCCAATTTTTATTCCCATCAATATTTAAATTTAACATTTGATATTTATAATTTCCAAGTTTTAGGTAACCAAAGTTTCCTTTATCACAATTCATAACAAAGTCTAATATTCAAGATACACATCTTATCTATTTGAGTATATTCTATTTCCCACCATCTTACATCATCTAGTTAATAATACAGTATAACATCCTTATTTTCAATTAATTTCCAAATGTCTTAAATTTAATGACCAAAATTTCCCCTATTTCAACATCAAATATTTTCTCTCTTTCCCTTAATATCTACTGTCTCATATTTAAGCTAATACAGTTCTTATTATATCAACTAAGTAAAAACATGTTTATTACATTTATTAATAAATTTTTAGTTTATACATATCTTAATTACTTTTACATTCAATCTTTATAGACAATCAATATCCTATTTATTTGTTTTCCCCAATTTTTAATTTCCCATCAATATTCAAATTTAACTTTTAATATTTATACTTCCAAGTTTTAAATGACCAAAGTTTTCTTTATCTCAATTCATAACAAAATCTAGTATTCAAAATACACATCTTGTCTATTTGAGTATATTCTATTTTAATTAGTAATATAAAATCCTCTCTAATAAATCAAAACCCCAATTTTCTTCAGCCTTATTCTGGCTTTCTTCCTTTGCCAGCTCGCCTTCCATGTCAGTGCTTTTAAGTCATCAAATAGATCTCCCTCTGTTGTTATATATATATTATTTGAAATAAAAGAGACCATCCAGTTGCCATTTTTTTGGAAGGGCTAGCGAATCGTCTCTCTATTATTCCAGATCCCCATAGTTGTCCTGATATGCTTGTCTTCCCTTCAGTCTGTTCTTCTTCTTGCTCCTCAAGTTGCTTCTGGTTTATATAGAAAGTTTTTTCCATTTTCAGTGTTGTCAGTCCCTTTTCTGGATTTTCCATTGAATTTTGTTGAATCCTCTATCATAGTATTTAATTGTTCCACTTCTTCTGTTATCTTCTCTGTAGATGATTCTTTAATTGTAGTCAAAATTTGAGTTCGTATATCTAGGCTGATGTCTTGTTCTTTTCTATAGCATCTTATTTCATCCCAAGCTGAAAGAATGGTTTCATGTATTGCTTTCAAAATAAAAAGAATCTGTTCCTGTGTCTTCATCTATATTCTCTTAATTGGTGTGTTAAAATGAGGGCTTTAAAATCAGAGAATGAAAATACTTTTATAACTGAGTATAGAACACAGCTGAGCTTCTCACAGCTGATATTTGTCAAGGTTAAAAAATTCTTATCTGTAGTCTGGGCTTCAAGCCAACTCTCCTTTAGACAATAACAAGTTGTAATATCAAACTTGACCACAAGATGTCACCAATGCCGTTTAAAGTTTTTTAAGTCCAAAATTTTTATAATCCTTTTTCCAATTTTATTTCTTTTTTGTAAATAAAGATCAAAGTCTTCAGTAAAGATAAGAAATCTTTTGGTCCCCAAATTTTAGAAGCATATAAATCCAGTTAGATTAAGGTTATTCTTTCAGTGTTTTAACTCCCCTGGATAGTCAGTCGCCGCTATTCTTAGAGGGTGGGATAGAAGTTCCCTTCCCTCTCTCCTCGCAGGGGGGAAGATACTTTGGGCAGCTTTTATAGGAAAAAAAATACTTAGGATTGAAGAGAGGTTCAGATTTCATGCAGTCTCATCCGCGCTGCTTTAGAAGTGCCTGGTGGTAAGTTTGACTTAGGCTGTCTGTAGCCTAGTGACGAGCCATATTTCTATGGCTGGTCTTTCGTCTGCCGGTTTGGAAGGCTGCCCCGGATCAAGCGGAAGGGCTACTGCCCTCCCGCAATCAAGCGGGGGTCCCCTCCTTGCTTGTTGCCCCTACAGGGCGACTCTTGACCCTTTCCAGGGTCCCCCAGCAGAGCAAAAATGAATGCGGAAGATGGAGCTCGCCTTCCAGCGGCCACGGCGACCACAATGGCAAAACGGAAGTCTGCACACTCTAAAATTTTCATAATTAGTACTTCGTCAGCTGGTAAAATTTCATTTTCCCAATGTTGGGCAAATACAATTCTTGCTGCCGTTAGTACGTGTAGTATTAAATATCTGCAATCTTTCTCATAATTTGCTATTATTCCTAACAAAAATAATTCTGATCTAAAGTCTATTTGTTTTTTAGTCATTTTCTCCAACCATAAATGTATTTTAACCCAAAATCTTTTTGCTTTAGGGCATGTCCACCAGATATGATAATAAATACCTGGTCTTTGTTTGCATTTCCAACAGTTGTTTGAAGTATTTTTAAACATTTTTGCTAATCTCACTGGTGTCATATGCCATCTGTAAAACATTTTATATAAGTTTTCTTTATATGCCACTGCTTTAGCTAATTTAATATTTCTTTCCCATCACTTTTGCCAGTCTTCTAATTCTATATTATATCCAAAGCATTTAACAGTAATGTTAATGGTGAATATGCTGGACAGATAAACATAAGACTACTGGTTCAGAATCTTGCCCATCAGGTCAGTAATATACTCTTACAGTGGCCAACAAACTGCACAAGGAAGGCCATTACAGTAGTCTTCCAGAGTTAGTCACTGTTCTATCCCAGCCTATGTGCCTTGTTAAAGGCACAAGGACAAAACCCCTTTGAGAAAATAGGCTGGAGACTCAGAAGAAAACAAACCCCTTTTAATATGGGTAACAAACCTGCCAAATAGTCCAGAAACAAAAGCAGCAAAACACAATCCAAATGGAGGTAATTGTCCATATGAAACACAATGCAAAACAAGAAGTTATTCACCGGCAACACCAACAGAACATGATCCCATGAAGTACTTTGCAACGGTTGCCTTCAGCAACCAGCACTGCCCACACATTCCCCTTTTGTAATTCAGTCCTCAAGGAGTGGCTTCTCAGTGCCTTCTCTGGAATCGTCCCATTGCCTCTTTCTGGTTTACTCTCCTAGCTTGTCTTCATTTGCGTGCATCTCTCATTTCTGCCAACTGTGCATCCTCCGAGTCCGACCCAGCTTCCCCACCCAGCTGCATCTCATCCTGAACACGAGCGGAAGGGCCAGGCTCCTCACTGGAATGTGAGTCTTGGAGCTCATCAGAGCCTTCCCCCAACTCCGATGGCTCCTCAGGCCCCTCCTCCTCCTCCTCCTCAGATTCCCTGGACTCAGCTGTTGGGAACACAGGCTGGCACGGAATCACGACACTATCCCGCACCGCAGGGCCCTTCCCATGGGTCTGCTGATCTGGATGCGGTCAGGATAGGAATTGTTCATGAAAGGTGGTCACCAAGGCAGGAGCATGAACGCTGGTCACATCCTCCCAGGTTAACTCCTCGGGTCCGTAGCCTTTCCATTCGATCAGGTACTGAAAGCGACCTTTCACCCAATGGGAGTCCTGAATGCTGGCGACCTCGTACTCGGGAGCACTGTCTCCATCACGTTGTTCTTGTGGGGGAGGTTCGGCTCAGTGGAGTGGACACGCTGGTTGCTCAGGGATCAACAGAGACCGGTGAAAGACCGGATGTACACGTAGGGAATGTGGCAGAGTTAAGCGATAGGCGACTGGATTGATGACAGCCTCAATTGGGAACGGTCCTAAATATCGGTGGTCTAACTTCTTGGCTGGCCGGGTTGACGGTAGGTTCCTGGTGGACAGCCATACATGATCTCCCATTAAAGGAGGCGTATCCCGCCTCAACCGATCAGCAAACCTTTTGTAGTCGGCCTTGGCTTTCTCTAAGTGTCGCCGCACCAATCGATGGATCACCTGTAACTCTGCCATGTAGTCGTTCACTGCTGGTACCGGTGAGTCTAGTGGGGAAAGAGGGAAAAACCGGGGGTGATATCCCACATTGGCCAAGAACAGGGTCATCTGCGTGGAAGTGTGCTGCGAGTTGTTGAACGCGAACTCAGCTGCCTCCAGATAGTCCGCCCAATTGTTCTGCATAGCAGCGCAGATATTGCTCAAGGATCCCGATGACCTTCTCGGTCCCTCCATCAGTTTGGGGATGATGTGCAGACGAGAGGCAGATCTTGATGTCCAATGCCTGCATCAACCCCTGCCAGAAACAGGCTGTAAATTGGCCCCCTCTATCAGACACGAACCTATCAGGGAGGCCATGCAGCTGGAACACCTGCTGAATGAACATACAAGAGGTGGCGCGGGCAGACGGCAAGCCACGGAATGGGATGAAATGTGCCATATTGGTCAGCATGTCTACCACCATGAACACCGTCATGAATCCAGAAGACAGAGTAAGTCCATCAGGAAGTCCATGGACATAGCCCCCCAGGGTCTTTTGGGTGTCGGCAAGGGCTGTAGTAGTCCGGGCAGGGCCCCCATCGCTGACCTGGCCTGCCTACATGGGATACAGGATGTGACGTAGGCCTGAATGTCGTGTCAGACTCGGGGCCACCAGAAGGTACGGGAGACCAAGTTCAGGGTCTTGAAAAGGCCAAAATGCCCCACCGCCGGATTATCGTGACACTGGCTGAGGATGAGGCCCCTGAGCGGCCCTCCCGGAACATAGAGCCGGTCATGATAGTGGAGGAGTCCATCCGTGACTGTCCATGGGGAATCTGGCCCCACCTCCTCCTTTCGCTGAGCCACCCACACATCCTGCTGCTGGGCCTCCCGAATCCGAGCCCGTACATCTATCAGCTCCTGCACTGCAGCAAAAGACTCGATGGGGAGCACTGTCCTGGCCAGAAGCTTGTCTTCTGCTCGGGAATATTCGGGCTTCCTGGACAGAGCATCCACTCTTTGGTTGTGACCGCTGGGTATATACGTTACACGGAAATTGAACCTCGCGAAGAAGAGAGACCAGCGAATCTGGTGTTGGTTCAATTTCCGAGTGGTCTGCAGACTTTCCAAATTCTTATGGTCCATCCGGACCTCGATTTGATGCTGCGCCCCTTCCAGATGATGCCTCCAGGCCTCGAACGCCACCTTGATGGCCAGTAGCTCTTTCTCCCAGATGGTATAGTTGCGCTCCGCCAGATTCAGTTTTCGTGAGTAGTACACGCAAGGGAAGAGGGCAACGCCGGGCATCATCACCTGGAGTAACAGCGCCCCATGGCAATGTTGGAGGCATCCGCCTCCACGACAAATGGCCGTTGCGGGTCAGGATGCTTCAAGATCTTCAAAGCCTGGAAAGCCCATTGTTCTGGAGCGTCCCACTGAAACCGAGTCTTTTTCTGCAGGAGCCGAGTAAGGGGGGCTGTCATTGTAGCAAATCTGGGGATGAAAGCCCGATAGTAGTTGGCGAACCCAAGAAGTCGCTGGACATCCTTCACACGACGTGGGGGTTGCCAACTCTGCAGAGACTCGACCTTACTCAGCTCCATGGCGATGCCCTCAGGAGAAATGTGGTGACCCAGGAAATCGATGGTCATCTGGTAGAACTTTCAGTGGTGATTTATTGCTACTGTAACAGATTCCATCCACCTTATTCTTATTAATCCTCCTCTTCAATTTTTTTCCACAATTTCCACCATTATAACCTTTTCAAGAAAGCTGACCCTTCACATATGTCCAAAGTAGAATCAAGAATTTGAGTCTCTGTGTTATGTGTCACTTCAACGTTTTCCTTATTTTTTTAATCTATACCATAAATACCTTTGTATTGGCTCAGCTAGTTCCTAAAATTGATATTTTCCTACTCAGAAATTTTATCACTTCTGTTATCGATCAACAACTGCCACAATAATATAGTTTGAGATTAGAAAAATGAATCCTTTTCTTTTAAGTACGGTCACATTTTGAATCTTAGTCTTGTTTTTTCTCATTCCACATCAATCTGTTATTTTTTTCTTTCCAAACCTATAAAACTTTGCCTGAAATTTTTCATTTTGTATTCTTCTCTTTGGGTTTTGTTTCCAGTTATTTGCTTGTATTTTGGGATCTTGTCCACGAGGACTTTCAGATCAATTTTCAAATAATAAAAAAGAGACTGAATGTCCTTGCTTTGTCCCTTTAATATTAAAAAGATTGCAGAGAGTGTTCCATTTACTGTGATCTTTGCCATTTGTCATTGCCAAGTTTTCAACTTTTCTCTTGGGTTTATTTCATCCAGAACTTCTAATAGGGAAGTCCATTTCAAATTGTCAAAGGCTTTCTCCACTTCTAAATATATTACTGCCTTATTTTTCTCGTTATTAATATTTTGTCTTTCATCTTCCTGTCTGTATGATTTTGGAAATGCACTTCCTCATGTATTCACATAATATTGTAGTATGTATATTTTAGGTGATTGCTTATAAGCAACATTTGATAAAGAAAATTGTTTATGTGATTAAGGTTCCTTGAGATCATTTTCTTTTTCATAAATTAAAGATATATTCTTCTTCCCATTTTTAAAATATTATTTTGGTCATTTGTATTTTGCTCATTGACTCTGTGGTTCCATCAACCCCAACTTTTTATTTTATTTACTTATTAAATTTATAAGTTGTCATCTCACTGATGCAGCAACTCCTTTTGACTTTTGTGTGAAGTTGTTGTTGTTGTTAGTTGCGAATTCATGTCCGACCCATCGCGACCCCTTGGACAACGTTCCTCCAGGCCTTCCTGTCCTCTACCATCTTCTGGAGTCCATTTAAGCTCACTCCTACTGCTTCAGTGACTCCATCCAGCCACCTCATTCTCTGTTGTCCCCTTCTTCTATTGCCCTCAATCTTTCCCAGCATTAGGCTCTTCTCTAGAGTGATAGTGTTTATGAAAAGTCTATAATATTTTACTTTAGAATAAATATTAAAGGAATTAATATCTCGAGTATAGAACAATATTCTGGGTGTATATGGAGGTACATAAGAGTAGCTCTATTATACTGAATCAATGCAAAGACCAGTCCTATTCATATTCTGTCCATGCTAAAGCCAATACTAGAACTTGACACCAGGAAACATAGAGCTTAGTGACAGCTAGAGAAATTATCTTCCGTCATGGGTGTCTACAGAAGCTTTCTGCTTTCATGTGTATAAATAAGTTGACAATTGACCATTGGCTTTGTCACTTTAGAATACGTATGGCATTGTGATTCAGATACAAAAGGAGAGGGACTTGTACTGTAATGCTTTGTTTTTTACTTTTGCCTCCTCTACAATTGTCACTGTCTTCCATTTTTCTACAATTTGATGTTTGACATTCTGCTAGAGAAATTATTTCAAAAAAATATATCAGTTTAGACAATTTATAATGGACAGTATTTGTATTTGTTTTGTGAAAGTAGATGACCTCAGTTACAAAGGCAATAAGTAATTCTTTACTGCTAATGTTTGAAGAGTTAAAAGATCAGATTAGGGACAAATCATCACAGAAAATATCTATCTGTATGGTTGATAGGAGTTGAAAATGACTTGGTGGCACACAATCAATCAATTATTAATGAAATGAATTTTATCCTAACATATGGGAATTGACAGGAAATAGATTAACAGTAGCCACCTGCAGGTTTGACTAATGGCAAAATATCAAGAATGGAAACATTTGTAGAATCTATTGCATTATAAAATGATCCTATGGGCATTTCCTTTATGAAAATATGTGGCTAACAACCAGACCCAAACTGATCCATTATGAGATCATCACATTTAAAAAGATGTCCAAATTTACAGTTGATTCCCCCAGATGTTAACACTGCTTTTTGAGTACCTTACTACATGACAGAAGTCTTGATAACTTATTTCTAAGAGGCAGATGACACCAAAGATATAAGTGAATAAAATTTATTCTCAGTTTTCTATAACAATGTGTCCACAGAATTAATGGCAACCCTTAGAATGGCATGGAGAGACTGTTTCAATATTGTCCAGAACTGGTGAGTTTTAATATAAGTTCATGGCAGAGCAGATTGAAATCTGACTCTTCCAGACTGCTTCAGACTCAAAATTTGATTTAATCAGTATTAGATTCCTACTATTTCCATAGCAGGCCAAACATCTACAGTATTGCCCTCAATCTCAAATTAACATCTGTTTCCTTTATGCCATTTGCATAATAGCCTGAAGTTTGGTTATACCTTTTGAAGCAAGAGTCAGGAAAAGTATAGAAAGTACAAAAGGCATATTTTTTAAAAACAAACAACTAAGGGAGAACTGTATTAATCTGGGATCTTGTAATTAGGAAAGTTCACTTAAAATGCAATGGGAACAAAATAGTTCAGCATATTTATATGCACAATGGATTGGGCTGATTCATTAGATTAAATTCTTCATGTAGAACAATGTGTCAGCAAACACACATGAAGAAGCAGTGGCTTCGTAGAGAAGTTGTAAGAAACTTATTTCATCATACATCTTCATAATTCAGGATAGGGAGACATAAAAAGAAATCAGTAACTTCCCAGTTCTGCTGATTTTTAACACCTGCTGAGTGTTTAAATTGTTCTTTCCCAAATACAAGTGCAGGTTTAAAAGTTAAGCCCTGATTGAGATAATAACAATAATTAAATATGGTAATATTATCAACTAAAAACCATGAACACTTGGAACTGATTAACTATAAATTCCAATGTTACCACAGCAACCAATTATCTAAAGCTAAAAGCTACAATAAAAAGCTTTGCAAAACTGCAAAAAAAATTATGGTTTTTTTTGTCTTCTTTTTTTGCTTGTTTTTTTATCTAATAAAGAAAATCAACACAACAGGTAATAACATCCTAATTACATGGGAACATTACATGATATATGCATTGTAAACATGCCTGGGCTTCATAGAAAACAAATGAAGCATATTTTCAGCTGCAATCTCCTTCTTAACAGCACATCCACATTCAAATTAAAGCAAGGGCAGGAAAAGAAGGCTCAATATTACAGACCCTCTTCTGAAATATCCCATTTCCTTTGTCATTTTCTGAATAGCTTTTAACTTCATGTTCAGGAAAATGGCATAGCTGGCATAGAACATTTGCAAAGTGAGAGGTCTATCGGGGCAAAAAAAGAAGAATGTCAAAGTTTATTTTTGTAAAGAAAATCTGAGTTCTAAAAACTCTCCTTGAGAAAATGTATCCAAAATCTGTGTGGTTATTAAAATAATGTGTAAATATTTGAACTACTTTACATGTATTAACCCAATAATTTCCGAAAGCCAACTTTTAATCTTTAATGGAACATATGAAGAGAAAAAGGGTTTCATGGATGTTGTCAACACCCAGGCAAAATTGACAAGATGACAATTGGAGCCCTGCACTGCAAACTCAGATTTTTCCATACATTCATTGACATCACTACCACATTCAAAAGGGTAAAGCTTGCCCCATGATGCTGTGACCACCATTTTGCCAATCTTGAAACATGCATATATCCATTGACATCACTGTACCATTTAGAACATTTTTGAATGAATTTCCAGAGGGGATATGAAGTCAGGGAAAAAAAATAAGCTGCATACTTTAGTCATTCATTTTAGAATTATTAGAATAATAGAATTGGAAAAGACCTTGTAGGTCATCCAGTCCAACCTCACTGCCCAAACAGGAGACCCTACACCATCTCTGACAGATGGCAGTCCAATCACTTCTCAAAAACCTCCAGCGCTGGAGCATTCTTCTGGAGGCAAGTTGTTCCACTGATTAACTGTTCTAACTGTGAGGAAACTTCTCCTCAGCTCTAGGCTACCTCTCTCCCTGATTAGTTTCCATCCATTGCCTCTTGTCCTGCCTTCAGGTCCTTTGGAGAATAGGTAGACCTCCTCTTCTTTGTGGCAGTCCCTGAGACACTGGAAGACTGCTATCATGTCGCCCCTGGTCCTTCTCTTCATTAATCTAGAAATACCCAATTCCAGCAACTGTTCTTCATATGTTTTAGCCTCCAGCCCCCCTGATCACCTTTGTTGCTCTTCTCTGCACTATTCCCCCAGCTGAAAGCTGACCCAAAGATGCATTTGTTTTATATATATAGCTCACCCTTTCTCCTAAGGTTTGGCTGGTATATTCTTCCATTCCTTACAACAACTCTTGATACAACTTGGGTTGAAGAATAGTCACTGCCCAATGAGCCTTATCTAAAATCTGTTTTCTCCAGAAACACTGAGGAAAAGTGTCCATCTAATGTTACAGTTCTTCATTCTAGGAAACAGCTTGAAATGAGGAAACATATTTTTTTTTAAAAAGACTATTTTAATAGACTTATTTTAATAAAATAAGAGTTCACTGCCAGGAGAAACTAAATAGGAAGGGAAACAAGATTGGGAAAAGAGTTACTAAAAGTATAAATGCAAATAATTTAATGAAGAGAAAAAAGGGACAGTATGGTTAAAGAAGAATATGAAAATAAAAAGAAAATGACGTATAGGATACCTGCTTTGGTAACAGTGATTATGTAAAGATATTGGAACACTAACACTAAATTTATTTATTTAGCACATGGCATATCATAGATGGACTAGCAATATATATTAACATTACACTAGTTTAGTAAAACGTAATAAAATATAAATTTTAAAAAGATCTTTGTTAAAATACCAATATCTAGACCATCTAACCATTGAAGCTCAGTATCATATCACAGGTGACAAACACGATCACATCACGTGACGTATTGTGACGTATCGTAACATTTTTTGCCTTTGCAGAGCCGGGTTGGGCATAGCCTACGCATGACGCATCCTGCCCACAGACTGCCAGTTTGACACACCTGATTTATATTAAAAAAATCAGACACTGCACTGGTATACTCCCTCAGCTTACAGCCAGTCACTGATGACAAACTGAATATGAACTAGCAGATATTGTAATATGACTGCAAAGAAGACAAATGCAATTTTGGGTGCACCAAAGGAAATATAATTTCTGAAGCACAGGATGTCCCAAAGGTGCTTTTTCAAGGAACAGCTGGACTTTCTTGTTTTCTTTGAAGATGTTTCGCTTCTCCACCAATAAGCTTCTTCAGCTTTGACTGGATGGTGGGGAATGGAAGGATTTATATTCCTTGCAGACAGCTGGTCATTTGCATTCTTTTAGAGTCGTTGAGACCACTTGGAGATTTATCTGTGTCCTAAGGATCACCTGAGTAGTGCAAATGAGCCTTTTTGGAACTGCTGAAAGGACTGTGTTGTAGACTGGAGACAGATGATGTCATATCGCTCCCCCTCTGTTGAAAGAGGGCTGTTCAATTTTGACATAGATGGCCTCTTTGACCCCTCTTTCAAACCAGCAGTCCTCTCTGCACAAAATATGGGCTTTGTTGTCTTCCAAAGAGTGGCCTTTGTCTTTTAAATGCAGAAGGACTGCTGAATCTTGTCCTGATGGGTTTGTTCTCCTATGTCATGGGTGTCAAACTCGCTGTATCACGCTGCATTGCTGGAGCTGGGGTGGGTGCGGCCCCTGCATGATGCAACCGGCCCGTGGGCTGGCAGTTTGACACCCCTGTCCTATGTTGTGCCCTGTGTTTATGAAACACAGGATATAATTGTTCCATTCTGCTCTGATTTGGCAGTCCCCACCTCAAGTACAATGTCCGGTAGTGGACATACATTTTAAGAAGCATTCAGACCAACATGTTCAGGGAATGACAATGAAGCTTACCCAGAGACTAGAAAATAAATGTTATGGAAAGAAAGAACTGGGTATGTTTAGCCTTTAGAAAAGGCAGCTAAGAGGGAAATGATAGCATTCTTGAAATGCCTCAAAAGATATCACATAAAAGTGGTCCGCGAATCTCTTGGGAAAGGTATTTTCAGCACGTGACATGTTACTCTTTTCCAGTTATTTTTCTTTAAATATTTGGTAGAGACTGCCAAGAAAAGATGTCTGAAGGTGACTTTGCTTTCCTGATAAAGAAATATGAAAGAAAATAATTCAGCAGATGGATTATTCATATTCTTATTTTTCTATTATCAAATGTATTTTAATCTGCTTCTATATCAATCTATGATTTTTTAAAAAAAAATCCCCAGTATACACATTTTTAAGTGCATAGGATAAAAAAAAATGGTCTGGCTAAGTATTTTGTTCACATTCTACATATAGTAGAGATGTCAGTGTTTTCCAACCAATCAGATAAAGCTATTAAAAACATCTTATGCTACCTTTATTTTGTGGTCCAAGACAGACAAAGTTTCTTTCCTCTTACACTGTGGCTTGATTAAAAGAAAGCTATTCAGAATTGTGAATAATATTATTTGTTGTTGGGTTTTTTTTAAAAAAAGTCTATATGAAATATTTGGAAGCGTAGGAAGTGTCAGAATATCACCATTAAATCTTGTTAAGACCCTTAAAAAAAATCAAACAGCTCTGCTAAATTCAAAATTATTAATACACAAGGTAAAAGCATTATCAGTAAATGGCAAAAACTGATGAGTCTATATTTCTCCTTTATTTTCCTAAACAAATGTCTACAATAATGTGGATTAATGTTTCTCTGGGTATATACATATACGGTGGTGTGTGTGTATATATACACACATATGCATATACTCACAGAGCTAGTGACTGATGAGTAAGCATTGTCAAACTTGTCAGACAACTGCCCCAAATAGCATTTAAGAGTTTGACATTAATTTGATGCAGTTTGAATTATGCTGCATTAAATTAGCATCAGAATGCCTAAAATAATGAGTAGGGTTTTATACTGTATATATAATCAGCACTTTGCCACATCTGAGTTCAGAAAATAAATGCTTTTTATGAAGCAGATCATTGGGAAGGAGGAGGGACGCAGGTGAAAAGAACAATTTCTTTGTGTGCTGAAAAGGCAGCAAAGAGCATGAACTTTAAAATGAGACCGAAAAAAAGAAATGAAGCGGACAGTTTTAGAGAGAAAAGAGAAAGTCTTCCATTAAGGACAGAATAAAACAAAGGACGTGTCCATACAGATGACTCCTACTGCTATCAAGCAAAATACATTTCTCTATCTTTTCCTCCTTAAGATTTTTGAATATGGAAACAAAGACAGAGGGAAGAAGCAGTAAAAAAAACCGAGAGTGTCTCCTGGGAAAATATTTTCTGAGCACAATGCTTGGAAATAAAATTACCTTCAAGCCGAAGTTAAGTTGTGATGAACATATCCATAATAGTTTTCTATGGTACCAAAATGGTTTGCCTTCTTCTAGCATTCAGCTAAGGTCCTCTTAGATAATCCCCCGTTTTAGTTCCTACCTGGCTCATCTATGTTTAGCTTTCTTGCTTACTCAAGGCCATCCAGGGTTTCAAAAAGCAACACACATGTGTTGTTTGCACATAAAATACAAAGGCTACGAACTAGACTTGGAAGGTACAAAAGCAAACCATTAACATACCTTTACCAAGAACAGTCAAAAGGACCAAGAAAAGTTTACTTTAGTTTAAATATAGTGGAACATGTCATGAAATTGGGGGACTTGATTGGCTACAAACATATATGACTGAATAGTTATAGATCAGTTCACAAAAAAAAGAAATACTGCTGAATCTATCTCTATTGTGGTGTTCAAACAAAGATTGGGGGTTGAGGGGAAATCAATAATGTGGACCCATTTGAGAGGCCACCATTAACACTTTTATAGGCTACAATGCAGCTAGTTTCTTAATTGCCTACGAGTTTGCTGGCAGTCTCCTGCTTTGCCAATGCTAAGTGGGACAAAATCAGGAGAGTTGAAGTAGGTATTTGGATAATTATTAGTTATATTTTATCAAGTCTCAGAATTTATATTTTAAGAGACAGAGGATTCCAGTTGCAGGAATACACCTAAAGGCAGGTAAACCAATAAGCCCCATTGGAGGTGATGCTGCCAGTGCAGTGTGGATTATGAAACAAAGTAATACAAATATCATTTTCAATTCAAAAGAAAAGAATAATGGTAGTGTTGGAGTTTGTTCATTATTCCTGTTCCTCAGATTAAGATTGCACCTCAAATGTACCAAGTCCTGGGGTTTGGAAGGTGTGAATACTAATATTAACAACTAATATTGAAGCCATTACTTGGCTTTACTATTAGTTGATTTATTGTCATAGGTGCTGTTTTTATTATTTTAATGTATATTAAACTGTTTTAGAATTTTAGAATTGTAAGGCATCCAGAGTCGCTTGGTTGAATTTGGCAGCTATACAAATTGAATTAAATAAGTAAATAAGTAAGTAAGTAAGTAAGTAAGTGAGTGAGTGAGTGAGTGAGTGAGTGAGTGAGTGAGTGAATGAATGAATGAATGAATGAATGAATGAATGAATGAATGAATGAATGAATGAATAAATAAATAAATAAATAAATAAATAAATAAATAAATAAATAAATAAATAAATAAATAAATAAATAAATACTAGTTCTTGTTCTGCCATACTTCTAGAAATATTTGCTAGAAATGAATCTTTCTGGACTGAGCTTCTTATTAAGTTTGGTTACTATTTCAAACCATCTGTGTGGTGATAACTTGTGCTATTTTTCACACATTGTGCCTGCCACACCTTTGATTAATTGTTATTGCTGAAACAGGATTAATCTGTTCAAACAGTAATATAAATGTACAAATCAACACATCAAGTCTATCTGCAATATGTTCACTATGGGAAATAAAATCTGGAGACTATATTTGAATTTGGTGCCAATAGATACCTTCCATTTCAGCTCTTGGCACCTAATTAAAGATAGTGTGATACTTCTGAAAATCATTTGGCTTCTCATTGTTTCCATCTGTGAGGCACTGAATAAAAAGAAACATTCATTTTCTTCTCATTCCTGTGCAGTTAAGAATGTGCAGCATGAATGGTCAAGGCACATTCCTAACTAAGTAAAGTAAAGTAACAGGATGAATATCACCTAGATAACTCACATGCAGTTATTGTACAGAAATAGCCTACTTGCATGCATGAATGTATACACATACACACAGAGAGAGAGAGAGAGAGAAAGAGAGAGAGAGAGAGAGAGAGAGAGAAAGAGAGAGAGAGAGAGAGAGAAGCACTTACATAGAAATCAAATAGAAATGCTGCATATTAAATGCTGCTGGTTATCCTTATTTCATTTTTGAAATATTTGTGTAAATCCAAAAAAATGTTTCATGATTTAGAGATAACTCTCCAGTTCTCAAGCAGAAGAGTGTGTAGTAACTGGAGCAATAGCAAATAATGGCAAGTCTCATTTTCCACCTTCTCTTCTCTGTTGGCGGTTGAAGAATTTTGTGTGGTTGTATGAACATTTCCAGGAGCAGAAAGCAATGATGAATGAAACTTTTAAAGGAAAAGAAATCTATTTGTGGGTGACAGATTTGGGGAATAAGTAAAGCCCAAAACCTAGACAGCTACATGCTACCAGAGTCCAAAAGTGCTCGGTGTGTCTAGGCATGGGAAGGAAGGAAAAAGGAAATGAGCTCAGACTAGCAGTTTTTCAAAATGCAGGCAGACTGAGAAAAGAATTCTTTTTCTCTTTATTTCTTTCGCTCTTCTCTTTATCTATGTTTTGCTCTTTGTCATTTTATTGCCCCTTTGTGGGCAATGGATCACAAGGCATTGAAGAATTAATACTACTGGATTTAGACTGTAACATTCCCAGTCTACTTTTTCCACATTTAGTAAAATTATGGCAAATGTTTGTAGACATTCTGGAAATCTCTGAGGTACTCAACACTTTGAGAAGGTCCAGTTAGTTTCATGTTAGTCTTGCAGGTTCATTCTTCTTCATTCATAGAACCCCCCCAAAAAAACCTTTCTGAAGCGATTCAATTCATTTCAATATTTGACTAGATACGTTGATTAGTCCTACTAATAGATATTTCTGTTTTGGTTTACATTAAAAATAACATTAGATGTCTTTAAATACTTTAGAATATTTACACTTTAAACTGAGAAAGACTAAAATCAGCTTATTTCTAAACCAGTGTTAAATGCATTTTGTTTCCTTCTTTTTTAAAAAAAAAACACCCTGTTTTTCCTGATTCTTCATTTGAAATGTTCAGTACCATTTTTCACATTGAGAAAAAGGGAAGGAAAGAAGAGAAGAGAACCTTTCAGGCTGAAATATCATATACACTCCTTATGGATCATGGCCATAATCCATTAAAATGTTAACAGGAAAGCAGCAAAACTTTTTAATTATTAAAATAATCCAAATTAAATTACCAAATGAAGCATCAGCTTTGTCATCTCCAGTATCTGTTGTCAATTTTCTCGCACAGATGATAACTAATAATTATCCCATATTTGCCTTTTATACATTGGTTGTTATGACCCGTCTATTCCGATAGCATTTTATTGGTTGAACTTCCTCTTAATATGTCATTAGCTCTATGGCAACATGTGATGAAACAATGTTAATTATAGAAATCAAAATGATGAAATGATGTAATTTTAAATTTATTTTCTCACTCTTTATTTTTAAAGAATTTTTTTTCTGTTTCTGAAGACATAAAATAAATAGTTAATTAAGATATAAGACGAACAGTGACAATCATAAGTGACAGAAAGAAGGTCTTCTTGATCCAGGAAAGGGTGTTAACTGGTACACAAGGCAAAGTTGAGCAAAGGCCCTTCTAGTTACAGCTGCTCCATGAACAGGCTAAGTACTAATGGCTAAGTATTCTAATATGTAGTAAATGGAAAAATTAAAAGAAATAAACGATTCAAACATGTATAATCACCACACACAAAATATCAACTTTTTATTACTTTATTAAATGATTGTCAATGTTCCTTCTCATACCAAGAAGTTTGAGGCAGTTTACAACCTAATTAAAACAATATGAAAACATACATTAATGAAACAGAAATAAAATTATGACCACATGTATTTGTTATTAGCAAGCTTTCTTAAGTCCAGTCTTAAGTATTGTACATTTGTTTTCTGGGAATTAATTGATATATTTCAGGAGAAATGTTGATGGAGCTGGCATGTTTTCCATTTCCAGATTTTTTTTCTTAATCACACTGGTATGGACATAAACTTTAATATTCAAAGTGCACATATTTAAAGGAACAAAAAGTGTTAGTAACACTGCTTGCCAGTGTTTCTATTAAGAGTTCTGGAAAGTGAAACAAATGTGTCCCCAATGAAAAATGAAAAGCAGAGAAATGGCAAGGTTATTGGAATAAGAGATATAGATTCTACCCAAACAAGAGCATCGAAATGTTTCCATTGGGACCTCGTTTTGTGTCCACAAGACATGCAAGATGTGTTACCATCTGGCTTTTGAATATTACAGAACTTAAGAGGCAGCTGCAAACAAATTAAGATTCTAATATTCAATTTAGATTAGTCTCAGTACATGTCGCATGTAAGAGCTAAATACTTTGCCAAACAAAATAATAAAGAAACAAGAAATCACTGAACTATCCAGCTTGAGTAGTATGTCTAGGAATATAACAATCATGTTCCAATTCAGCATGAAACTTGCTTCTAGGGGGAAAGGGAACAATTATGTTCCTCTCTCTCTCTCTCTCTCTCTCTCTCTCTCTCTCTCTCTCTCTCTCTCTCTCTCTCTCTCTCTCTCTCTCTCTCTCTCTCTCTCTCTCTCTCTAAACTCAATCAAGATGGGGCGTTCAGAAGCAGAGTAGCTTGGAGTGAAACATAGAGTTAAAAAAGGGCTAAACGTAAAATTAAAGAAATGGTAAGTTTTGATGTCTGAATGCCTCAGACTTTAGTAGGTGGCTTACGGAATGATTAAAAAATAAATACAAAGTTAATGCAGAACACTTAAAATTAAGAAAAATTAAATAAAGAATAAAAACCAAGAGAACAGTCAACATGAGGAATCTTCTCTCCACTCCCAGCGTGGAGCACCCATATCGGGTCTCAGGCCATCCAGCAGAGCCAGGTTTTAAGGTCCTTCTGGAAGGCTAGTAGTGTGAGGGCAGAAGTCACATCTAGCTGGAGAATATTCTAAAGGGTGGGGCCATAGCAAAAAAAAAAGCTCTTTTCCTGGACCCTGCCAACTTGTTATGCATCAACCCTTAATAGCATGGCTTTTGTGAAACAGCACAAAACGTTTTAAAATAAGTAATAGCTCAGTAGGAGATCATTTGCTCTTCTTCTTCTATAAATAAGAACTCAGGTTCCCTTCCCAACTATTCCACGCCAGGTGATCCTATTCTTTTAGAGAGAGAAAAACTGTCCAAAACCACAGAGTTTGCTGGCAGTTTGTAGCCAGTGTGACGGATCAATCTGACTTTCAACCAGCTTCCCTAAAAGTGTTGAAAGTGGCTAGAAAGACCTAAAAGCTTCTGAAATATTTGAGTCTTCCCCCTAAAATATTTGAACCATCTTTATCAATAGGTTTATCATAGTCAAATAATTTTGTGTCCATTCCAGAAGTTAGTTATTGACTTCCGTTGTACAGAGGAGAAACAAAATGTTTCTTAAAAAAATTAAAAATCTGAAACCTAAAGGTAAGGGGTATTTTTGCATGTTGCTATCATTATACCAAGAAGAAAAATGAAGGGATTTTGGTTTTTTTTAAAAATGGTAACAGGTATTTTAAGGAATAGAGGCCATAAGTTACACCTAAACTCATTAATTGATATGGCAAGTTTTTAAAACGAACAAGAATAACAAGTTCTATAAGCTGAGGTATCATTAAAAAGCAATGCTGCCTTTAGGAATATCACCATTTTTGAATATTATATCCAGCAGATCCAGCTAGAGACTTCCTTGTCCAGCTGTGCCATCGCAGAGTATACAACAAGTATCTAAACTTGCTCTGAAATAGTTTTTGGCTTTCCCTCAGATAGCACCAGATGTACTATTTGCATAAGTATGGCGTTAGATGTAGGGTTGCCTCTCTTTTATCTGCCTCCGATTTATGGCACTAACTGGTTGTTGCATACAAATGGATGAAAAAAAATGTGTTTCCCCCTCTTCCCTGCCTCTGTGTCTGACAGCAGGATACTTAATGTCTTTTGAACGTATTTTCGGAGTGATTCCAGTTCATTCCATTCCCCGGAGGCAAAGCTGGTATAATTTACAATCTAAATATTTTATCAACTTGCGGTATCCTTTTTTTTTTTTTTTACACAAAACTGAATCCATTAAAGGCTAAAGGAAGAAAGGGAAGGCAAAAAAGAAGACCAGCTTGCTCAGTGTATTCTGTTGCCCTTGAGGGGATAAAGATAGCAGAATGTCAAAACGGTCACTTGCATCCTGATCAGCATCTCTCTACCATAGCGAAGGACCTTATTGATTGTACTTTAATACATCTGAAGGATCTAGTTGATACTGACAGTTTTTATTTTTAAATGAGATTTAAAGCAGATTTAAGAAAACAGTATTATGAAAAAGTACTAAAGTGCATTAGCTAAAATGGATGGTCACTGATCAATAGTTTTCTCTCTGAGGTTCGTGAACATCGTTCTCTAGGACAGCAGTAAGAAATAAGGAGCAGCTTTTTTTAAACTGTCAGTTTGGTTCTTTACATTTGCAGACACAGGAGACATTCTTTGTTCAGGATATTGTAAAGAAAGAAATTCATTAGAGGACTCTAGGAATTTTCACAGGCTGCTTTTGAGCATGGAGAGCAAAGTCCACAAATGTAAGAATCTTTAACAAATAATTAGACAATGTATTATTATTCTTCCCAAAGAAAAGAATGTTAACAGAAATGACAACAGTTGCTAGTTGTACATAATGAATGATTCTTTTAAAGAGTTAATAGATATACATCCTCGGTGTGCATGCCAGTTCCACAGAGCTCTTTGCTTACTTTCTTTTTTTCTTTTTTTAGTTTCTCTTAACTGATTTTGTGCTGAAAATATTGCTGTAATTTTATGGGCTTCTAAATGCAGCTCTTGAAATGTACTCATTTTTTGCTCTGCATTTAAGGTCAAATTTAGGGACTATAACTTCCATTAAAAATAGAAATGTGTTCTAGACTTGTTCATGTCCAGAATGTTCTTTATTTTTTTCTTTGTGACTAAGTCACAAAGTTCATGTTGCCATGTTCATGTTCCTTCTGCAGGCTAAGCTGCTACTTATACAACCATTGCCCTGGCTGTGGCTTTTATCTCTCATGGTCATTCCCACCTACCATTACATCCTGTGTTTGATTCTAGGGATGAAAAGAATTGGCAGCAGTGGTAAACTCACCAAGTTGTTGTTTTTGTGTTGCTATGAAGTATATACTTAGGTATTATGAGGGTGCATGTATAACAACTTTCCCCACCTTGGTCTTAAAATCAACCAGTTCCAAGATTACACCAACTTTGACTCTGGATTGGATAACTGTTTCCAGAAAAGAACATATTTATGAATAGTGGGTCCTCTTATAATGATGGCTATTACTCAGAAGGGTTTTTAATCTAGCTTTGACTGGTACCCCTTATGCAGAGGACAGTCTCTCATGCCTTTATGTCCTCCTGGCTATTTTGAGGGTTCTTTATTCCATGTAGAATTTGTCTATCCAGTGTGGGCAAAAATGAGGGTGCCTGCAAAAAGTTCACACATATCAGAAAGTCCAGTAGAAAGAGATAAGAATTCTCTGTGAGAAGCTTTTCAGTGATGGAGCAGTCCTTTCATTTGTGGTATTCCAGACAGTTATGCAAATTCTTTAGATCATCATTCAGAACCCCATTAGTTAAGAGTGCAATGCCATAAATAAATGATAAATCATTATATTGCATTAGTTTGATTATTTTATGTTTACTCTATTATTTTAGATCATTACTTTTATGGTGCATATGTTGAAGTATAAACCAGTTAATGCTATCTGGAAAGAAAAAGAAAGAAAAAGAAAGAAAAAGAAAGAAAGAAAGAAAGAAAGAAAGAAAGAAAGAAAGAAAGAAAGAAAGAAAGAAAGAAAGAAAGAAAGAAAGAAAGAAAGAAAGAAAGAAAGAAAGAAAGAAAGAAAGAAAGAAAGAAAGAAAGAAAGAAAGAAAGAAAGAAAGAAGACTTTGTATATCTAGTGAATATATTATGACAGAGGTCTCCAACCTTTCTAGGTTGGAGACCCGGAGGGAAAGGAAGGGGGAGGCATGGGGCCGCATGCACGCACGCAACGCAAATGGGAGCAGTGCGAGTGCATGCACAATGTTGGGGGCAGGGCTAGTGCCCGTGCGACACTGAGAAAGGAATTGAAAATGAAAATTACTAGCCTTAAGTGACAAAAAGTCACTCAAACTTTTTGGGATCACACATTTAGAATAGAATAACAGAGTTGGAAGTGAACTTGGAGGTCTTCTAGTTCAACCCACTGCTCAGACAGGAAACCCTATACCATTTCAGACAAATGGCTCTCCAATCTCTTCTTTAAAACTTCCAGGTTTGGAGCATTCACAACTTCTGGAGGCAAATTGTTCCACTGATTAATTGTTCTAACTGTCAGGAAATTTCTTCTTAGTTCTAGATTGCTTGTCTCCTTGATTAGTTTCCATCCATTGCTTCTTGTCCTGCCCTCAAGTGCTTTGGAGAATAGCTTGACTCCCTCTTCTTTGTGGCAACCCCTGAGATATTGGAACACTGCTATCATGTCACCCCTAGTCCTTCTTTTCATTAAACTACTGTAAATATACCCAATTCCAGCAACCGTTCTTTGTACGTTTTAGCCTTCAGTTCCCTAATCATCTTTGTTGCTCTCCTCTGTACTCTTTCTAGAGTCTCAACGTCTTTTTTACATCGTGGTGACCAAAACTGAATACAGTATTCCAAGTGTGACCTTACCAAGGTATTATAAAGTGGTATTAACACTTCATGTGATCTTGATTATATCCCTCTGTTAATACAGCCTAGGATTGCATTGGCTTTTTTGGCAGCTGCAGCACATGGCTGGCTCATATTTAAGTGATTGTCTACTAGGATTCCAAGATCCCTCTAACAGTTACCACTATTGAGCCAGATACCACCTATACTGTGCCTGTGCATTTGGGGGTGGGGAAAGCAAATTTAATATATATATAAAAGAGAGAGAGAAAGAATATGCTTGTAATTTGCTATATTTATCAATTATTTATCATTTATGATAAAGTTAGAACTCAACATTCCTATAAAATAACAAGGCCTGTTATTTTATTTCAATAATATTAATAGGAATGTTGAGTTCTAACTTTATGATAAATAATTAATAAACATTGCAATTACAGACAAATTTGCTTTTTATTGGGTTCATAAAAAGTGCAAGTATAAAGATGAATATTATGTTTGAGTTGGTACTAATTGCATTTTGTTGCTGTCTGATTAGGCATGTTGGTTTAAAATGCTGAGAAGGCCATTAAAAATAGGAAATTAATGAATGAGATATTTCTTTAAATCTTTAAAGTAATTACCCTTAATAATATCACTTTCCAGCCCCAGACATTAAAATATTTATAGAGATACAACATTTCCTATTTTTATTGTATAGTAAATACATTAAGAAGTAAAACATTTTTAATCCATTAAACAAAAACCTGTTTTTCTTTAGTGCAGATTCTGACAGATAATTTCATTGTTGGGAAAAGTTGGTTAGACTTCCATAATAATTATAATAGTAAGAATATATTAAAATTTGCCATTCAACTCCAACCTTTCTCATTCATGCAACTAGATCTAGTCATCCTACAAAAATTGATCATCATATTTACCATAAATCTGCAAATTGTTGAAAAATAAATAAGATGTCCTTCATCTGATTAAGTAGTATGTAGGTTCCATGGAATAAAAACCAAACCAAACCAACAGAAAAGTGAGCTTTTCTGCTATCAACTACTACCAAATTAATTTAATTGTCATGCTGTTCACATATTTAATAGAAAATATAAATCAGTATACCTGTCACAGCCACTTTAAGCAACTTCCTAAATTTCAAAAATATCTGCTATAAAAGGGATTTAAACACTAAAACTCTGTTAAAAAGAAATCAGAAACACCCCTCCCCCAGACACATCAAATCCTCCTAGGGATGATAGTGATAATGTAAAGCAAAATAACAATATTCTTGATTGTGGCAGGGCAGCATTTTGAACATTGATGATATGTAGAAGAACCAGGGCTTTTTTTTGTCATAGAACGCCCAGAACGGAGTTCCGGCACCTTTTTTGGATGGAACCTTGTAGGGTAGGCAAGGCGGGTTGTATGACGTGTGTGAGTTCCGGCACCTTTTTTTTTTTTTTTTTTTTTACAAAAAAAGCACTGAGAAGAACATACATTGACTTATGGGGAAAGTAAGAGGGGTTTTTTTTGCGTGGGTTTAATGCATTTGTAAACTTAACCTAAAAGCAGCCAAGTAAAATAGCAAATCAAACTCAATAAATAAATAATAGTATATAAAACATTTACACAATGATTTAAAGCTCTTCAAGAAAGAAAACCCTGGAGGATAAAATAAGAATCAAAGAAGTCTTCCTTTGAAATTTCCTCAAAAATCATCTAAAAAGTTATGACTATGACAAAAAATAATCAAATTTAGAAATAATTGCTTTAATTTCAGTAGAAATGCCATGTTTTATTTTACTTTGAAATGACGAGATGTTCTGACTGTTTTTGGTCTTTCTCAGAGTATTGTCTAGACTCTAGTTGTTGACAGATAAAATATCCTTCTTATAATTTTTTATCTTTAAACTAGTCTTAGGGAAATCTTTCAGACATCTTTTACTGAAATAGGCATCTGTCCTTCACAGTCTGTTAGATCAGTTTTTCTTCCATTGCTATCTTTTGGAAAGAGTATTTTGGAAAAGTTGAGATGTCTCTTTGATTGTTACTCAAGCGAAGCTTGTTGCATGCCATGAAATAGTGTTTCTTCATTATATATTTTACATTTATTTGAAATTTACATTTATTTCAGAGGTATCTATATTAAACTACAATGAAAAAGTATGTTGCGTGTCATGGTTCCGTTAGATGAAACCCATCAAAAGAACTTCAAGGCAAAATTCTTCCTTAAAGAACATTTTATTCGGGAAACAAAGTATCGGCACTACATAGTTGAACCCAAAACTAATTTCCCTTCCCCCAGATACAAAGTAACAAGTTGCAATTCCCACCCCCATGAAGCAGTCACAAATCACATTCTCCAATTAGCCTGAAATGCGGACTTTCTTCCCAGCTCCTCAGCCCGCCAAAATGTTATCAATTCAACCTTGGGTTCCCACAAAGCAGTGTTATTATTATGGCTAGCTGAGCTCAAGCATTCATCCCAACCCCCCTTCTGCACCTGATCTCTAAATAGAAGAAAAAGAAGGTTAAAAGCAAAGAGAGAAAATGGCTGCAATTTTCATCAGTTGTCAGAGCGGGAACATCCAATGTTCTTCCTTGTGAAAGAGGCTCCTGTTTTGTTTTATTTTAGTCCTAGGATGTTTTTGCATCTCTTTTTGATCGTACTTTTATTGATCTGATGTGGGAAATATTGTACTGCATATGATTCCTGGCCTGAAAAAGTTTTCCCTGGCCTGAAAAATATAGCTTTTGAAATGTGAAAAGATCAAATATGTAGCCAAACACAACACTCACCCCTTTGCAACCTTGTAAGTAAGGTAAATACAAGATCCCTGAATCTAAGCAGTGAAAATGGCTTTCTTCTTCTCTAAATAAATTTCAAGTCAAGCTGAAGAGGAATGGTAGAAAGAAAATTAAGAAATAATCATCACAGAATAAATTCCTATCTACAAAGTCAGAGATGCCTATATGTGAAAAGAAGACATATGGTGAAAACATCTGTGAAGCTCAAGCTGAAGGACCGCTTGAAATACCTGTAAAGCTAAATTAGTAATGTTAATCACCATCAGATGATGGTGATGTTCATGGTAATGATTATGATGATGTTAACCATTCAGTCAAGTCATCCTTGGGTTAACAAGGACAGCAATGGCCACAGTCCCTGTTAACCCAGGGGACGACAGAGCCAGTATGGGATTCTTCTTCTGATTTCTTATCGTGATTAATGGGTTTGTGGATACTCTTAGTCTCACTCCTCAGTTGAGACCTGTCTGGCTTGGGTGACCCTTCTCTTATGCTTTCTGGTGGTATACCTCCAGCGTAGGTCTCAACCTCAACAGAACACATAAGCCCCTCCTCTCTCAACAAGGAGGCATCCTCATGGAGGGGAAACTACATCTACTTTTATTTATTCTTAATTTGAGTATCAGTGAGTTCTAATCCACCCTTAGGCAGAAAAGCAGGCAGGCTAGCCTTGGGCCAGTCACTTTCCTTCAGCCAGACTCACTTCACAGGTTTGTTGTTGTTATTGTTGTTGTGATGGTGGAAAAAGAAGAGAGTGCCTTGAATTGTACAAATTAAAGGAAGGATAAAATCAGATTAATTACTGCAGATCGAATATATATGAAATATAAATGTAGGACTTCTATTTTAATTGACCTCCTTTTGTTTCATGCTGTTCTAAAGCACATGAGCTAGAAATTAAGATGTATTATGTTGACACATTATAAGTTATTCCCTTATTTAAGTTACCTGATCAATGTATGTTTCTTATTATAATAAGCAAAAGGACAATGGTTTTATTTTTGCTTTCTTATTCTGATACTGAGCAGGAAAATTTACTTTATTATACCTCCAGGTTAACTCAGACTTCCATAATATTCTTAGTTCTTTGACTAGCATATAGAAGAGCCGTGGTGGTGCAGTGGTTAGAATGCAGTATTGCAGGCTAATTCTGCTGCCAGGGGTTCAATCCTCAATGGCTCAAGGTTGACTCAGCTTTCCATCCTTCCGAGGTCATAAATTGAGGACCCAGATTGTTGGAGGCAAGAGGCTGACTCTGTAAATTGCTTAGAGAGGCTGTAAAGCTGTGTGAAGTGGTATATAAGTCTAAGCGCTCTTGTCAGACCTCTCAACCTCTCAATTCTTTTTTTACTTTCAGGTTCTGCCATTTTGCTGGGAGGGGGGAGGCTGCTCGACTTCGCTGTTGGGAGGAGGTCGGTCGGTCACTGTCTTCTGATTTGTTCCTTTTGATGTCTCGGGATGTGAGTGGGAGAGGAATGTGCTCTGGGCCATCTGCCTTATCTCTACTCCAATGGGAGGAGGCCACATAGAAACGAAAACCTGAGAACAATGCTTGGAATCCACGTTTATCTGCTTGGTTCCCATAACAACTTCACACCTGAGGATTGGATGAAATCAAACTGGACATTTGGCCGTTGGGGTGGGCTTTTGAAAGGGATGCTTTAATGTAACATTTCACATGGGAAACCATTAGATCTTGCTTTGCTCTTCTGCTGTCACTCTCAATAAAAGTTCCTTTTGAAACAATGCCTGTTTCAAGAGTTCTGCTTTCTTGGGAGGACTAGCTGAGGCAGGACCTTACAACTATTGCTATTACATGGAAAAATAAGGAATACATTTATAGGAATGAAAAATAAATGTGCTGAATCACTAATAATAACAAAGAACTGTCTTGCTTCTTAATTATCTAAGAATTGCTTGAATGTGAAAGCTACCTGCGTACACACACACACTTATTCAAGTGTGTTTTATTTGGAATATATCTACAAGTCTTTTTAAGCACCAATCCAATACTATGTGAAATTATTGTGCCCTAAATGGCTATGTTCAGAGTTATTGTAACAAAATTGTACATAATAAAAATTATTTCATACAAGATAAGTTTTGTTTAATTAATTAATTAATTAATTAATTAATTAAATAATTTGCTTGGGGCTTAGGAGAACATTTTCTTTTCTGCATAACATGAACCTCTAAATATTGAATGAAGATCAATAACAATATACATTTTTACAATTTCATATTGCAATGAAAATACAGTTGCCTTCAAGGTATTTTTCTGGTCTAAAATTGATAATAAAGGACTGTCCAGTTTTGACTTCAGTTTTTCAGTTTCTTCTTCACAGTGCATATTCATGTTTATGCTCAGTTTATGAACTGATTATACCAAGGACAAGGACTGATTACAAATAGTAACTTGTTTCTCATTAAGGAAGCAAAAATGCTTATTACAATTTTTAAATATGAAATAATGGTCCAAGCATACTAGATTCTATCTTTAAAAGTTCAAATTTCACAATTAATCTATCCCTACAAGTTAGTTATAAAATGTTTGTGTATTATACCCAGACTGAATCAGTGTGTAATTATCTGAATGCAAGATTTTACGCATGAGATAATTGAAGTGCTAAAGGCTGTCTTCACAATATAGGCCATGATAGATGAACCAATTAACTTCCTATTTTGCTGTTTATATTCCATGTCTTTACATGTCTTTACATGTCTTGAAGCAACTTTAAATAGTTACATCTTCTTTCTCTGCAATGGCAGGACTAAGTGGGTCCAGGCTTGGAATCTAAACAGGATTGGCACCAATTATTCCATGGATGGAAGACCTCCAGAAAACCCCAGGCTTTAGGCTAGCCTGGGTAATTAAAGTAAAAAAAATAAACATTGGAGAAGAAGTAGCTGGCAAACCACTTCCATAATATTGGCAAGAACATGATACAGCTTGTCCACAAAGTCATTATTTATTTGACTTGTATGGCTGGCCATCTCGCCAAGTGACTCTGAACCACGGACAATCTTAAAATAAATTATGAACAAATTCATTCTGATGGGTAGTCATTCTAAGCTGCAAAGCTCTAATTTTTCCTTTTATTTTACAAATATCTCCCCCCTTTCTGAGAGTTGTGATAAATGTCATCTCTTCATAGCTGGGGGAAAATCCTGATGTATCGGTGGGATGACACTAGAATCTCCTTGCTCAAGTTTTAAAAGGGACAAAGATTCAGTGTTCTGAATTTTTTATTCTTTTAAGTCTGCTGGAGGTTCTTGTTATTCACTGATATAGCAGAAGACCCGAGACACCAAAGCAAGAAGCAGGATGAATTTCAGATATGCAGACAATCATTTACAAGGTTCAGCCAGACTATTTTCTCAGAAATCAATAGATAATACTTTGTTTGATTCCTCCCCCCTCATTTTTAGTTAAATAAAATGGAAAAATCCTTTCAAGGCAGGTTCAACTCCAAATTGCCTCCTTCCCTTCCCTTTTTTCTTTTTTTCCTCAGTCTGGACTTCCCTCTTGGTCCCTCATGCAGTAAGACTGATTTATTATAATGTTAATAAAATATTGGGGTGGGAAGGTGAGGCTAAGTCCAAACCTCAATTTTTTTTCTGTGCAGTATATTTTTTTATCTAGACATGCATTAATTCAAATATGCAATTTCCACATAACATCTGAAATGGTGCAAACCAGACATAAGCCTTTAATTTCATCTAAAAGAGATCTGTGTGTGAAATTAGAGCAGTTGTGTAAATATATAGTTTGCCCTGATCAGACTATGATCCTAATTAGATATCTATATGTATAAAAGCTGTAAAGCAATCTAAGTTTTAAAGTGAAGTTTAAAATGATTTCTCATTGAACCTAGGAGAACACTCTCATTTTACATAATAATGGGTCAGACATTTTCCCTTAGTGATAAGCGTGGGGGGGGGGGCTGTTGTCATGCGAATCAAATGAGATCCACCTATCAACCAATTCCTAAGTGCCTCCAGGGCACTGAAGCTTAGAGGTTATCAGAGAAGCCCAGAAAGGAGCTTTGCAGAACTAGAGCAAAATCCTCCCCTGGATTAAACAGCAGTTATCAATGATCTGGAAGAAAACACAACTGAAAAGATTTGTAGATGAGCCAGAGATTGGCAGAATGGAAAATGTGTGCTCTTTATTTAATATAACTATTGGGGTTATTGTGTGAACAGTCATTTTAATCAAGATAAATATAATGTCATGGAATGTCACCCCAGTAAAACTGAACTAGCAAAACTAGAATTTATCCTTTATAAAAAGAAAATGTGTCCAGAAAAGACCATTTCAGATATATAGAGGAGGACGGGGGAAGATAAACCAACATTACTTAGGTCAAAACCTAAATAAAACATTAATAAATGCAAATGAGTGAATCATTTAAAGATACTACAGTTATTTAATAATGATATTATTCTGACTAATATTGTTATTTACTAAAATGATAGGATGAGCCCCAAATCAAATACAGTATTTTACATTATTAGACTTCAATTCTATGAATTTTGCATACTGTAGATTAGGTTTACCTTTTGATTTGTGTAATTATTGTGGGACAAGATCATTCATTATAAAAATTATGTAAATCCCTGCAGTGTCGTACTCTCCAATAGAATTCCCTCCCTCCACCGTTAATATAAAGTTTCACAGAAAAGTCTGTCAATGTAAGTAGAGTCTGTCAACATCATTATGCAAATGAAGGGCATGATTTTAACTTAATATTATTAATAGGTTGATTGAATTTTAGTGTGCTAAATTATTGGAATCTTCTCATCAAGGATATTTTGCTATATTATTTTAATTGTCAGCATTGTTGTCGACATCATGGATGATTTGGCAGTATCCAAATATGATAAATAAACTAAGTGAGCAAATTAAAACCCTTGAAATATTCTCCCCATCCTTCAAAAAATTAAAATGTTAGATAAGGATGAAAAAATAAAATTGTAAGACTGTACAAGAGAATTTCCAGTAATCTTTTCATACATGATTTCCCATAGCTAAATGACACATTGTTCTCTGATTGGCAGACAGAAGAAACTTGTTACTCGACTATAAACAAAAGATTTTTTCCTATTCTCTTTGATGAGCAGGTGCAAATCCTAGTATTAGTAATACAGATTTAAGTATATATAGATTGGATATATAGATTCAAGTACTGTATATATAGATTGTTTACAACTGAAAACCATATTGGTTAGAAACATGCATAAGAGGCCTTCATCCTGCAGTGTATAGACAATGGCTAAAATGATGATGATGATGATGATGATGATGATGATGATGATGATGATGATGATGATGATGATGATGATGATGATGATATGTAGATTGGATAAGTTTGACAGAAGAATCAAACTACATAGTGTTGGAGACAAGGTAATTTATTAATTAGTTCCAACCTTAGCAAGAAAGCAAGGGAAGGATTTCCCAATGGCTTTATTAGCCACCTCCAAAGGGAAGGTATTGATGTGTTTGGTGAATGCTTCCATTTTGATTCTCACCACCCATTGGAGCACAGACTGGGAATAATCAGAACCTACACCACCAGGCTGAAGGTTTGCCCACCAGCAAAGAAGGAAAAGAGAAAGAACAAGAATACACCAAAAAAGCTATCCTAACTAAGCCCTCATCAAATCCAAAAAAAGATCTAGCAGGAGTTTCTCCATAACAGTCAAAGAAGAGAACAACAAATGGAGCAACATTGTCATTCGATACATTGCAGGAATATTGGAAAAGCTCAAGGGGATTTTCTACCAACACAACATACATGCACACTTTAAATCCAGGAACACAGTAAGACAGAAGCTTGTCCACCCCAAAAGAAAGAAAACAGACACAAAAAGAGCAATGCCATGCAGTGAAACATGTGTAGACCTGTATATGTGGGAAACAAAACAACCACTTTACAAACTCATGACACAACACAGGGGAAGAAACTCATCAGGAAAAGATTCAGCAGTCCATCTGCATCTGAAAGACAAGAGTCTTTTGAAGATAGAAAAAAATCACATTCTGGACAAAGAAGACTACTGGTTTGAAGATTGAGTCAATCTATGTAAAAATTGAACAGCTCTTCCTCAACAGAAGAGGATGGATAAAACACCACATATCTCCTGTTTATAATACAGTCCTTTCAGTGATCCCACAAAGGTTCCACACTCTTTACACTCTTTTTCAGGTGACTCTGAGGATACAGATAAATCTCCAAATGGCCTCAATGACTGTCACAAAGCCAACCACTGACCCTCAGAGTGCTAACAACTAAATAACTGCAAAGAATACAAATCCTTCATTCTCCATCAGTCAGTTAGAACTGAAGAAGCTTCTTGGAGGAGAAGTGAAATGTTTTCAAAGGAAAAAAACAAGACGATACAGTTGCCTTTTGGAAAAAGCATCTTTGGGACAACCATGACCTGGGTGATTGAGAATCTCCATAGACAAAAAGCAGAAAACATCAAACATTTATGAAGAAAAAAGATAGAAGCAAAAATTCCATAAATGAATACCATGGAAAAGAATATCGTTACCTTAACCCTATATCTGATTACAGGCAAATTCATTGTGGAGCAGAATCACATTCCAAAACAAATCATTATAAAGTTTAGACATCAGTTATTGCAGTCTGTGCTGGTAAAAGGCTCTTCTCAATTATTTAAACTATTTAAAAAAGACTATCATTTAAAATGATACTCTTTAGTATAGTGATAATTTAAAAACTTTCACATTACTGCAGTTTACTAATCAACAGGATCAGTGGTGAACTCTATCTGGCTTTAAACACAGTATGCATAATTAATCAGGGGAATCTATGAGAAGAAGAGGCAGAGCCTGGGATGGAGTCAAGAGAGGAATCAGTCTGGAGTCTTTACGTTCCCACAAGTGATCCAAGAACAGCTCCCTCTGAATTCTGTAAATTCTTATCTAATGCCAATTAAGTACTGACCATTAGTTGACTAGATTCCTGTCTATAGGCTTGAGCAATAAATCTCCTTAACTGGAACTTAAGGTGTGGCTCTGATTCTTTGCTCCTAGTAGGGAACTTCGAATATTTCCTTTTTTCAGATTGTAATTCTTATGAGGGGTCTTTGGTGCTTTCAGAGAGCACAAAGAGCTGCTCATGTCAACCCTGAGCTACAAATATTCTCTTTATTGTAATTCTTATCCTATAAAGTAGAAGGTAGAACTCGTGAAATCCCTTATCAAATACCACAAAGGCTATACACTCAGAGAGACATAGATAAACATCTCAGGGGAAGGCAAGCTGCATGTGTTATGTCTGAAGCATTCCTAGAACCCTTTTTTGTGGCCCCAGAATTCAGAGAAGTTATAATATAAAAAATTAAGATGCAGAAACGTTTTCAACATTCTGATGGAAATGGTTCAGAAACCCTTTCCCTGCCTACTCCTGTGAGATCATCATGTCATTGTCCCATCAATTGCAATCTAAGACAAGCTCCCCAAATTATGTTAAAGTATGACTGAAACACTGCCCCCTTTTCTTTATAAATTAAGCTTGTAGTGTTTCTTAATGAATAGTAAGTAGATTATTGGAATGAGAGATAGGTTAGTATTAGTTTTCCAGGCATGCACTTGTGTTTGAGTTGCAAGAAAGTAATGTACACATCACAGCAGATTAAGCAAAAGGAAATATATAATTCAGATGCTGTATGAAAAATGGATAATGTTATGATTTTTAAAAATGTATGTCAAGGTTATATTAGCTGTTGTGATCCTGTGCATTTAACACAAAATTATCAGTAAATTTTCAGATGAAAGGTGAAAAAAAGTCACAACTACAAAATGAGAGAGAGAGAGGTGGGGGGGGGGAAAGAGAGTGTAAGCAATGTAATTTCCTGGCATTGTTCACTAGTCAGTGAAACAGATGGCTAAGTTTTTAATTGAAAGGATTGTGCCCATTGAAACACTGTTCCAGAAATTGCCAGTGTAACAGCTGTTAGAGAAAAGAGGGTGGGGGGTTTGGAGACCATTCCTGCTAATATATTATGGCTACTAGAATTATCCTTGATTCCATGTGCATTCGAAGATTGAACAGATTTAATGACTGCTGGGAAATGTCATCAGCTAACTTCAAACTAGACTATGTTTTGTTTTCTAGGAATATTTTGGCAATGCTTAAAAAGGAACATAATTTTAAAAGATTTGTTAGTTGAAGCAAACATTCTGTTTAATCGAGTTTTCTAACTTCCATAGTGGCAACCAGATGGTACTTCGCAAAACCCAAAAAATAATAGACTAAAGCAACAGCCCCTAACAACACTCTGGCAGTTAATAAATATTACTATCTTTTTCTGAGCCTAGGGCCGTGGTGGCGAACCTATGGCACGGGTGCCAGAGGCGGCACTCAGAGCCCTCTCTGTGGGCACGCGCGCCGTTGCCCCAATCTTAGGCCTTCAGCTGGGTTTTATAAAACCTTTTCGCCTCCGTGTGCAAAAAAAAAAAGGTTCAATCAATCAATTTCAACTTCTCGCGGGAAAAAAAAAAGATCTTGCAAAGTTGGAATTGATTGATTGAACTTTCTAGTCCCACCCAGTCTGCCGTTACCACCGCAGCCATGCCCACCCAATAGGCCACGCCCACCCAATGGGCCACGCCCACCCAATGGGCCACACGCACCCGGCACCCGACGACACATAAGTGGGTTTTGGGTTGCAGTTTGGGCACTCGGTCTCTAAAAGGTTCGCCATCACTGGCCTAGAGGTTACAATAGTTATAGCTAACAGTACATTCTTATTGCTCATTAATGGTGAAAGTAAACATAGTGAACCCTTATGCGGTCAACTGCAATAGCAATAGCACTTAGACTTATATATCTCTTCACGGTGCTTTACAGCCCTCTCTAAGTGGTGTACAGAGTCAGCATACTGCCCGCCAAAATCTGGGTCCTCATTTTACCGACTCATTCACTCTCTTTTCCCCTGAATTAATCACCCAGAATCCATTGGGAACAGGTTAGCCTAGAAATGTTTTGTTTTGTTTTTCAATAAAATCAAGTTTTAACAACAGACATAGTTGATCTCTCTTAATCTGATCTATTTGATTTCTCCAGAGTTTCTTTTCTCATCAATTGTAATATGTTACACACCAAGATCTTTGGCCCCCAGATTTTAGCTACCTTACTTTTCATAGCAAATTTCTACCAATTTGAATCAAAGTGTTATTTTTTTTTAAAAAAAATTCTTAACTCTATTGTATCCTTTTGGGTTGCCTTATGATTATCATCTTAACTTTATTGCGGTGACAGTTCTGCCATTTTCTGCTTGGTGCCTTGCCGGCATCCTGCCAGCAAAAGTTAGGGGGGAGGGAGCAAGGGGGGGGACTAATGGGCAATAAAACATGTATGGGGATGTGATGGAAAATAGGGAGGCAGAAATGACAGTTTGACGAAGACCAGAGAGATGCAGAACCAGTTTGTGCCAGTCTTCAAGATCACGTATCCTGAGAGTGGAATGTGGATTGCCCCCAAACAGCAACTCTCAAAACACCTATGCAGCTTTCCACTGGCTGAATACGAACTGGTCAAGGGGAGAGGGCTGGGTTGAGGGGGAAAATATGTAACCTTTTGTGTGGGAATCTTAGTTCTAGCCTGATTTTACTGCAACCAGCTACCTTTAGTAAAAGAACCTATCACTTCACCCAAATAGAGTTGAGGGTCTTTCTTTCCTAAGGGAACTGACTGCAGCAGGTCTGACATGCAATCATCACCAGAACAGAAGAATTGGCATTTAATATCCAGAATAGCCAAAACTAAATTGACATTGTCAATTTAAGAATAGTACATCCAGACAAACATTTCAGCTAAAAGACAATATCAGATCAGAGTATGTTAGACAGCTTGCTCAGGCTACACATATGCAACAAATTATGACATTTAAAGATTTTCAGATTTTCAATTGGATTTAGGTCTTGGCTCTGGGTGGCCATTCCAAAACTTTGATCTTCTTCTGGTGAAACCATTCTTTTGTTGATTTGGAGATATGCTTTGGGTCACGTTGAAAGGTGAAAATCCTCTTCATCTTTAGTGTTTTAGCAGATGACTGAAGGTTTTGTGCCAAAACTGACTGATCTTTGGAGCTGTTCATAATCCCTTCCACTTTGACTAAAGTGCCAGTTCCAGCTAAAGAAAAAAAGCCCTAAAGCTTAATGCTGCCACCATCGTGCTTCCGTGTGAGTATGGGATACTTTTGGTGATGCTTACTATTGTTTTTGCTCCAAACATACCTTTTGGAATTATAGCCAAAAAGTTCAACCTTGGTCTCATCAGACCATAAAACCAGCATGCAACAGCTAAAATTATGTTTTCCCAGCTGACGCTATCATCCATCCCTTCCTTCTCTATTTTGTCATTTTGTATTATATGTATCTACACACACACACACACAAATACACACACACACACTTATATTTCATGGCGCATGTAGGTATGATCGCCATTGCACATTGTCCAATTTTTATATCTGTAATACTAAGGTTTCTCCATCCTTGATCTATTCCTGGGTATTTATGATTTCTGTTTTGCTGGTGCCATCTTAAATATATTCTAATTTACAAAAATCATCCCAGTTCCATGCAAAGCTGCACTTTTGAACACCAATTATTTCTAAAAAAGCACATAGCATTTCCAAAACTAAAATCTGACTGTTGAACCTATATATTTAATTAAATATTTGATTTTATTTACTCAAAAACCATTGATGGAACTGGAAAACTTTCATGTATTTGTACATTTAAACTAAACTACTCAGAACAATACGAACCTCTTAAGAAATACAGATATGGACAGGTTTCAAAGTGATTTCCCAGAATGCTCTAATAGGTTAATTGTCAATAATTTTCTTCTAGCAACTTCCCTAATAAAGTTTAACATTTGAATCAGTGTTTGGCCAATGTAGGATCTGGAAAATATCAACTTATCAAATTTCTCCCAGTGTTCCAAGCAGCTGTTGTATATGATTTAAAGTTATTGTTTGAATTTGAGAAGGTGTATTATTGATATAGCATTCCTTTGAACATGGAAGTGGGTCTGTTGTAGTGAAAGTTGTTTCTGTTCTGTTAATTTATATAGATATTTTTATTAACATATAAGCATATTCTTCAGGATAATAAAATAGCCTTAATCATAACTGAAAAATATATTCACTGCCCAAGTTTAGGCATATACTGTAAATATGAAAAAAAACGTGCTAAGTCATCCCCATTACAGAAATAAAACTACAATCTTTTCTTTGTCTCCCCCAAAATCCACCTTTTTTTTAATAAAAGGTGTTAGTCATTCCACTGTATTATTGATTTCTTAATGCAAAGCCTAACTTGCTGCAGTGCTATAAACATAGTACTGCTAAGATCTTGCAATATCAATATTCATTTATTTTTATTGATCTTCTTTCCACTTGTAAATTCAGGGCTTAGCGTTAATTTGAAATGACAGACCGCTTCAATTTTTGAAAATAAAAGTCAACCTAATACTCTAAGCTGTTTACTAAGATTGCAAGCAACAACAGCAAAAGAAGCCCAGTTGATGCATACTATATTTATTATTTCATTTCATTTCATTTTCTTTTTTGGTCATATGTATCATAAGTGTAAATAGTTATGCCAGATGGTAGTTATTAAACACAATGAATAATGCATCTCAGATTATGTGTGTATATGCATGTGTGTGGACACATGTGAATACACACACACTCTCACAGATTTAGCAAGACTGCTAATAAGTTTGCTTTCCTCAGTTTAAAATCAATCCAGTAAATGCCACACATACATGGACTCATCTCCATTACAACTGGAGGAGGAGAAATTGATCTAGATGAAATTTACTAAACTTCTTGTGAAGAAAAAGTTTGTTGTTGGGAAAATGTTTGGTTCAGGCTCCTGCAGTGTGACTAGGCCAATGGCTCTCACATGAAACAGGAGCCAAGGACATGAGAAACTCCGCACAAAGCTGTTTAGCAATAAACTATAACATAAGCAAATAGCTGAACAAAGTAACTACACCACGTAGGCAATAGAAACTGTGAACAATGGTGAATTGTCCATCGGAGGAGAGAAACACACAAGACATTCACACACACAAACTGCCTTCGAATGGAATGCTTATCTGAAAGAATATAACAGCTTTTGCCTGCTTCATGAAAACTGCTATTGCCTGCCTTTTGTAACTGTTTTTACTTGCTTCATGAAATCACCTATAGTTTGCTGAGCTAGAATGTAACCCCCCTTGCTTGCCCCATGTAACTACCCATATTTTGCTGAACTAATAAAAGAGATTGCCTGAGATTTGTTCAGGGCATTCTCACCCCGAGGAAAACCCTGCGTGGAGTATTCCTTCACTGTTTCGGCATTACTTCATGAGAAGCCTTCTGGATGCGGAAAAACCGCAACTGGTGACCCCGACGTGATCACTAAGAAAGTGATACGTTCCTTCGACCTCCTACTACTCATCGCCCGGATGGGGCTTAGTGCACTTCGGATATCGTTGGTAAAGACGGCTATCCTTTCGTGAGTATGGGAGGAAAATTTTCTAAGACGCAGGCCGTGTATCTGCAAGAACTTAGAGAATTAACGAAGTCTACAATTTGTATTCTCAAAAACAGCGGTAAATTATTGCCTGTTTTGAGCAAAGCTGATTTGATTAATTTATTGTGTTATATTTGGAAAAACTGCCCGGCATATCCGGAAAAGGGCTCATTTAAAGTGGCTACATGGAAACGTTTAGGTGTGTATTTCCATGAGAATCACAGAGCCCCTGCAAAAATACTATCGTCATGGCGAATTGTTTTAGAATGCCTCAAAGTTCATGAACGAGGGCTCACAGAGACATCAGACTCCGTGACCCCCCCACCGCCTTACGATAAACAAATTCCAAAAAGCAATGAGGCTTTTTCCCTTACATCCCTCCCCCCCTCTGCTCCCAAATCCCCCCTCCCCTCTGTTCCTCTCCCTGTTTCTCCCATGAGTGCAGTAGCTGCTACCATAGGCAGAAGCTCGAAGTCAGGGTTTGCTTGATGTTGATGAATTGTCTGAGTGTTCTGCATTTCCTGTTGCTTTTGTTCAGAATACTGCGGGTGCCATGATTCCTCACTTTGAACCTTTTCCTTTAAAAAACAATCAGAGACCTGAAAACAGCGGTCTCGATGTACGGCATCCAAGCCCCTTATGTCAAAGGTCTTCTTAATGCCCTGGCTGGTTCTTTCATTTTCACTCCCCCTCTGCCTGGTTACGATCAGATAAAATTGTCACCCCTAAATCATCTCCAGTTGGACCTTCAGCTCCTCCTGGAGAGGCTAATTCTTTTGTTTTTCCACAGCCATTGTACACCCCCATAAGGCAAAATTTAGAGGAACAATTGGGATGCCTTGAAACTTCAAGTGGCTGTTAAGTTTAACCCTGTCAGACAAGGTCTGACGGTGCTAAGTGTGTTAATATGTATTGTATTTTGTTCATATATATGTGTCTGTGTATGTGTGGCCACCCGGAATATTATGTTTAACCTTGGAATGGTGAGAAAAATGGGAGTTGGTAAAGGGCCCTATACAAGAACCACATGTTTGGTTGACATCAGCTCTTGATTTTTCTCGCTATTTGCAGGACAAGTTATATGTCTAAATAAATGTTGTTTTAATGGTATTTGTGTATATATGTCTGTCTGTGTTGTTCTGTGTTATTTCCAAGACTTGGAAAAGGGTCTAAACCCTCTTTGATAACAACAAACAAAAAGGCCTTGAATAAAGATGGAAACGTATGTTGAAATATTTGTATGTGAAATGGTGTAAGCAAGTGGAGTGGAAGTGAATGAGTTGATTTGCTGGTGTAAAGGAACAGTAAAACTGTAGTTTTTATTGTTGTAACATGGGAACGCAATGGCATGAGTTTGCATGTGAAAAGTTTTATGGAGGAGGTATAAAAGAATTTATGGTAAATGATGTGAATTTTTTTGGTGGTGAGATTTTTGTAAAGTTTCTTTTTCTTTTCCCCCCCTCCTGACTCTTTCGTTTTTCGCTGGCTGTATTGCTTTAAGAGCGAAGGAAGGGCAGATAGAGGAGGGGGGGCAGCTGCTCGTTTTAACTATTTTTTTCTCTCTTCTTCCTCTGCCTAGAAGTCTGGGTTGAGGAAGGGGGGTGGATGTGAAATTTAATGCCCACTCTTGCAGTTTCAGCTTGCTATTTTTTTTACTCGAAAGAGGAGGCAGTAATTGTTGGGCAATTCTTTTGCAAATTTTTGAGTTTTAAATTGTTTCGTTAGACATATACATCCATCAACCAACAGAAATGACTCTGAATTGTTTTGCTTAGATTTGTAAATGTTTTCCCTATTTAATGGAAATTTGTTTCATCTGAATGGACTTTGATCAAATTGGAACCTTTTTCATATCTGGGTTACACACTCCTTTCTTCTCACTCAACACCCATTTTTCCTCACATTTCTTTACAGAAGGATGCCACATTAGTGCAGCTCCAACAATATCTAGGTAAATACATTGCAGATGCTGCGGCCTCTGCTACCTGTTTCATGTCTCTTTCTCCTGTCTCTCCTTGGGACAGTCATGCTTATTTCCATCAAAATAAAAAGGCGCTTGTGAACCAATTTGGAAAAACCACTGCAGAAGCAACTGCTATTTTCCAGCAGTGTGCCACTTGCAGCAAGCAGGCCCACTCGCTCCCAATGGGGGTAAACCCCAGAGGAACCGAGTGTTGCCAAATCTGGCAAATGGATGTTACACAATATGCCCCATTTGCCCCATGGAAATATCTTCATGTTTCCATTGACACCTTTTCTGGCTTCATCATTGCTACCCCTCAACGGGGTGAAGCCACTAAGCATGTCATTAATCACTGTATTCGCTCATTTGCAACGTTGGGATGCCCAAAGGAACTAAAAACAGACAATGGTCCTGCCTACACAGGAGCAGCCTTTGCTGCCTTTTGTAATCAGTGGTCAATTGTTCACAAATTCGGAATTCCTTACAACTCCCAAGGCCAAGCCTTGGTTGAGCGCGCCCACCAGACGCTAAAACATGCGCTGGAAAGATATAATCAGACACAAGGGAAAATTGCCCCTAGCCTCCCAACTGTGCAAGACATTTTAAATCTTTGTTTATATACATTGAATTTCATTAATCTTACTGGAACTCCACCGACGTCTGCAGCAGACAGACATTTTTCTTCTCCTCCCATTACCCCCTCCCGCCCACAGGTTTGGTATCGTCAACTCCCTGATCCTACCTGGAAAGGGCCCGTTGATCTCATCACTTGGGGGAGAGGCTCCGCAGCAGTCCAACTGCCTGAAAAAGTCTTGTGGGTTCCTGGTTGCTGCGTCCGGCCCTACTTTGCTCCAGCACCCCGCCCATCTCTGCCGGCAGCCTCCCTGTCTCCTGAGCCTGCAACCATTGATGTGTGACTTTCTACTCCCAGACAACACCTTGTGAGTTCCAGGTCGCCATGTTCGCCCATATCATTCCAAGCCTGTTCCAGAAAACGATGTTCCTAACAACACTTTGCCTACTGACGGAGAGACAGCATCTTGACGCCTTTCTTGCCCTCCACAATCCTCACGAGCCCCACAATTTTACGTGGGTAGTATTGGACAAACACGCAAACATCCTGAACTCCACTTCGTCCATAGCTGTGCCGGGATCCTGGTTTCCTGACCTGTACTTTGACTTTGGCATCATGCTGGGGGCCACCACCATCACTAGCCACCAATGGATCAAGAGGTGGTCCCTCTATGTTTGCCCTGGCTATATAAAAGATACAGCACACCGGAACAAGTGTGGGGGAGAAAGCGCCTATTTTTGCGCGGACTGGGCCTGTGTCTCCACGGGGGACATAACATGGGACCCCCCCCTCACAGAGACGCCCTGGGAACCCTCTTTGGGACATTGTCACTGCCTCCTATTACTTGGTAAATAGCACCCATCCTAACCTTACTACAGCCTGCTGGTTTTGTTATAATGTTCAACCCCCATATTATGAGGCTGTAGGGTTTGTCTCTCCATACAACACCTCCTCGGATGACAAGGCATGCAGATGGAAACATGGCTCACAAACACTGCAGTCAATGTCAGGTAAGGGAACCTGCATTGGACTGGTACCCACGCAATACGGACAATACTGCAACACCACACATACCACGATTAACACAACACTCTTTTACATACCACCTATAGACGGATGGTGGGCCTACTCCACAGGCCTTACAGCCTGTGCCCACGGCCATGTGATAACCACCAAAGGCTTTTGCATCCTTGTCCAGGTCATACCACGCATATACCTCCACACAGCAGAAGAAGTTTATAACACCTACTCAGGGTCAGCACTCATAAGACACAAGCGAGAACCTATCTCCACTCTCACAATAGCTCTTTTGGTAGGACTTGGCCTGACCGGAGCAGGAACTGGAATAGCTTCTTTTGCACATCAGTATACTCAATACCACAACCTTAGAGCAGCCATCGATGAAGATTTAGAGAGAATAGAAACTTCTATCTCGCACTTACAACAATCCCTAACCTCCCTCTCTGAAGTAGTCTTACAGAACAGAAGAGGACTTGATTTGCTTTTTCTAAAAGAAGGGGGGTTATGTGTCGCCTTAGGAGAAGAATGTTGCCTTTATGCAGACCACTCTGGTATAGTACAGGACTCCATGACCAAACTCAGGGAGGGCCTGACTAAACGAAAGAAAGAGCAAGAAGGTCAACAAAATTGGTTCCAATCCTGGTTTAATTTTTCTCCATGGTTGACCCTGATAAGTGCCATAGCAGGACCACTGGTATTGTTATTCCTTGCATGCATATTTGGCCCTTGTATTTTCACTCGCTTAAACAACTTTGTGCAAAGCAAAATAGGTACTTTGGAAAATATGGTACTAGAACGTCTCCATTACCAACCAGTACTATCTGGAGAAGATATGAAGAAGGCATCCCTCTGCGCACTAGATTCTGATGATGAGTCGGAATTCGTTAATTCTATACAATTACGTAGGCCAATGCTCGCCCTGGATGGGAGGGGGTCGGAGGACCACCAACTCACAGGGCAGGAAACCTACTTTTAAAACAAAAACAGAGGAGATGTTGGGAAAATGTTTGGTTCAGGCTCCTGCAGTGTGACTAGGCCAATGGCTCTCACATGAAACAGGAGCCAAGGACATGAGAAACTCCGCACAAAGCTGTTTAGCAATAAACTGTAACATAAGCAAATAGCTGAACAAAGTAACTACACCACGTAGGCAATAGAAACTGTGAACAATGGTGAATTGTCCATCGGAGGAGAGAAACACACAAGACATTCACACACACAAACTGCCTTCGAATGGAATGCTTATCTGAAAGAATGTAACAGCTTTTGCCTGCTTCATGAAAACTGCTATTGCCTGCCTTTTGTAACTGTTTTTACTTGCTTCATGAAATCACCTATAGTTGCTGAGCTAGAATGTAACCCCCCTTGCTTGCCCCATGTAACTACCCATATTTTGCTGAACTAATAAAAGAGATTGCCTGAGATTTGTTCAGGGCATTCTCACCCCGAGGAAAACCCTGCGTGGAGTATTCCTTCACTGTTTCGGCATTACTTCATGAGAAGCCTTCTGGATGCGGAAAAACCGCAGTTTGTGAATGCCAAATCCTACAAACGAGTTAAGGTAAGAAGTGATTTGCAATTTACCCAAAAGCTCTGAATTTTTTTTTGGTTTATTGCCATGGAAAACACAAGTGGCATAGAAATAAAACTGAGTAAAAGATAACAATTTTTGTGAGGTTGTAACAGAGTCAGATTGCCTATTGCTCTCAAAACCTAGAACAGTCATTAATTCCGAATCTAACAAATTACTTGTATGACTTTCACAATGTGCTCATAAATATACTTTAATTTCATGCTGTAACTATGATAATGTATGCTGGTGTCTACCTCTAACCTGAATATATTCCCTTGAAGGAGATGACAAGGGGAAAATACAGTATAAATCACTGAAACACAAACCCCAGACACAGTAATTTTTATGTTTAGTAACTAGCAGGCATAAACCTTAATCAAAACAGTTCCCTAGGCTTTGAGGATGTAATTGATTACTAAACAATAATTATACAAAAGTATAATAAGATATTTTCACATAGCTGGGTTGTTGTTGTTTTAAAAACTTATTATCTATAAATACTATTTATGTGTAGCAACATACCATCTATTACTCTGTTAATTTTCTGACTTAAACATTTCAGAATTCGGAGACACAGATTCTACAATTTATATATTTGCATTTTAAAATCTGTTGCAAACTCAAGACATCTCAATTTTTATTCCCTACTCAGTACCATCAATAATATCCTTCATTCCTATTTTTGAAATTCACTTCTAGCAATAATGGCATGTGATGGTAGAGCCACTTAGACAGTGGCAAAGTATAGCAACTCCCCCCCCAAATGACTGATACATGGGGGGGGGGAAAGGAAAACGAAAACGACAAGGGGAAGCAATTGATTTATCTGCAAAATAAGTTAAAACACTCAGTTTTACCCATTAACATCTCCAATTGGCAAAATAGGTTGTAAATGTGATTCCAAAGAAAAGACTGGAGAAGTGCATTTCTTTCCCATATCAACCCCTTATTGAGTGCTACTTCAGTAACTTTCCGGGTAAACAGGATCTTTTCAACTTTGCTCAAGGGACAAAGTAGGTTTTTTTTAGGTGTACGTTTAGCCTTAGTCCTATCAGTGAAAAGGTTTCATCTGCTGGACATTGACTGGCAATAATAATGGTGATGAATATTCCATTCTAAATATGTGCAAAAACCCTATAAAATGGCTCCAAAATGACTCAACAATGTTATAAAAGGAGATACAGCTAAATAGACATTTTCTGTCCAAAGAAAAGAGGGGGGAGATGCTGAAGCATGCATTAAAATTGCAAGGTTCTGAACAGTAGCCTCAGGCAGATAATTATAGTGGAGTGACGGGAACAGACCACAGGAAAACCATCCTTATTAAAAAAAAAAAAATCAATGATATTCCACAATGTATCAGTTGTACAGACAGTTTTTGAATACTAAAAATAGGAAAATACCAATGTACAAATAGGATGGTTAGTAGCAATTCCACACAACGAATGATCAATAAAAAATGAAAGATATGCATTTCATAATAAATCCTTATTTCCTTTATTTACTTTATTTATTTACTTATCAATTTATTTATCAATTTAATGAAGATCTAAGAAAAGTGTTTTGTTTTATTATATATTGTTGTTTTGCTTTACCTGAATGTTAAGACTCCAACCAATAGTCATGGTGGCCGCTGAAGCTGGTAGTCATTCATGCACACTCTTTGACAACATATAATAGATGTTTGTGAAAAGAAATGCATATTTATTGCTTTGGAAGCAATACAGGCACCAATGATTCTTCCCACCAGGTCTCTTGGCCCATTTGAATTGTCAGAACAGCAAAGAAATAAGAACATTGAGTTTATTTGTTTTGTATCTTCCCACTTGAAAAAAAAAGGTTTCCAGAAGTTGTATAGAATGAATTTATATTTCTCAATCATTTTTAAAGGCACCGAAGAAACTCCTAGTAAAAGTATTGAAATCCTTCCAACAACTTTGCTTTGGCAATCCAAAACAAAACACCAAAAAAGAAAAACATACTGAAACACAGCTATACAAGAAAAACTGTATCAGATTTTTGTTTATCAGCACAGTTCTTTCTGGATCGAGATTGCAATGTGTTTGCTGTGGCTTATTGGGCAAGGGAAGAAGTAGGATTTTCATAATCATGCAATTGACCATGGACTAAATTACTGCATCCAGTTTTGGTCAGCACATTACAAAAAAGATGTTGAGACGTTGAAAAAAAGTGCAGAGAAGAGCAACTAAGATGATTAAAGGCCTGGAGACTAAAACATATGACAAATGGTTGCAGGAACTGGGTATGGCTAGTCTAGAGAAAAGAAGAATTAGGGGTGACATGATAGCAGTATTCCAGTATTTGAAGGGACACAAAGAGGGGGGCAACTTATTTTCCAAAGTATTAGAAGGCAAGACAAGAAACAATGGGTGGAAACTAATCAAGGAAAGAAGCAATCTGGAATGAAAGAGAAACTTCCTAACAATGAGAATAATTAGCCAGTAAAACAGCTGCCTTCAGAAGTTGTGGGTGCTCCATTACTGAAGGTTTTTAAGAAGAGACTGGACAGCCACTTATCTGAAATGGTATAGGGCCTCCTGCTTGAGTAGAGGATTTCACTAGAAGACCTCCAATGGAGTCCCTTCCAGCTCCATTCTGATTCAAGGAAAATCTTAGGCCAAATCCTAACAAGTGACATTCCACATACAGAAGAGCAACAAAGATGATAAATGTTCTGGAGACTAAATTGTAGGATGAATGGTTAGGGTGTTATCTATGTCTAACTTGCTGCAGCGCTGTAAACATAGTACTGCTAAGGTCTTGCAAATCAATATTCATTTATTTTTATTGATCTTCTTTAGACTTGTAAATTCAGAGCTTAGCATTAATATGAAATAACATTAAGAAGGAAAATCTTGGGCCAAATCCTAACAAGTGGCAATTCCATATATAGAATTCATATTCGAAAGGTTAAAGTGAATTTATAGTGCTATCCGTTATATTTGAGTTTTCAGCTTGTTATTTATTATATCACAGAGAGCTGTGTCACCTAATTTATCTGCTCATTATCTGCTCATCTCTCATCTCTAAATTAGAACTAAGAGGTTTCGGCTTCACAGGATTGTATTGTTAAAAAAATAAGATTAAAGTCATTTACTTGGCTTTGAACAAGTAATTTTCTTTTTCATTTACTTTTGCCTATGCTCTCACAACTATTGCATGACATCAGAGATACATGCAATAACTATAATATATAATTTACCAAACTGACTTCTGATAACAAAATAATATCCTGTTATATTATATATTCTTTTATATCCAAAATCTCAGGGGCTGCCACAAAGAAGAGGGAGTCGAGCTAGTCTCCAAAGCACCTGAAGGCAGGACAAGAAGCAACGGATGGAAACTAACCAAGGAGAGAAGCAACCTAGAACTAAGGAGAAACTTCCTGACAGTTAGAACAATTAACCAGTGGAACAACCTGCCTCCAGAAGCGGTGAATGCTCCAACACTGGAAGTTTTTAAGAAGAGACTGGACAGCCATTTGTCCGAAATGGTACAGGGTTTCCTGCCTGAGCAGGGGGTTGGACTTGATGACCTCCAAGGTCCCTTCCAACTTTATTATTATTATTATTATTATATTATTGTTATTGTTATTGTTTTGTTGTTGTTGTTGTTTGTTGTTGTGTTTTCATTAAACATGAACCTCAGTCAACTGAACATTCAAATTGGCTGGCGCTGATGGTTGAAACGGGTTGCTACCAGCATCCTAGGTGTCAACCAGGTACCTTCTTAAAATATAAGATGTTCAGAGTAGCGCAGTTTTTTGTAACATTGCTGGAGTTATTGCAGGAAGCTGCAGTTTCTTGATGTATTTTGCAAAGTTTTTGGACATCGTTCCCAGTGCCCTGATGACAATGGGTACCACTGTTATACGTTTTCATCCATCCACTTGCAGTGTTGGAGCATTCACTGCTTCTGGAGGCAGGTTGTTCCACTGGTTAATTGTTCTAACTGTCAGGAAGTTTCTCCTTAGTTCTAGGTTGCTTCTCTCCTTGATAGTTTCCATCCGTTGCTTCTTGTCCTGCCTTCAGGCGCCTTGGAAATAGCTTCACTCCCTCTTCTTTGTGGCAGCCCCTGAGATATTGGAACACTGCTATCATGTCCCCCACGTCCTTCTCTTCATTAAACTAGACATACCCAATTCCAGCAGCTGTTCCTTATATGCTTTAGCCTCCAGTCCCCTAATCATCTTTGTTGCTCTTCTCTGCACTCTTTCCAGAGTCTCAACGTCTTTTTTACATCGTGGTGACCAAAACTGGATGCAGTATTCCAAGTGTGGCCTTACCAAGGCATTGTAAAGTGGTATTAATACTTCACGTGATCTTGATTCTATCCCCCTGTTAATGCAGCCTAGCACTGTGTTGGCCTTTTTGGCAGCTGCAGCACACTGCTGGCTCATATTTAAGTGATTGTCCACTAGGACTCCAAGGTCCCTCTCACAGTTACTATATTGAGCAAAGTACCCCCTATACTATACCTGTACATTTGGTTTTTCTTGCCTAAATGTAGAACCTTACTTTTTTCACCACTGAATTTCATTTTGTTAGATAGTGCCCAGTGTTCAGGTCTGTCCAGATCCTCCTGTATCTTAAGCCTGTCTTCTGGAGTGTTGGCTATTCCTGCCAGCTTGGTGTCATCTGCAAATTTGATGATTTCCCCATCTATCCCCTCGTCCAAATTATTGATGAAGATGTTGAAGAGCACTGGGCCCAGAACAGAGCCCTGGGGCACCCCACTACACACTTCCCTCCATGTAAATGCGGTTCCATTGAGGACCACATGCTGAGTATGGCTGGTCAGCCAGCTACGGATCCATCTAGTGGTGATGCTGTCTAACCCACATTTTTCTATCTTATCAGTAGTAGGTTGTGATCTACTTTATCAAATGCCTTACTGAAGTCCAAGTAAATTTATATCCACAGCATTCCTCTGATCCACTAATTTTGTCACTTGGTCAAAGAATGCAATAAGATTTGTCTGGCATGATCTGTTTTTGACAAACCCATGTTGGCTTTTAGTAATGACTTTGTTTGCCTCTAGGTGTTCGCTGATTCATTGTTTGATTATCTTTTCCAGAATCTTCCCAGGTATTGAGGTCAGGCTGATAGGTCTGTAATTTCCTGGGTCCATTTTTTTTCCTTTTTTGAAGATGGGAACTACATCAGCTCTTTTCCAGGCCTCCGGTAGTTCCCCAGTGCTTCAGGATCTTTGAAAAATATAGTTCAATGGTTCTGAGATCACATCTGCCAGTTCCTTGAGAACCCTGGGGTGTAATCCATCAGAATTCACTTTCAACTAAATAGTAACGGATGACAAATCATAATCAGTTTCAAAGTTGCATATGATGTTTACCTACTATATTTAACCATAAACTGGAATATTCTGAAACAATAAAATCTGAACTTTACAGAGTTTTATTATGGAATTAGTAAACTGAAAACTGTTAAAATGTGTCTATTAGAAAATATCTGCATGAAATTTTAGAAATGTTCAGGTGAATCTTTCTTCTCTATATTTTCAAAGTGATGTGACTTAAGTTGATGCTGCTTTCAGGAAAATGAAACAAAACTAAACAAAAGAAAAATTAATTCAAGTTCTGTAATTTTTCTTAAAATGAAGGAATATTATATTATAAATATACACTGTAAAATCTGCAATAAAAGAAGCTACACCTTTTGATAAAATTTCATCAGAATCTTTTGTGAAACATAGGTCATCTGAATAGGCAATAAATGTATGTCTCTCTCTGTGTGTAAATGTGTGTAGGAAAGATACATATGCCAAATAAACCCTGGCTTTTCATTTTAAAATATGTATAAACACAACCAAAAGATATTAGGAGCACATTTTTCAGAAATATATGATGCATTCCTTTTATAACTGAAGGAACATATGACTCTGCTGACCTTATATGTAGATGATGTCTCATCATGTTGACTTATTCAGCATTACTAAAATTTCATTTGTCTTTCTCCAAATTTTTGAACTTCAGAAAAAGACAATTCTAAAGGCATTGTCAATAAAATAAGCAGCAGTCTGGAACACTCCCCAAATATCAGTTAAATTTTAGTTGAACACACTCAAGTACATTTTGCAATTTATTCTTCAGTTCAGATTAAAAAAAAACTACAGCAAATGAATTGGAAACATCTAAAGATAAAGTATCTGATTCAAGATTAAACACATTTTATAGAGCATTTGTTAGGTGTCCATGAACATGAATCTGAAATTCCTAATGGAATTCTAATGCAATCTAACAACAATCATGTGCATACGTTCATACACACAGATATACAAGTACATTATTTAAATATTTTAAGCAAGACAAATGCAGACCACATTTTCACTGGGAAAGCATAATGAGGGACTATGGGCATGTATAAGATTCTGGGCTCCCAATCTTCCCAGCCTTTCCTGTCTTTCTGTCTAGCCCACAGTGAATCCACATTGGTGCCTCTCAAGATGAAGACTTTTCAATGGTGGGATTCAAATATGTGAACAACCGGTTTTCTATGTGGATGCCGCTTCCAGAAGTTCATTCTGGGCCTGGGCAGCAAAAAATTAGCTACTGGTTCTGCCGAATTGGTGTGAACTGGCTGAATCCCACCATTGAGACTTTTAGTATTGGAAATGTTATTTCAAGATACTGACGGGGAATCAGGTTATGATTCTTTTAAAATTAGAAATGCTCACACTTCCGAAAAGGAAAATAAACTCTATAAAATTTGCATTGTTTTTAAAATGATAGCAGAAAAACAAAAACAAAAGGAAAATATATACACTACATATTTTTCTTTTGAAATTTTTCACTTATTTTTAAGAACTCACTAGACAATATTTTACTTTGTATTTTTGTATTTGTAAAAGAAAGGGGGGGGAAAACTCATCGGTCATAGGATTTCGCTCTGGGGCAATAAGATGTTTGGGCTTCTAAGCCTTTATCTCAAGCAAGTACATCCTCAAATTTCCATTTGCAGTTACCTTGAAATCTATCTTTAGTTTGTTTTCGCATTTGTACATCTCTATTAGAATTTCCCATTTTAGGGTTAGGCAGAGTTTCGGTGTGTATTGCTTTCATAAAGTTTCAAAATATTTTAAAAATAATCACCCCTTAAAGCTGCATAGTAAAGCAAGAGTGGTACTTCCATTTCTAAGACATTGTGTTCTAAGACACAAAGTGACGTTGTGATGAAGGCTGGAAGGAAGATGGCTCTGCAGTGCTAACCATGGGGTCTCCAGGCTAGATGGCATCAGTACAGCTGTGGAGAACACGTTTCCAAATTGCAACCTGGTTGTCAGAGACCAAGGATCTTAGCCAGTCAGCCAGCTTTTACCAGTGAGTTGGAGGAAGCGGGCAGTGGGTTACCAACCTCCTCCACACCCACTTCCTAGATTTAATGGGAGAAGGCTGGCTCATTAACCTCCCACCTTCACTGTTCAGCCACCAATAGAAAAACATGATGTGTTGTAGGATTCCTTGCAGCCTGTGCTGAAGCTGTCTAGCTTGTGTCTTCATCTCTTGTTTTTTTTTTCAAAGTCATACCAGGATCTATTTACTGACCTGGAACTTGGTCGCTCAACAGTGAGAAACTGGTGAAGCGGGCACAGCAACGCCTGCATTTTCTGCGCCGCATGAGAAAAGCACATCTTCCTTCCCCTGTCCTGACCACTTTCTACAGGGGGACAATCGAGAGCATCCTGTCATACAGCATCACAGTCTGGTTTGGAGGCATCTCTGCTTCAGACAGGAAGGCGGTGCAGAGAGTGGTGAGAATGGCTGAAAAGATCATTGGCAGTTCCCTCCCTCCCATCCAGGACATAGCACTGAAGCGTTGCTTGAGCAGGGTCCGTAAGATTATCTGGGACACGACACATCCTCTTCATGACCTGTTTTCCTTGTTACCTTCTGGGAGGAGGCTTCGTGGTATCTGTAGCAGAACATCCAGATTCAGCCATAGTTTCATTCCATACAGCATTAACCTTGTGAACTCTCAAGCTTCCTCCTTGCGTTATATATTCAAGATGGACAGTATTTAATATTTATTTGCTATGTATATGTAGGGATGTGGGTCTATATATATGTTGTACATAGTATGTTTAGGTATGTGTCATGTATGTGTTTCACTTTGAGAGCGGGCAAATAAATTTCATTTTTGATGTGTGCCATTGTGCCCACAATATAAAAATGACAATAAAGGTTATCTTATCTTATCTTATCTTATCTTATCTTATCTTATCTTATCTTATCTTATCTTATCTTATCTTATCTTATCTTATCTTATCTTATCTTATCTTATGATAATGAATTTAATGAATGTTTAATTCGATAAAAGAAAAACAAAGGAGTGAAAAGAAGACATGCTCTTTTTACATAATAGTTTAAACTAGCCATTTCTATAACGACAAATGCCCTGTAATTCAATATGCACAATTACATACCTTCCTTGATCATCAGCAAACAATAAAAGTGGATGTAGTTGCGGTTTTATATACAAAACTGCCCCATTAATTTTTTTTTCTTTGAATTTGCAGAAATAAATTCCAGGCCCAAGATGTTATTTGTTAAATACTTTTTGTCAGTCTGTTTAATATGAGTTCCTTGAGAACATATTATATCATGGTTCACCTTTTTCAAATAATGAAATTACTTTTTTCTGTTTTGTGATGAATTTGTCCCATTAACATTCCATGATAAAATCTTGCAATGCATCTGTTATGAAGAGGAAGCTCCAGGGATTCGAGCAGTGGCTCCCATCACCACTGACACCTGCTAAGTGTCAGACCTCTTTTTATCTTTTTCTTTCTGATCTTTAACTTCTGAAAAATAATGTAGTTCCGATTCACTTTTTTCCAAAAAGTCTTGTCCTTTAAGGACTGAATTTAGCCTATACCATTGATTTCTAAAGGTGAAGATAACCCCTTTTGCTTATCCCAGCAAAAGGGAACATTATTTTGTTTCAGGAGATCTGTCAGGGAAAAATATTCTTTGTGTTTCCTTAATATTATAATTGGAATTTCTCTGAATATTTACACCTTTTTTCCAGAAATGTTAAATCTCTGATCATAATGTTTCTGAATTACTTGCTCTTTAATAGATCTTTTTATAAAGTGTATCATAACATCTCTTGACAGTTGTCTTCTGGCTACATATGCTGAGTTTATTCTGTAAATCTTGTCTATTTCTTTAGAGAAGTCTACGTTCTCATCATTAAACTATTAGTTATTTCTGTTACAATTACATCACTTAAGTTGCAAATTCCTCAGGAATTCCCCTGAGGAGCAGAAAAACTTCCTTCTGTTTCAAATCCAATAACAGCAGTGGTGGGATTCAGGCAGTTCGCACCACTTCGGCAGAACCGGTAGCTCATTTTTTGTTGCCCAGGCCCAGAATGGACTTCCGGAAGCGGCATCCACACAGAGAACTGGTTGTTCACATATTTGAATCCCACTACTGAATAACAGTAAATATTGGTTAAGAAGATTTAACCTTGTGTCTGTCTCATCCAATTTAATTTGTATATTTTTAACATCTTTAGTTTGTTTTAGCTCTGATACTAATAATTCATTTTTTAAATCAGATTTCCCATTCATCTCTTTTATTGTGTCATGTAGCATAGAAAACCTTTTCTCAAATACTTCCAAAAGAATTTGGTGCTGGGCTCATTTGAGTCATGTTTTAATTCCTTCAATTCCTTCTTAGGAGGCATTTTTGCAAATATCTTCTCATACAAACAGTTACTGGCAGCAGAAAAGTGAGCAAGTATACACCGTTCTCTTTTCAAGGTCAGATAAGGAGTTCCAAAAGCAAAATCATGCAGTTGGCAGGAGAAATGATGTTGATGTACAAACTCACAGAGTAGAGGTAAAAAAGAGGTTTCTAAGCTTTTAATGTAGAAAGCTGAGAATTATATGCAGAGTGCAGAAGAAATAGAATAAAGATATCAAGTCTTTTCAAGTTAATAATATATAGTCTTTTTGCTAGACGTTCAATATAATTAAATCAGTAACTCATTTTCTCAGTAATCTAAAAAGTGACATTGTGAGGGAGGGCTGAAAGGAAGATGGCTCTGCATTGCTAACCATGGAGTCTCCAGGCTAGACAGGATCAGTACAGCTGTGGACAACTCTTTTCCAGATTGCTACCTGGTTGTCACAGCCCAAGGAAGTTGAAGAAGAAATAGGACACTGCTCAGTTTGCCACCAGCTGATGAATAGCAGTTTGAAATAATGCTTCCTTCCACTATATTGCTTTTCCCTTCACTGCTAAGTAGATGATAGAAGATAGTAATCTTGAAATGCTTGTTCCATCCATTTAGGCTGTCCCAATTTTTAAACCAGCTGCTTAGCTCTTGAGAATATAGAGCAGGTAAAAGGACTCCTGTCAAAAAGCGACAATCATTAAAAGATGAAAAAAAAATGGACAGCATTGCAGGAGAAGGCGAAAAGAAATCTTGTCCTGCAGTTCTGGGTGAAATGCTTCCAGGTTGGGCAAGACTGAAGGTGCCCAGCTTGAAGCCCTCTTTGGATGTGCTGAAGAAAGGTTGTAGACAATGCCAAAGGGTTTCATCAACACTATTTACCATGAGGACAAGGTAGCTAAAAAAGATCACTGGTACTGAGCACCAAAGAATCATGGCAGTTGTAATGTTCCAAAAGGGTTTTTTTTTCTTTCTTTTTGTCCATTGAAGGACTAATTATATTTTCTCTATATTTGCAAGTCTATTTAAGTGCACCTGGAAGTCTTGTCTTCCCATGCCACAAGGATGGTGATTATTCTTTTAAATCAGGAGTCAAATAACTCCTATAATCTGGATTAACCCTAGATAATCACCCACAATAGTTGAGAAAAGTTAAAACGACAGCATAATCCATTTAACATTATATAAATTAAAAATCTTCTGCTTTAAAAGAATAACTCTTTAAAAGCAAAATAATCAAATTCATTTCTTATCATTTTAACAAGTTTCATATCTGGATGTTGATAATTTTTCAGAAACACTGTCAGACTGCTTTTGAGATCAATGCCAATGAAATATTTTGTTTACATTATAACCTCTATTTCCCCTAGAATTTGAGAGATTTAATGCCAATAGTGCTTACATCAAATTGTATTGATCAGGCTGCAAATTAAATGGCAAAGAAAAGCAATTGTACTGTTTTATCAAAACAGTGTCAGTGGGGAGCCAAATTCTTTATTAAACCAGAAATAAAAGGATGGTTTCATTTATAGGATGTCTTTCAACCCAAGAAATAATTTTAGCTAGATAGATCTACTTGATGAGAGTTACAAGGGTAATGAAAGTAAAATACTGTATTGAATTTCTTTCCTGTTTGTGCAGAATGAAGAAGACACTCTCTTAATTGTGATAAGAAAGAAGCACATAGAAATGATGTATAATATTACAGAAGCCAAGCAACAATTTTGGAGAAGTTAAAAGCAAGAGCTGACAGCAGACACTAAAATTTTAGATAAGATTATTGGAACATGATCATTCCGTGACTGAAATCCACTAAAGAATAACAGAATAACAGAATAACAGTGTAACAGAGTTGGAAGGTACCTTGGAACTCTTCTGGACCAACCCCTTGCTCATGCAGGAAACCTTATACCATTAATTAAGAATGTGTGGAGTGTTGGTAGCCTTGCAATAAACCATGGTTTCTAGGCTTCCATCTTCCTGCCTGTTGACAAGCATATCTAAAAATGGTAATTGTCTAGCTGTTTCTTCCTCCATTGTGAATTGTATGTCTGGGACGATGGAATTCAGTAGGGTATGAGAGTCTTTCTTTGATGATGACAAACATATCATCCACATAGCAACACCAAAATTTATTTGTGTAGCTTTGAAATGCATGATGTTCTCGTTCACTCAGGACAGTTTCTGCAATGACTTGACATTCAAAAGGAAAATGTGTGAGCAAATAAAAGGAATGTCCATGGGATCCCCAATATCAGGAGCCAACACTCCATGCATTCTTAGTTTCAACTAGTAATTATCCACCATCACACAAAAAGATCTGCATCAGAACACTATGGCAGGATGAGAACCCACTGTAGCACCCAACAGGCTAAACAACTGGAGAGAAGGTATCTACATGAACAATTCAAGCGAACAGAACAGAACAGAATAGAGCTGGAAGGGACCTTGGAGGTCTTCTAATCCAGCCCCCTGTTCAAGCAGGAGAACCTATACCATTTCAGACAAGTGACTGTGTAGTCTCTTCTTAAAAACCTCCAGTGATGAAGTGCCCACGATTTCTGAAGGCAAGCTGTTCCACTGGTTAATTGTTCTCACTGTTAGGAAGTTTCTCCTTAATTCCAGGTTGCTTCTCACTTTGGTCAGTTTCCAACCATTGTTTCTTGTTCTGCCCTCTGGTGCTTTGGAGAATAGTTTGATGCCCTCTTCTTTTTTTGGCAGCCCCTCAAATACTGGAATACTACTATCATGTCACCCCTATTTCTTCTTTTCTTTAGACTAACCAAACCCAAATCCTGCAGCCATTCTTCATATGTTTTAGTCTCCAGGCCTTTGATCATTTTAGTTGCTCTTCTCTGAAATTTTTCCAACATCTTTTTTGTAGTATGATGACCAAAATTGGTTGCAGTATTCGAGGTGTGGTCTTACTAGGGTTTTATAAAGTGGTACTAATACTTCACGTGATCTTGATCTTGTCTATTTATACAATCCAGGATTGTATTAGCTTTTTGGCTGCTGCTGCACACTACTGGCTCATAGTCACGTGATCGTCCACTAGGACTCCAAGGTTCCTCTTACAGTTACTGTTTTTTGAGCCAGGTTTCACCTATAGTGTGCCTTTGATTTTTGTTGCCTAAATGTAAAATTTGCTTTTCTCCACATTAAAATTCATTTTGTTGGACAGGGTCCATTGTTCAAGTTTGTCAAGATCTTTTTGGATCCCCTAGTTTGTCTTCTGGGGTGTTGACTATTCCTGCCAATGAGATGCCTGCCCAACACGCAAAGGAGAGAAAGGACGAAAGAAGGTACAAGACCAATTATAAGGAACACCCTTTTGGAAGCAGTAGAACACAGCTTCCTATATCTGCAAATGGGCATTGTACAGAGCCCAAATGCTACCATATGAGGACAAGTCACACACTGCAAAAGTCGCTTGGAGGTGGGAGATACTAATGTAATCTTCTGGATCTGCTGCATGGATTGCCCCTATGACTATGTAGGATAGATAGAGATGAAGCTAATCAACAGATTGCAAGAACACAAGTGAGTGGTCAAACGAGGAGACTCAAACTCATTGGTAGGCTCACATTGCAATGAACAAGGACATACAACCAATTTCGCAGCTACTAAGATTGTTGGCCATGCTGGTACAAAGATAGCCAGGGAAATGATTGAAGCCTGGGAAACGGGCCTCTTGTTAGTCAACAGGAATGCTGATTTATCACCAGCTTATCAGTTACTTAGGAACCATGGGCTTGGCACCACAAGGAAACAACAGCCAACCATCTGGCATCAACACATCAATCAGCTAAGGCACCACATAAATGCAACTCATAGAATAGCCAAAAGCACATATTCCAATAGAGAGAACTTCCCTGACGATGGGTTCCAACATAAGGAGTAAACCTCTGGTCCTGGTGACCGACCCAGATCTTGCAGAATTTATATGGCCTCCCATCTAAATACATAGTTTTTAGAGCAGCAAACTATCAGTACAAAAACATGTAAAAATTAAAAATAATCCTATACAAAAAATAAAAACCAAGGCACTATATAACAAGTCACAAGAACAAACTCGCTTATATATTAGACCCCCATCCTTTACATCCTGGCCCCAATGCCTGGAGAAAAGCTAGGTTTTAACAGTCTCGAGGAGGTCAACCAGTTATCTACTTCTCTAATCTCCATCAGGCAGGTGTTCAACCGAAAAGTTACTTCTCCTTGTCCTCACAAGATGGCATTGATTAAGAGAGGGACATGGAACATGACAGCTCTGGTGGATCTGGTGAAACAGGCAGAAACACCCTTAGAAACAGATGATTCCATTATTAATAGAAATGCATGAGATCCATTTGTACTATTGCCATAAATATATCATCATATTGCATATTGGTGCCTGGTCAGCAGAATACACAAACAGTATAAGGACTAGTTACTTCAACAAAAAGTGCAGAACAGGTTTAGAGCACCAAACTGGAATGGGTGAAAAGAGAACTTTGGAGAAAGTTTCATGGCCAAGAGTGGTATTCTTGGCCAAGAAACATACATGAATATTATGTCTTTCAATCTATAGGCTTCTCTCCTGATTTTCACAGTCTTATTGGTGTCCTGTGCTTGCATTAAATTCCAAGGAAACACTTCTTACTGGGTTTTTTCAAAAAAGCTGCCACTGTCAACATTAAAAGGGGTGATGGTCCTTTCCTTGATAAAGTCTTGGAAAATTTCTCTTTTCACTAATTTGGTTGATAATTTCAAAGTTTCACAATGGATGCCATAGCTCTGTTTCTATAGCTGATTTTATCAATTATCTGTAAATTTGTCACCGTTGATGGGTCTAACAACTTCCAATTTTGTGCTTCCCAGTCTATGATAATTTACCTCAGCTGACAATTCTTACAAGGTATCTGTGTTTATCACCTCTATCTCTATGTGGAATTTATTTGCTAATTGTATTTAAAATGCATTTGCTCCTGCCTTAATATAAACAAATTAGTTAGGAGAAAATATATATATAAATCCTGTAAGAAATGCATCCAAACAAAAAAAAAATATCCTTTTGACTAGCAAGGGAGGTCAATAAAGCCAATTCTACTAAAACCTTCATAATTATTAAAATATTTATATGGTTTATTATAACATAAATATTAATATTTGAAGGGCACTGAGTGATAAGGATTCAGCAGCTGGGATTAATCTTGCCTATTAAGATACTGATCAGCTAATTTGAGTTCTCCCATTATTTAAGAATTTCTAATATATTTAACACTAGGGATTGAGTCATATTAGAAGTTTTGTAAATCAAGCGGGATTGATATTCTTTTGAAAAAAAACTGAACTAGGTTTGCTTTTTTACTTTATTTAATTAAGTAAGCGGGAGTCAGCTAAATTGCATTTTCTATCTTCACTCCACAGACTTGTCATATAAGTATAAAGCTGTCACTGATATGCTACGAGTGTATGATTTTAATCTACTCCAAATAAATTGGACATCCATATATTTTATGACAATCTTAGTTGCTAGCATGCAGGAGTTGTTTCAAAAGCACAGTTTAGCCATATCTTTGCATGTTCCATTTGCAAACATTTTAATAAGAACATTGATCATGCTTAATGTTAAATCTAGAGAATTCTAATGCGTGAACATCAATTCCACTGTGGTTTTTTTTTTATTTCCTGGAAATATTTCATTAAGTCGTCAGTCTCATAAACAATATTATGAAGAAATGTGTCTCTTTTTTTTAATACAAGTTTTATTGGTTTTTCTTAATTTTTACATCAAAATGCTTGAGAAACAACGTGGTGGTGGGGAAGTCAGTCATCTAAATACAAAATCATACATATATAACTCAGGTTAATTCTTTGAAAGTTCCCTCTCTGTTTCCCACATATGGTATAACATATTCAAATTTAATACAATAAATGAGACTCAATCAATCAAGACATTCATCAATATTATTTCATCTATTAAAAACCAAGTCCTGTTTTTAAGCTTTACCAATTTATAATTACCATATTCCAATTTAGCCTTAAATAAACATATTGTTAACACTTCGGGTATCCCTCATTTCCCTTTTTTCCTAACGTAATAGATATATCTAAAATACATATATTATTCCAGCAGTAACATTCTTATATTTTCCTCATATATTCTATTTCTTAATCTTATTAATACCATTTCTTCTCTTATCATAAATCTCCCTTATCCTCCTTCCATTACAAAATAATTATCCTGCCTAAAATAAAAATATTACTCAAAAAATACAAGGAAATGTGTCTCTTAAGGCAAGTTCTTCAACCTTGTATGAAAATGAATTGAAAAGATAAAATACATTGTGCACTCAAAAGCAAGAACCTATGCTTTTAGCCTATTTCAACATATGTTCCCTTATAATACTTCAACAAGGATGTATTGATGCAAATTTATTTATTTATTTATTTGATTTCTGTACTCATTCATCTCATCAAGTGATTAAAAATAACTTGTATAATTTAATATAATACATTTTATCACAGTGAGAGAACAGCTTAGCAGTCTGCATGCTAACTATTGCCAGGCAAATTCAAAACCCTTATTTTTCTCATTCCATCTCTGGACATGGACTAAACATGTTCGAGATAGTTAACTATCTTCTAATTGCCTTTCATATAGTAGAATATTTTCTGTTAAATAAGACACATGGCCCTAAGGAATGTTCTATATTTTCTAATGATCATGCCTCTTTGTTTATTATGATGGTCATAAGCAGTAGATGCTAGCCAGCAGTTAAGAACATAAGAAAGTATTTGAAAAAAGTATTGCTGAAATAGCAGGTGGTTCTAAGATTTTTTTTTGTTTACATTTTGAAAACAATGAATACACATCTAGAAAACTGTTAGAAGATTTGCTGAGTATTTGAAAATTAAATATTGTAGGATAAACACAATATAGGATAAAGACAGAATAAATAACCTTATGTCCCATCTGCTGGTCAGCTATATCCAGAAGGACTACTTGAGCACTGCATTCCCCTGGTCCCTTGGTTTCTACCAAGTTTCATTATCTGAAGATGGTTTTTGAGGCTTATATACCGTTATTCCAATTATCCTGATTGTTTATATCATAACTAATATCCACAATATGCAGGCAAAGTAATTCACTTTGCAATATCATGTCTCCTGTTCAGTGGTGGGATTCAGCCAGTTCGCACCACTTCGGCAGAACCGGTAGCTAATTTTTTGTTGCCCAGGCCCAGAATGGACTTCCGGAGGCGGCATCTACACAGAGAACCGGATGTTCCCATATTTGAATTCCACCACTGCTCCTGTTACAATATGAAAACGAGTCTAGATGGCAATCTTGGGCAGCAGCTTTCTAATCTCCCTACTCCAAGAGGTCAGCTAGCCAAAAACCATTTTAAATGTAAAACAAAATTAGCTTAAATGTCAACCAAGAAAAGGCATCCCCTAAAATAGAAGAAGAAGGACACCCAGAACTAAAGTCCATATGGAGGAGAATAGGGATCCATATCACAAAAATAGCATTAAATTAAAATTAAATATACCTTTCTACTCTATTTCTAGAAATGTGACTTAATTTCAAATACTCAAAAGCATTCTGTTTAGCATCTGTGAAGATTCTCAGTCATCCAGGTCATAGTGCTTTTTTCTTCAAGGTGTTTTTTTTCTTCAAGGTGCTTTTTTCATAACTGAAGAAAACTGAACTGAACTGTTTTTTTCCTTGAAGAAGAAGAAGAAATTTTTTTTGCTTCTCATCCAAGAAGCTTCATCAGTTATGATGGCAGGGAATGAAAGGATAGGTACTGACAGTTGAGACTGGATAGGGGTGGAAGGATAGATCCTGATAGGATGGGGGGGGCGATGAAAAGAAATTCAATCTGCAAAGAAATATAATCCTTTCCCTCCTTCCACTTTCTAAGGCCATACTGGGCCGCTTACAAAATGGTAAAAAAAAAACAACTTTCATGTTATGTATGTGAATTTACATATAAAAAAATTAAAACTATCACTCAATTTATTATCTTCTCCTGAAGATATTCTGACAGGATACAAAATGCTACAAATCGCATTAAAATATAAATCTAAGGTTGATGCTGCTCTTTTATATTATTATAATTTTCAAGGCTTATATAAATATTCTGAATTTATTTGAGGTCAGCATGGATTTCTAAAATTAGGCAACTTTTAATGAGAAGAAACAAAATAGTCAGTATTCTCCAAATCACCAAAATCTATTATGGGCTTCAATGTAATGCAGAAGCCTGCAAAGGTCTGGATTTAGCAATGTTCATCTCTCTCTCTCTCTCTCTCTCTCTCTCTCTCTCTCTCTCTCTCTCTCTCTCTCTCTCTCTCTCTCTCTCTCCCTCCCCCCTTTAAAAAAATGAAAGCAGTTGTCCTTGTTGCAGTGACACTGCTGCAAACATTATGACAAATAACTCTTCTTTGTCTTTCATATTCATATGAATCATCCTGGTTATACATATTTAATGAAATGAAAGGTTAATTACAGGTAATTAATTAAATTAATTCATTTAATTTATGAAATATTCATAAACATTCGATCACTCAATGCTTTCATAAAGTAAAGCCTTATTAAATAAAGGGCCTAAGAATGTCAAATAGATCTGCATTCTCAGTATTGACCAGTACAAAACTGCAAAGCAGATTGCTTGTGTAATGTAAAGGCCTGGTTTCAGACTTTCTCCTGCAAGTGCAAGGAGACATGGAAAGCAAAACATTAATTTTTAATTTAAAATGTACTCTTCTTGTTGGCCTCCTTTTCCTGACTTTAATTCAGGCTTACAATTACATTACTACAAATGAAGGATTGAAGGTCAAGAATCAGTGTGGAAAACAGTATTTGTTGCTACTTTAGTATCAAGCCAGCTCTGAAAAACATTCTTTGCTCAAAGATATTTTTTTTCTGATAATTGCTGTCTTTTCAGACATTATTTCCCAAAATAACTTACATCAATAAGCAAAAAACATTTCTTCTGTCTTCTTGTACCGTGTCATAAAACCAGGGCTTTTTTTCTCATAGAACGCTCAGAACGGAGTTCCGGCACCTTTTTGGGATGGAACCTTGTAGGGTAGGCAAAGTGGGTTGTATGAGATGTGTGAGTTCTGGCACCTTTTTTTTTTTTTTAGAAAAAAAGCACTGCATAAAACCATGTTGCCTATATTTGGCCATTGGGCTCTTCATTGTCCATTCCAGAATTCAGGTAAAAGCTTGTCATTCCTTTTTATCAGATTCAGTTTTCAATTGATATCAGCTCTCAGAGCTGAAAAAGCTTCTTGGGTGTGAAGCGAAACATCTTCAAAGAAAGAACAGGAAAGTCCAGTTGCTTCATGAAAAAACATCTTTGGGACAACTATGATGTGGATGACTGAGAATCTCTGTAGACGTTTTCAGTGGATCTTTCTTTGCATGAAATGGCAGTTTGTTTCACAAGTTCTGGGTCCTCCAAAATTTGCTATTCAATACTGATCTTCAAATGACAGAAAATAAATAATTTAATATGTAGGAAACTGATGATGTTGTTGTTGTTGTTGATGATGATGATGATGATGTTATCCACTCAGCCATGTCTGAATCTTGGTAATTTTATGTGCCAGTTCTTTCCACATCTTCTGATCTTGCATTACTTCTTTGAGTTTTCCTATGCTCTAGCTGGTGTAAGCTTTGATAGTGTCCAGCCACCATGTTCTTTGGTGGCCTGATTTCCTTTTACTACTAACTGTTCCAAACATAATTACTTTCTCCAGTGAATTCACCCACATAACATGTACAAAGTACATGAGATGCAGTTTTGTGATTTTGTCTTTTAGTGGGCTTTCTGGTGTGATGTGTTCCAGTACTTGCTTTTTCGTCACCTTTGCTGCCCAAGATATATGCAGGTGCCTCCTCCAGCACCACAGCTCAAACTAGTCAATTTTCTTCCTGTCCTGATTTTTTAAGGTCCAACTTTTGAAACAATAGGTAGCTCTGGGGAACACAATAGAGTGGACTATTTTTGTTGCCAGGCTGATGTCCTCGCATTTCCATATTTGGCTCATGTTCATCACTGCTATACGAGCCAATGCAATCTGATATTTTATTTCTGTGCTGCATTCACCCCTTGATGTTTCTATTCTTTGCAGTGGTCATGAGCTTGGTCTTTTTCATGTTCAGAAAGAGACCAAAATTCTTACTTTCTTCTTTGATTTTCTTGATCAGATGTTCTAGGAAAGGAAACTATTAATATATTTAATCATTTTAATTATAACTGTTCTAGCCTCACCCATTTTGTTTTGTCATGATTCGAACTTTTGACATATAACTAAGCATCATTGTGCAATTTGGCAGTTAAGGGTTTGGACTGGGGGGACTCAGGCTGAAGTCTATCCACAGTTTTACAGAATGGTTTGCCTCAAGCGCTATCATTCAATCTGAAAGGGCTGCTGCTGTAGAGAAAAAAAAGGTGATGAACTCTTGATTAATTATTTATTATTAATTCCTTCCTTAACTATAATTTTCTTCTAATTAATAATAAACTAGCTCCTAAGTAATCACAAACTGTCTTAGAAAGCCACAATAAAGGTGATAAAAATATGAGATACTCATTTTGGTATTAAGCTAGTTTTAATTACGGGCATTTCAAAATATTGTCCATGAGGAAAAAGTGAGAATGGAAGTAGATGGTTTGTGAGGCCATACACCTTAAATTTGTTTCTTGAGTTGTGGGTTCACACAGCCATGGTTCTATATTTGATTGTTCAATATTATTGATGTCATGTTGCTTGGCTTCAACAGGCACTGTACCATATGATCTAGAAGTAGCATGCCAGAAACTGTGAAAGCTTTGAAGTAACCAAGTCAGTTGTTCACTCTATCTCTTATTCTCACTGTTAAAATGTGTTTGATGTCCAGTTTTACAGCTATCAGGCTGCAATGTTAGCATATGTGTTTTGACTAATGCAATTGCTCTCATACAAAATTTTCATGCTGACTTAAATATTAAGGGTTCCATTGGAGCAAATTATCTAACTGGAAAACCCCAGTATGTCTATTAGGATTGCTTTCACTCTTCATATATATATATATATATATTTGAGAGCCATATATATTCACTGCCAGCTTCATTAGCTTTGTCAAGGTAACACTTTTATCTGAACCATCAGAAAGAAATCCTTCAAGTGGAAAACATAAGATTACACTTCACAGTAATGAACAATAAGGTCAACTGTGAGGTTAATAGTGTTGAGAAATTGATGCCTACAATATTGTAAGGATTAACAACAATATAACTCGTATGTTTTATATTCCCCAAAAATAGAAAATGATGGTAAATATAAAGCATACAACGAACATACTTGCAAGTAGAAAGTATTGCTTTATTATTTTTGGTTTAGACCATATTGTGTTAAATGTATTTGGTTGATTTCTTTTTTCATATATACTTATACAAACTTCATAACTATTTTAATCTTGACTTCAATTTTTTGAAAATAATCAAGAATGTCTCTTATTAGATTGTACTTCCCCTAGATTTGTCAGAAAAAATGGTTTGTTTTGTAATATTATAAATTAATACCAGTATAATATTGTAAACAATTAAGTTGTCAAGTTAATGACAAAACCAATGTTTATGAACTAATGACTACATCATTCCTCATTAGAGTAATATCTCATTTAAATTTTAATTCTGAACTCACTGAACTCCATAGCACTTACGCAAGTATAAGGCTATGCTGTCATGCATGATATTCTGAAATGTTTGTTTTACAGGTTATAATTTTTTGGCTAATTAGAGAACTCAGACAATGCCACCATTTGCTTGCCACCTTCTTAATGAGCGGTATTAACATAATGACACATTACTAATAACAATCAAGCAAAATGCTCCAGGTTTTCTATAATTGTCTGAAGGTTATTAAAAATAATTTTTTGTCCATTATGTGATCAAGGTGCAAAATAATGCTCACTCACTGTATCTAAATAATTATTATCCAATTTTGTTTAAATAAATGTTACTTGTACAATTATTTTGATCAGCGCTCCCTAAGGTAAATGATAAGAAACAGAAAAATATAAGGTTCTTAAGGAAGATTCCATGACTTCCTGAACTTGTATTTGATTTTCTGCTAGCATTTTATTTCTTTTTATTTTTTATTTCTTTGATATCTTTCTGTTGCTGATTTTATGTGGGTTTTATTTAATATTTTTCTTTAAAAAATAACATTAATGTTCCATATTTTTGCATCATTTTTATTAATTCTAGAAATTAATTTTAATGTTACATTACAAAAGGCTGTTGTGTAAAGGCTGCTTGGTTTCTACACAAGAGGATGGCCCAGCACAGGAGAAGAAACACGACAGGACCAAAATCAGCAGTATATCTTCATTTAAAAGAAAAGAGATATTCTTTTGAGGACCATAATATTCACATTTTGGACAAGGAAGATAGATGGTTTGAGAAATGAAGGAATCCATTTATGCCAGAGTGGAAAATCCTTCCCTTAGTAGAGGTGAAGGCCTCAGACACAACCTGTCCCCCCATTTTTTATGCTGCTCTTTCATGAGTCCCCAGGAAGATTAAGACCACGTCACAGGTTCACCAGGGAGGCCACACTTAATGATCCACCCGGAGTAAAGGATTTAGGAGTTAGAACATTTACATCCCAAGGACTCTCTGCTTCTCACCTAATAAGCATTTCCAGATTAGAGGAGGACATATATGGAGGACATATATGGAGGACATATATGGAGTCTCCCAACCAACTTGCAGGGACTGAAGAAAAGCAGCAAAACCTTTCAAATTGAAAAGAAAAGAAAAGAAAAGAAAAGTTCATCTGTATTTCTATAAATGACATTTTCAGCAGTAAATTAAATATATTCTTCACACTTTGATTTAAAAAAAAACTTTCTAAAAATAGTACAAAACAAGCTAATTATCACCAAAGATGGAGAACTAAATGAATTTAAGGAATCACACATTATTCATTAAGAACTGACAACTTTGTGGCCGGGAAAAATTGGAGGAAAAAGAAGGTGGGGAAACAATACCCACAGCAGATGCCATCTCTGTCTATGTGAAATATGGAAAAAGTTAGATTATTGTTTGGATGTTCTGCCTATGACATATTGTTCACTCAGTAATCCAAATCATAGCTGCAGATGCAAAAGCTTTGACATTACATGGTTTGGGTTAACATGTGGCTGACCCAGCAAAAAATATATTTAGAAAGACAGTTAAGTATTCCACAGGTATACTCAATTCATTGTCAGAAAAGATGACCCAAAGGTAACTAAAGAATAAAGTTAACTGCTGGTGAGTGTTCATGCTGCCATAGAAATGGAAGAGTTAGCAAATCTATAAACTGAATCATTTTTGTGTTGAATTGTCCGATCAAGCTACATCATCAAATAAAATAGGACATATCTAATTTAATCTAGTCCACGGGCGTCAAACTCGCCGCATCATGTGATTGCCACGACATATCACGACTTTTTTCACATTACCGGAGCTGGGGTGGGTGTGGCCTCTGCATGATGCAACTGGCCCACGGGCTGGCAGTTTGACATCCCTGATCTAGTCAGTTCAAATTGTTAAACTAAACTGAGTTTCTTGAAGTAAATTCTTCATATATTTATGTTCCTGGTACATTTTAATGAATTAATTACTATATCAAAGTGGAAATGTGAATTAAATTGAATCCCAAATCCAAATCAATAATTTGAATCAGATTTGTCTAATAGATTTCATAACAAAACATTTGAATAATAATTTGTATTTATAAATGAAATCTGAATTTATTACAATTGTTTCTTAATAAAAGCAAATGCATACTTAGTTAATACATACTTGCACACAGAACAAAGATACAAGCAAGGCTAAGAATTGCAGAAATTAGTTATATAGAAATGCAAGTACCCTTATCAGTAGCTTGACCAATTAAATGACAGATTAGTTACAAGCCTTAGCAAATATAATAGCTGGAAGAAGAAATATACACACAGAGACAACTCTTTGTTTCTATTCAGTATTCACAGAAATATATCAGCTAAATAATGTAAAAAAGATATTTTTGGATTTAAGGCAGATATAAAATGACTTGTTTTGACTAAAGTGCATATAGAAGTTATGGATCATAACATTTCAAACTACAAAAACATGTAAGTGAACATGCCATTCTTATTTTTTATAGATACCAAGCTGTAATAAATTATTTTGAATGGTACTGATGTCAAGTCACATATTTTGATGAGCTGTGGTGGCACAGTGGTTAGAATGTACTATTGCAGGCTAATTCACTGCTCAATGCCTGGAGTTCGATTCTGCCGGTCAGGATTGACTCATCCTTTCATCCTTCCAAGGTCGGTAAAATTATGACCCAGATTGATTTTTTTATCTCTCTGGGACAATATGATGACTCTGTAAACCACTGAGAGACGGCTGTAAAGCACTATGAAGCAGTGTATAAGTCTATTACTACTGCTATTGCTATTTTTATAGGCAACTGCCTTTTGCCAATTTAGGATACGGGTCTATCATATTCTATTTTAGATTGACAGAAGCTATTCAGACAAAATTCGTTCTCAAAACAGTCACACCTTTAATTTTGAGTAACAGGTGGACTGTTTCTTTTTCTTTTTCTTTTAAACAAGTTTTATTGGTTTTTCTTAATTTTTACATCAAAGTGCTTGAGAAACAACGTGGTGGTGGGGAAATCAGTCATCCAAATACAAAGTCATACATATATAACTCAGGTTAATTCATTGAAAGTTCCCTCTCTGTTTCCCACATATGGTATAACATATTCAAATTTAATACAATCCTGAATGAAATTCAGTCAATCAAAACATTCATCAATATTATTTCATCTATTAAAAACCAAGTCCTGTTTTTAAGCTTTACCAATTTATAATTACCATATTCCAGTTAGCCTTAAATAAACATCTTGTTAACATTTCGGGTATCCCTCGTTTCCCTTTTTTTCCTAACGTAATAGATATATCTAAAATGCGTATATTATTCCAACAGTAACATTCTTATATTTTCCCAATATATTCTGTTTCTTAATCTTATTAATACCATTTCTTCTCTTATCATAAATCTCTCTTATCCTCCTTCCATTACAAAATAATTATCCTGCCTAAAATAAAAATATTACTCAAAAAATACATTTCTACTTTATTTTAAATATAAATTCTATTATTCAATCCATATCCATAAAAAGTCTTTTTAACCCATTAAGTAAAATTCAAATTCCCTCCAAACAATTATCATGTAGACAAACACATTATTATGAAAGACATTTTCTTACTAAATTCACATACTCCATTGATTATTAAATCAGTCCAGATCTCTAATGCCTTTTTAACCCATTAAGTAAAATTTTAAATCGCATTTTTAAATCTAATTCTGGCTTTCTTTCTGTGCCAAACCAGTTTCCATAATAAAGCTTCTGTATCGTTGAATCTCAGTATTTGCATAGGAGTATTTATCGACACTTCTGTCTGGTCAAAGTTCTTTTCCTCTTCTTCCAGTATCATCTGGATGATGTAATCAATTTTATTCCATGTTGTAGTTATTAATTGATTGTCCATGTTTTTGGAGTTTTCAGTAAAACATGTCTGAATGTCTATCCTGTTGTTTTTGATACTGCAGATATCTTAGTTAAAGTCATTCTTTGATCATCAAAGTTCTCCATAAATTGTGCATTAGGTTGTATAATCTCTTCTTCTGTATTAATTAGTTCCTTTTCTGTTGTTTCTTGACTTGTGGCGTAATTCTCTTTAAGATGTGTATCTTGTTGCGTAGAGACCTCTTTGGAGCTAATCTGTGCCTCCTCTATTGTTCCTTGGCCTATAGAATGATCCATTGAGGTTTGAAATTCAATTTGTGGTTCTGCAATTTCATCTTTAATCTTTCTCCAAGATTTCATATATTCTGTAGCTTCCAGAATTTTTTCCAATATAAGCTCATAGTCAAGCTGTGGGTAAGATTCTCCATTTCACTGGTGAAATACTTTTAACCTTTTAGTGGGGGCTATATTTACTAAAGACAACAGATATCCACCTCCACACTAGTAAACAAATTCACCACCCAGCTGTTTCAGGTACTTTATCTTTTTCCCTTTCACTTGAAGGTCAAATCCATCTTCAAGCACCAAAATGAAAAACAGTTGCAGTAACAATGTTTGCCACAAGATGCCCTCAGTAGACTGTAAGATCCTTCCCCCCCCCCCCAAGTTAATAAGTTTTTTTCTCCTTAGGAAAATAGAAGGCAAATATCTCCAACATAATAAGTAAAATAATAAGAATGTTCTATAATAGGGATTTTTTTCAGGACCCCTAGGTATCCCCAAAATCAAATAATCAATATAATTAGCTATTTGTTTCTTTTTAGGGCTCTTTTTCCCAAGTAAGCAGACGCCGCTCTCTCAAAGCAGGGAAGTAATTCAAAAGCTTTTTACAGGAAAGTAGTTAGGGCAAAAGGAGGGAAGGAAAGGTCTCACCCAGATCCTCCATGGTGGTTCTTAACGCTTAGCTGTTCTTCTGGCTTTCGGCTGGTGCGGCTAAGTGATTGGCCATTTTACTGGCCGATCTTTTCTCCGTCGGCCCTAAGGAGCTGGCTCGGACCGCAGAAGGAGCTACCACCCTTCCACAGTCTGACAAGGGGCCTCCTTAATGGTGGTCGCCCCTCCAAGGCGACTTTCGACCCTATCAAGGGTCTACCGGCGGAGGGAAACCGGCCGGTGAAGAGAGCAGTCTCTTCACACGACCGCCTGCGCCGCGATCCGGAACCGGAAGCCGACTGTTTCTTTATAATATAGTTCGGGTTATTTGTTTTAGTATTTTGGACATTGTATCATCTGGTTTCCTAATTCAGAAAGGCAGGGGCTAGGAGAGGTCATTAGAAAGCTGCAACACTTCGTTTCAAAATCTTCATTGAATCAGGAGAAAAATGAAGCTGAAGGTGAGAGGGCAGCATCACCAGTTCAGTTTAACTTTCCATTTCAAAGGGCTTTTCAAATGCAAAGGAAATAAAGAAGAAAAAACTAGCATAGGAGTCACAAGTAATAAAAGTGAAGATAAAGAATAAAGTAATTGCTTTTTAGCACAGCTTAAAGCAAAACAATAGCAGAGAAAATACTGCAGCTTAGCAAATTATTTGCCATTTCAGTGATTCATTTCTACTCTATAATGGGTTTTATTTCTTTGATTTTGCAATGATACATTCATTACATGCCCAGTTCAGAGCAAAGTTAGCCACCACATTCTGTATAAATGTACAGCAAAGTCAGTTTTCATTTCATCAAGCTAACTCCATCACCATGATATCTGGCAAATACAGAGGATATTAATGTGGCAAACAATAAAATATAGACAATAGTTGTCAGCTATGTCCTATTGGGGAAAAAAATAGGTTATTTGCTAATGACAAGTTCACTACATAATATATTTGTCTGGTGTCCAGTCTCCTTGGAGACACAGTTGAAACCTTCATTTCATTCATCTGGGTTCAGATCAAGCAGGATCATTTTAATTGGCCTGTCTGCTGAATGCTGAAAGCAGATAATCAAATATATATATACTGTTAATAGAATAGCCTCAATGAATCATTTCAGTGCTGCCAATTTTCAGTACGTATTAAAATAAAGACTCCCACTCATGGGGGAAAAAAATCACTCAATTGCAATTAAGTTTGATATATTTATTTATTTATTTATTTTCCTCCTATTAAGCCATCATTGCTTACTGTGGCTAAAGAAGAAGACTGAAAACCAGAAACCAGAAATAGTGGAAGATGAATGTCCCCAAAATCAAACCTTGCAGATTTAAACCAGGGCAGGTACACTAGTAGCATTTCTGTTTATTCTCTCAGCTCACAATTGCAGTGCTTGCAGTAGCTATCGGAAAATGCATTTTCTCAGCAGTATTGTATTATCAGGGATAACAATATTGTGAAGAATAATTTAGATTGGCTGTCTTGAAAGTTGTCTTTCCTTCTTGTTTGCAGAGAGATAAAGAAATGAACAAGGGCATATCAGCAAAAGATATGTAGATTAAGATTTAGAAACAGAAGAAAAAATATATTATCTCAAAGTCAATAAGTAAAGCTTAGCTGTTTTCAGCTTGAGCAGAAAGAATTTTAATTACCCATTCTAGACCACATCAATCTAAAATGCTCTGGGATGTCTTATCTGCGTTGTCTGGGATCCATTTACTAGCAATCCTACTCAAAACGTCACAATACAAACTTTAAATTAACCATTGACATAATAATAATAATAATAAATCCATAAGAATCAAATACACAATAAACAGCAGAAACCATCCATTTCTATTGAAGAATGAACACACACACACACACAGAGAGAGAGAGAGAGAGAGAGAGAGAGAGAGAGAGAGAGAGAGAGAGAGAGAGAGAGAGAGTTTGTTGAAAAAAATGAATACTTTTTCTTCCAAAACAGAAAATATAAAGTCAATGCCAGTTATATCTCACTGGAGAGGCCATTTCAGTTTATGCATTTCTGGCTCTTCCACACCAATGCCTTACCGGAAAATAACCAGATAATTAAATTGAATCTCTTACAGTATAATTCTATGAATCTTTCCTCAAAAGTTAGTAGTTCAGTGCTACTTACTCAAAATAAAATAAGGTTAAAATACTAATGTTATGGAGCTCTAATCAGCAAATAGCAATAGCATTTAGTCTTATATACCACTTCATAATGCTTTACAGCCCTCTCTAAGTGGTTTACAGAGTCAGCATTTTGACCCCAACAAACTGGTCCTCATTTTACCGACCTCGGAAGGATGGAAGTCTGAGTCAACCTTGAGCCGGTCAGGATCGAACTCCTGGCAGTGAGCTGAATTAGCCTGCAATACTGCATTCCAACCACTGCACCACCATGGCTGCTTAAATATTTAATTTAATGTGAAATATTTACCAGATGCCCATAGGTAAAGCTAGAAATCTGTTTTTGCATCTTTTTGAAACATAGCAATAAGGGAGGACTGACCTAGTATTTGATGGGAGCATGTGAGGAACGGCAGGATGGTAGGTTAGCTTGGCAAGTTGAAAAAAGTGGCAAACGTTTTTTGTATAGCTGCAAAGCAAGCTAAGTGTTTGCATACATGAGCTCAGAATGAAAGAGATTTTACCTTGATAAGAGGTATTATAATTCTTTAACTTTGTATTGAGAAAGAGAGAAGTGGAAAGTATGTGTGTGTGAGTGTATGTGTACTATATAATTCTGAAAACATTCTAGCAAATCAGGTGCCTATGGGTGTGGGCTTGACTGTTCGTCCCTACAGAGCTGTGTTGTTTCCAAACACTCTTGCTTTCTTCTAATATGATCATTTCCAGTCTTTGCAACTGACTCACATTTACAGTATGACAGTTGCAGTGTCCCGGACTCAAGTGATCACTTTTTGTGACTTTCTGACAAGCAAAGTCAATGGGGAATCCAGATCCACTTAGCAACCATGTTACTAATGTAACAATTGCTGTCATTCACTTAACAACTGTGGCAAGAAAGGCCGTAAAATGGTGGAAATCCCACTTAACAAATGTCTCATTTAACAACAGAAATTTTGGGTTCAGTTATAATCCTAAGTCTAGGACCTACCTGTACTTTTAGTCTGATTACATCTTTTAATATGTGGTGGTGGTTATATAGCTGGAGTTGTGCTGCTTCTTTCTTTTACATATTGCTTACATCTCATATCAGAATATACTGTATATCTGTGGTATTTAAATTCTGCCACAACAATTTCTAAAAGAAGGGTTTATTTTCTTGCTTTCACCTGATGTCATTCTGGTGAGGGCAATATTTAAAATGGAACACAGCTAAGCATGTGTACAACCAAAAATAGCTTCTTTTCCTATTCACTAACTTTTAATGGCCTCTCATTTTCTCTGACAGCTTGTTATAAGATATTTTTCCCACTCCAGAATTAAGTATCATTTTGCATGATGCAACTCATACAGTAACAACCTCCACAGTAAACTGTTCTAAACAGTTTGCACATTGTATTAAACTAAGGGTTCTTTTTACAAGAAGATAGCTCACTCTACAAAGATAAATGTAAGTCTTCCAAGAGTCCAAAACAGCACAACACTATTTGTTGATAAGAAGATCAAATTGTCCAGTGGACATACATACCAGATTTTTTATACTTGTTTACTACTGTAATAATTCTAATTAGGACAATGAAGTATATTATTTATTAATTCAAATTACACTGACAAAAGGAAGACTTCTTCATCATTTTATAAACAAACAAATAATATTATTTGATAAATGGTGAATGTAACTGTAAAAAAAACCAACCATGTCCAGAACTGCACAGGCATTTAAAAATAAAATAAAAGCTAATGATGTTTATGGTGGCTTAAAAATTAACACTATAGTAACATTATTATAATCATAATGTGTTATGTTGCTTTGTTGTGTTGTATGGCTTGGTGCAGTATTGGCACGGTGTGATATGGTGTGGTGGTGCTGTGTTATGTTGTGCTATGTTGTGGTGTTATGTAGCATAGTGTTGTGTTGTGGTCACACCTTAAATATTTTTATAATTAATTCAAGGCAGCCAACAAACCTACTACCTCCTTCCTATTGTTATTTTCCCCACAACCATCCACCTGTGAGGGGTCTTGGGCTGGGAGAGAATGACTGATTCAGTGTCACTCAGCTGACTTTCATGCCTAAGGGGAGATATGCATCATGGAATAAAACATAAAATAGTATTAAATAATTTCACGTTCATTGAATTTTCATATGAATAGAATTGTAATGATAGTGATTTGGTATAAGACTGTAAGGAAGATTATCTGTGTTAATTAAAGCTGATCCTTTAATTAAGAGAAAAAAATAAATATTTAGAAAAATAGGCATACATTAAAAAGCAAAATAATATGCATTATTACAAAATATATCATTAAAATATAAAGTCTGCACCACCATCAATTTCTCCTCCCTAGTAATGGAAAAGAAATAGTATCAACAAAATTTCTAAAATCTATTTGTAGCATAACTCCTCATATACTAAATAAGCTTTAGTTCATTTCTAGAGCTGGGTTCTAATTCTTTCATTTCTAAAAATGTGATTACACATACAATAATAAAAATGTTTGTTCAAAATTTAGTTTTCCCTCCAGAGCTAAAATGGAACAAATTACAGCCTTGTAGATTTTTATTTTGTCTCATGAATGGGAATTATAAACATAGCCAATATATTTTGATCATAGTAGACATGTAAGTTGAATGTTCCAATGTATAATTTAAAATCATGAATGAATAATGCATTAAGAGTAAACTGCAGATTGCAGAGCTTGTTTTGAGCCAAACAATATAATCATGCTTAGATTATGACAAACAATATACTACTCAAAAATTTTCCACCAGCATTTAGATTCTTAGTTTCTCCATCCATCTTCTAATCTTTGGTAAACATTCTTCCAAGGTACATAAATTCATGTATTTGTTGTAATTTTTATTCATTTATACCAACAAGGCTTCACTCCATTTTCTCTGTCACAACTACTTTGGTCTTTGATACATTAATTTTCATATTCACACTCTTTTTTGAATGATATAATTAAACATTAATTGCAACACATTCATGTTTTCAACAAACAAGGCCGTATTATCTGAATGCAAAATTGCATACAATATTCACATCCCCAGTCTGAACATTTCTAACTATAAATACAGTATATTAAACAACCATGGAGATATTACATATACTTCTTTTACTCTTGTTTGGTATTGAACCATCTGCTAAGCATTCCATTTCTATTTATTTCATATACTGTTTTTTTATCATTTTGAGTAACCAATGTATGCATGTTAATAAACCTATAGTTTTAGCCCTAAATGTGGCAATGTGGAAAACCTAGTGCCATATACAATAATATTACATACCACGTAATCAGTGGTGCGATTCAAATTTGTGAACAACCGGTTCTCTGTGTGGATGCCGCTTCCGGAAGTCCATTCTGGGCCTGGGCAACAAAAAATTAGCTACCGGTTATAATAATAATAATGATAATGATAATAATGATAATAATAATAATAATAATAATAATAATAATAATAATAATAATAATAATAATAATAATAATAATAATAATAATAATAATAATAATAATAATAATAATAATAATAATAATAATAATAATAATAACGATAATAATAATAACGATAATAATAATAATAATGATAATGATAATAATAATAACGATAATAATAATAATAACGATAATAACGATAATAATAATAATAATGATAATAACGATAATAATAATAATAATAATAATAATGATGATGATGATGATGATGATGATAATAATAATAATAATAATAATAATAATAATAATAATAATAATAATAATAATAATAATAATAATAATAATAATAATAATAATAATAATAATAGTAGGAAGGGACCTTGGAGGTCATCTAGTCCAATCCCCTGCTCTGCCGAACTGGTGCAAACTGGCTGAATCCCATCACTGCACGTAATATTGTAATCTTCATCCAGTCCTTGCTAAAAAATTTCTGGGGGAAAATATTAAATAGAATATGCTGATATATTAAATTCCTTTTAATATTAAAATATATTAATTTCACATTTTAAGATAATCTTTCATTGGTTTACAAAAGTAGATCAATCAAGCTCATGACTAATCAATGTCAATTTTACAAGTTCCTTATAAAAATTGGTAACTGAGACCTACAAGCACCAACTAATTCCTCCAGAACCTCTAACTATTTATGGAACTTTTCAGCCAGTACTGGTACCAGGAACATACATCAAGTGCTTAAACTAGACATGAAGAATTCTTAGATACATTGCTTTTTAAATATCCTATAGCAAGTCTTTTTTTTAACTACACAGAATTAATTTGGTTGAAAGCAATAAAATTATGAAAAGCCCTATTTACTCCCTAATACAGAATTATGCAACTATATATATAGAATTCATTCTTCCACATAACAGCTAGAATGAAAATGTCACTTTATTTTAAGCAGAGTCCCCCAATATATAGTCCAGTTCTCAACTCAGTCCAGGAAAATCATATTTCTTGTTCTACTGCCTTACAAAGATCACTTTTTAATCTCAGAAAATTGGAAGAGCCAGAAGAGGAACAAAATCTCACTCAAGATCAATATCTGGTTCAAAACTTAAGCATCTCAGATCTCGGTCTACATGTTTTATTGAAAATGATAGTAATCTTTTGTGTCAGAAAACATTTAGCAAGATGCACAGGCAGTTAATGCTATTTTTAAAGAAGGGATTGAAAGTATGAGATTTCGTATAGTTCTCCACTGGCCATTGTAGCAAATTTAATGCTGAAAACCAGCAGTGGGTATTTCAAAAGGCAATCTGGACCACTTCAATTAGGGTCTTCTTTCTTGATAAAATGGTTTCATCCTGCTCCATGTGACCACATTGCTTTACAAGTAATCAATATCAATAGGTTTGGGGTCATTGTACATGACTACACAAATGAGTACACAAAGTTTGATTTTTTTCCCTGCCACAACCAATTAAGCAGGCTCCATGCTTTTCCTGCCAAGAAGCAACACCCAACAATACACAGAAACACATACAGATCTGACGATCCTCACGCCATCAGCTATAACGGGTTCTTTGTTTTTAATTTTTTTTTCAAAATAGATGAAATTGTGACATGAAAACATTACTGGAAGGAAAGCAGGAAGAAAGTACAGAACTATGTATTTCATATTGCATGAGATGTACAGTTTGATTTTTAGTGTAAGTACTGAAAGCTAAAACACACCATCTACCACTTTGCTAAATTGATGATTCCCTGAGTGTCATTTCATTGAATAATGATACACTATACAATAGAGCTGAATAACCATTTTATGGCAAAATGGCAAGATTATTTTGGGGAATGTAAGACTGCAATATATGGAGGTGATAACACAAAATACTGTGTAATTTATATAGGCAAGCATTATGAATGAATCTTGGAACGTCTATTTCTATTATAACTATGCCAAGCCTATTTTAATCATGGTGATTGATGTGAAGAGTGTTCCTAAGAGGGACTAGAGAAGGATGCTGGGGATATATGAAAATACTTCCAACAAGTCATCCAAGGTATGAAGGTCATTTCAGCTGCCCAACTAGAGCAAGCAGACACCTATATTGGGCAGCAGTGATATAGGAAGAGGCCAGAGATGTGCAATCACTTTAGTGATAAAGTTATCAAGCATAGGTATCAATTCATGCTGCACTAGAGAGAGCAATGGCAAACTACTCCTATATTTTTATCAAGAAAGCCACATGGATAGAGAGTATAAAATGACTGATGAAAGAGTGCAGATGATAAAGCTCTCTAGTTGGACGGCACTCAACACACTATTGAAAAAAGTTGAGAACTTTTCCGAATACTAGTGATGTTTATGACATGAGTAGGTAAAAGCTTTTGGCATATCTAGTAGTTGTTGTCCTACAGGCAAAGAAAATCTGAAGCTCTAATAACTGTAGGAACATGGAACATAAGAAGTAGGAACATGAAAAAGTTCAACACAGTGAAAGATGAAAGTTTTGTAGACTGACAACCTAGACATCAGCAAATTAAAATAGACTAGAGTTGGACAATTTCAATCAGAAAATCTTAGTGTTTGCTACCGGCTCAAGGTTGACTTAGCCTTCCATCCTTCCAAGATCGGTAAAATGAGGACCCAGATTGTTGGGGGCAATATGCTGGCTCTGTAAATTGCATAGAGAGGGCTATAAAGCACTATGAAGTCGGTATATAAATCTAAGTACTATTGCTATTGCTATTGTTAATTTTATGGTCAAGTTCAATTAAGGCAAACTGAATTTGAAAAAAATATAACTCAATAACTTATGCTACTGATGCTACTCTGTTGTTTGAAAATGCAAATGATTTAGAAGGTCGAGTAACGAAAGTCAAGAAGCACGCTGAAAAAAAATGGGACTAAGATTACATGTAAAGAAGACCAAACTAAGGACAACTGCTACAAAAACCAGCCTTAGAAATGACAGTGAACATACTGGGTTCTGAAAGGGGATGGAGTCTCAGTGCTGTTTGATACTCCGGGCGAAGGATCAAACGTGAGAGGTCTATCATTAGCAACTTTTAAAATACTATGTAAAGAGTTTGGTAGTAGGAATAAAATATTGAACCGAACTTTAGAGATATGCTTTAAATCTCTGTCTAAACCCTGAAACTCACCATAGATTAATCTGAACCATTTACTGTTATTACTGAAACTTGGCAAACTCACAAAGTTGTCAAAACATAATGGGAAACAGCTAATGGAACAGCACACCAAAGTTCAGCAAATATGAAAACTGTGACAGCAATGTTAATAGAAACTCTAGAGTGTTAATTAATATAGAACTCAGTTTTAGACTTTTCTGATTCACATAAGGATGTGGAAATGTGCCTATATCTATGAGAGTGTCATACACAACCATTCTGTGAATCCCAGAACAGAAAAGCTTTGTATAAATGCTACAAATGAACAATATCCCCTGCTCCTATGCCACAGATATATCATATGAAATGATAGGAAGGGGGGGAAGTACTTTCTCTTCCTCAGGCCAGGAACAAACCTGACTAAACATTTGTTTATAAACTTGAATGGACAATGAGAAGGATGAATGTAATATGAAAAGTACAAGTACAATTTGCTTGACTTTTCTGTTCTGGAATGTGAAGACTTGAAAGCCTTTCACAATGTATAGAAGTTCCCACCCCAACCCCAACAACCAGAGATTGTATACTAGCTGAAAAGGAGGTCAGTGTCTGATGAGTCTCAAAGCCACCATCATATATGAAATCCAGAGCATCCAGAATGCATCAGTAAAATGGCATTCAAAGATGACCTGGGGTGAGAATGCAACAGACATGTGGTGAAGATCAAGCAGAGGAGGTGCCATGGGCAGTCAAGACTCTGCATGGAATGTACCATTGAGAGATAGCTGAGGTGGCAGACTTTGGAAAATCCTCAGTGGCTGGAAAGAGCTGGACTAAAAGACAGCACTGATCATAATAGCACAAGAACATGCACCAGACCCTTAGAAGAAGGGATTTACCACACTTGACAAGATCCAAGGTGCAGACTATGCAAAGAGAACATATAGGCCAGTGATGGCGAACCTTTTAGAGACTGAGTGCCCAAACTGCAACCCAAAACCCACTTATGCATCGTCGAGTGCCGGGGGGGCGTGGCCCATTGGCTGGGCATGGCCCATTGGGTGGGCGTGGCTGTGGTGGTAACGGCAGACTGGGTGGGACTAAAAGGTTCAATCAATCAATTCCAACTTTGCAAGATCTTTTTTTTTTCCCGCGAGAAGTTGAAATTGATTGATTGAACCTTTTTTTTTTTGCACACGGCGGCAGAGGCCTAAAGCGAAAAGGTTTTATAAAAACCAGCTGAAGGCCTAGGACTGGGGCGACGGCGCGCATGCCCACAGAGAGGGCTCCGAGTGCCACCTCTGGCACCCGTGCCATAGGTTCGCCACCACTGATATAGGCTGTCCAACACATAGTGGCAGGGTGGGAGATGCAGGCAGGAACAGCATACACTATATGGCACAAGTAAGTAGTTGACATTGTGTACAGAACATCTGCACAGAATATAGGCTAGCCCATCCTAACTCAAGTTGGGAGATCCCATAGAACAGGGGTGTCAAACTCGCAATGTCACGTGACGTATCGCGACATATCACAACTTTTTCCCCATTGCCAGAGCTGGGGTGGGCATGGTTTCGGCATGATGCATCCGGCCCGTGGGCCGGCAGTTTGACACCCCTGCCATAGAACATTGTGGAGAATAAGAAAGGTAAGATCTTGTGGGATTTCCAGATCCAGATAGACAGGCAGATACTAGTCAGGCATCTTCGTAGTAGACAAAGATCGAAAGACAGCGATGGGGATAGATATAGGAGTGCCAAGTAACAACAACATACAGGAAGAAGGACTATGAGAAGTTAGAGAAATGTTAGGGTCACTCCACATTGGAGAGGATGTGGAAAGTACAGGCCAAAGTGTTCCCAGTGGTGGTAGGAGCACTTGGGCTGTGGTTCCTAAGCTGGGAGACTAGCTCCAACTGATCCCAGGAACATCAAAGCTCTCTGTCCAGAAAATGGTAGTGTTAGGAATAGCTAAGAATGCTCAAGCTCCCAGGTCTCTGATAGAGGACCTGAGATTGAGGAAGACACATCCCACCCATAAGGGTGAAAATACTAATCTTTAATAATTACAAATGAAAAGGTAACAAACTTTGAATAATAGGGCATTTTGCCTTCCACTTTTCATGTTTTCAGTAGACAAGACTGCATAATTTTACCATGTCCATGCAACTGTCAAAAAGAAATATTGTCAAACACTTGCTAAATAACACAATAAATGTTGCCTATTTTTCCGCAATGCATTAATTTAAAAAAAATAAAACATTACACTTCAGCTGATAAACACTGAAACCTGAATCTGAACTTCAGAAATTGAAAACAGAATCAGGCAAGCCCAATGATTTAGTTATCAGATAGCTTTTCCATAAGTTAGACAGAATCTGGAATATGATTATGTTCTGCTTGATTGTTCCTATCATATCAGAAATATAAATGTTCGTTTTTCTATAAACTTTTATTTGTAATACACATAGAAGAGTAAAGTAGGAAATTTAATTTTATGTTTGCATAGAAATATGTCCAAATTATTTCTGTAACCCAAAAATACGACCAAAAGAAACGGTTTTAATAATTATATGCCAATATTGTTGATTGTGACTGAAAATTGATTCATTAAATTATAATGCAGAGAAATGAAAGACACCTTGTAGAAACAATAAACACACACACACACACACACACACACTTAGTTCACATTTAGGAAATAGATTTCATTTTGACTGGATGAACGAGGTAAAATTATAGGACTAGGTAGATGCAGGATTAAACCCCACTTAAAAATAAGTTTATTTCTTGCTTTCTATGTGCAGCATAGCAATTAAAATTATTCAGCCAGTGATTTCTTGAACAATATGAAGTTGCATAGCGATGGGTATATTATATAAGGGCTGGATGAAAAGTAATAAAGTAGATCACAACCTACTACTTGATAAAATAGAAAAATGTGGGTTAGACAGCATCACCACCAGATAGATTCGTAGCTGGCTGACCGGCCGTACTCAGCGTGTGGTCCTCAATGGAACCGCATCTACATGGAGGGAAGTGTGCAGTGGGGTGCCCCAGGGCTCTGTCCTGGGGCCAGTGCTCTTCAACATCTTCATCAACGATTTGGACGAGGGGATAGATGGGGAACTCATCAAATTTGCGGATGACACCAAGCTGGCAGGAATAGCCAACACTCCAGAAGACAGGCTTAAGATACAGGAGGACCTGGACAGACTTGAAGATTGGGCGCTATCTAACAAAATGAAATTCAATGGTGAAAAAAGTAAGGTTCTACATTTAGGCAAGAAAAACCAAATGTACAGGTATAGTATAGGGGTACCTTGCTCAATAGTAGTAACTGTGAGAGGGATCTCGGAGTCCTAGTGGACAATCACTTAAATATGAGCCAGCAGTGTGCTGCAGCTGCCAAAAAAGCCAACACAGTGCTGGGCTGCATTAACAGAGGGATAGAATCAAGATCACGTGAAGTATTAATACCACTTTACAATGCCTTGGTAAGGCCACACTTAGAATACTGCATCCAGTTTTGGTCACCACGATGTAAAAAAGATGTTGAGACTCTAGAAAGAGTGCAGAGAAGGGCAACAAAGATGATTAGGGGACTGGAGGCTAAAGCATATCAAGAATGTTTGCTGGAATTGGGTATGTCTAGTTTAATGAAAAGAAGGACTAGGGGTGACTAGAGGTGTGTTCTGATTGGTTAGGGGCTTGGCTGTGCTCTGATTGGATGGGGGGTTGGCTGTGCTCTGATTGGATGGGGGGTTGGCTGTGCTCTGATTGGATGGGGGTGTGCTCTGCTTGGGTGGGGGCCCTGTTGTGCTGGGATTAGTCTGAGTTGCAGGGGAATTTGAGATGGAGAGCTGCATTGCTGTAGTTTGGCTTCGCGTTCGTGGTCGTGCCACATCTTCAAGGTGGGTGGCAGTTTGCTTCACGTATGGAATGGAGGGGTTTAAAATGGCCAATGATGCAGCTGTGGTCTGGTTTCTGGTCCGCGGTCGTGCCTCATCATCGGTGCGGGTTTGAGTCTGCTTTTTGCGTGGATGTGTGGTGGTAACATCATGTGTGGTCTTCGTGAGTGTGGGTCCAGTGTCGCTCCTTGTGCTAGGGATTCGTCTGTCAATAAGGCTGGGTTTCCAAATGGCTGGTAGGCGAGAGGTATCATCTCGTTTATTCATGCTGTGTGGGCGTTTTTCTATCTCAATGGCTTCTCTGATTATTCTGTTGTTAAAGTGTTCAGTTTTGGCAATAGTTCTGGTATTTTTAAAGTCAATTTTATGTCCTGTGGCTTTGAGGTGTTGGACCAGGGAGGAAGTTGGTTCCTCTTTTCTGACTGAGTTCTTGTGTTCTTCAATGCGTGCGCTTATTCTTCTGTTGGTTTGTCCGATGTATGTGGTGGGGCAGGTGGTGCATGGGATTTCATATACTCCTTGATTTTCTAACTCAATTTTGTCTTTGGGGTTTCTTAGGATGGTAGATATTTTTTGGTTTGTGCAGAATGCTGTCTTGATGTTGTGTTTGTGGAGGATCTTGCTGATTTTGTCTGTGGTGCCTTTTATGTATGGGAGGAGGGCTTTGCCGTTTTCTTGTTCTATGTCTTGGATTTTGGTGGGGGTTTCTTTTTGGATTAAGTTGGTAATCTTATTTCTTTGGAATCCGTTGGATGTTAGTACATTAGTGAGAGTGTGTAGTTCGGTTTTTAGGTGTTGTTCGTCAGCTAAGTGTTTTGTTCTCGAGATGAGTGTCTTGGCTATCCAATCAGAGCACAGCCAAGCCCCTAACCAATCAGAACACACCTCCACCCAATCAGAACACAGCCAAGCTCCCATCCAATCAGTTCATACCTCCACTGGCAGTTAAAAGGAAGAAATAGCTGCGATCACACATTGCTCCTAGAAGCACGAAGCCGAAGACACCAGCCTGAAGATGACGAATGGGACTTCGTCGAAACGTTGCCAAGACACTTTCAATTTTACACGGGAGAAAACCCGAATTACCAAAGACCTACATACAAACACCCGTGAAAACCTCAGAAAACACATATATCTATGTGTATGTGACCATCAAGTAAGGAACAATTGTTTCAAAGCATGGACTAGGTCAGGGGTAGGCAACCTTGGCTCTTTTATGACTCGTGGACTTCAACTCCCAGAATTCCTGAGCCAGCATGGCTGGCTCAGGAATTCTGGGAGTTGAAGTCCACGAGTCATAAAAGAGCCAAGGTTGCCGATCCCTGGTATAGGTTCTCCTGCTTGAACAGGAGGCTGGACTAAAAGATCTCCAAGGTCCCTTCCAGCTCTATTCTATTTTGTTCTGTTCTGTTCTGTTCTATTCCATTCTATACACACACACACACACACATACCGTATATACATACATACACATATATACACACATACACACACAAAAACACACACACTGTATATATATGAGATAAAATATCAAAAAATGTAAATGGGAGTCAGGGGTTCCTCACAGCAAACATTAAAGTGGCATTGCACCTTCAGTTTCTTTAGCCATTCCATGTGTTGCATAACATCCTTGCCATTTTGGCAGGTGTTCAGCTGCTGGTAGCATATTTCAGAATATTTTCTTTGTGAATGCACCTCACTATATGCCGCTAAATATCCAGATGGCTTTATCATAGCAAAATATTAGCTATTACACACTCTGGGAATCATAATCTTTTTAATGTGTCTGCAAAGTGTGTGATAATTATAACTTTTAAAATATTATTGAAGAAAGATATTAAAAACACATTCTAAGAGGGTCATTAGAGGGAAAGACGAATCATTCCTTTAATGTATTGGGCTCACTAAGATGATGAGATGATATAGAAGGTAAAGTTGCATTTTTATCTTGGTTACAGCTTAACTCCTTTCATGTGTATGTGTGCATTTAGTTTCAAACATGTAATTCAATTCAAAGAAGCTTTGAGCAAACCATACTATTAAAACAAATCCTGAAATCGAAGTGAGGACCTATTTTGAAGCAGCAAATTGAACTGGTGGTTCTAAACAGCTTCAGAGTTTTCCAAAACATTTCGTCAGCTTTCTGAGGCTTTTGAGATTCTAACAGACAATATATAACATTGCCGTGACATTATAACTGGGGTGATTGAAAGGTATGATGATACAGACCCAAGCAGCTAGCCCAGGGGTAGGCAACCTTGGCTCTTTTATGACTCGTGGACTTCAACTCCCAGAATTCCTGAGCCAGCTTGGCTGGCTCAGGAATTCTGGGAGTTGAAGTCCACGAGTCATAAAAGAGCCAAGGTTGCCTACCCCTGAGCTAGCCAATGCAATTTATTATCTCATTAAAAGTCTCTGCCTATATTTACATCATTGACAATCAGTTTCCTTCATAACATGTAATTTGCCTGGGGTTTTTTATGCTATTGGTTTGCTACTGGTCCTGCCAAAGTATCTCCATGATAAACCCAGTGATCAACTTTCAGAATATGGTTTAAAAGTGTTTTTTTTTTTAATTCTCTTCGTTGATCAGATTAAGTTTCTTAAGAGAGTCTGCCTAACACATACTGGCACTGGCCGAAACATTTACTGTTCTAAAAATAGGGGTGAGTTAATAAGGCTATAAATACCATTTACTCTGTGACGTACCTTATAATTGCTTCTTTTCCCTCCCTTATATCATCTGTTGCCAATAATCCATAACTCTGACAAACCAATTGTTGACATAGATGATGGAATCCATTCCAGGATAGAACAAGCTTGCCAATCAGGCACAAAGGTACCTTGGTACTTAACCGCTTTGAAAGATATCAAATTTAGTACTCAACACATTTTAATGTGAACATTTTGTCCCGGTACTCATTGTTTGTTTGGTACTGAACATACAAGCTAGAACTTGTGGTATCAGCTACCTTGTGACTCACTGTGTTATTCCTTATGGGAAATTTTTTTTTGGTACTCATCATTTTTGGTATTAATCACATCTCCCAGAACCAATTAATGATGAGTACTGAGGTACCTCTGTATGTCAATCCTCCTAGAAATCCACCAGAAAAAACAACACTGGTCAAAGAAAATAATGTACATCACCCCACAATGACAAATCAATGGTCGTTTTTCTGAATACTGCTGAAAGAGTAACCATACATCTGAATAAAAAATAAAGTAATGAAATTATTTACACTAAGAATAGAATGTTGTGTGTCTGGTAATAATTCTAATTATAGAAAGTTTAAAAAAAATGCCTTTTAAGTCAGGAATCCAGATAAGGAATCCTTGGAGTTGGCATTGTAGCCTTTGGTTATTCAGTTTCATTAACAGCTGTTGATAAGCATTTAATCATCATTCGATTTTATGCACACTTAACCAAATTGTGATTGTTTCTGTTACTTTCATTTCCTCAGCTTACCTATTAGTTATTCTGAAGTCATGATTAAGTAATTCTAGAGGAATATGGACATAACCTTGAAGAAGGAATGCAAGGGCAAATACATAAAGATTAGGTTAGCCCTGAAAGTGAAAAGGAAATCAGAAGTAACTCAGAAATGACCTTCCTTGGATTCTATCAAGCTTTCAAGATTCTGTTATTATGCCCTGCAGCCATCAAAATAGAATTCCAGTAGTCCTTATGAAGTCTTACTTGGCCTGATCTACTTTGAAAAGGTGACAGTAATCTTGTAGGTTCTGTTTGTCCTTCTTCACTGTCTGACAGAGAAAACCATCTTGTCACATACCTTAGAAATTTCCTAGAGGAATCCTTCTTTTCAATATTTGTTGTTCAACAGATATTTATCCTGTTAAAGTCTCCTGTAAATAGTCATTTTTACTTCTTTAAAGGACTTGGACTTTATTTTTAAAAAGTATCATCTACATCTCATTAATTGACTGGGCAGTAAGTAAGAGATGCAACAACAGTATTGCCATCACTCATCTCTCAATATTATTTAGTCACTTTGAATCACATTGCTAATCATTTAAACTCTTTCTATCTTGCTTTGTTAAAATCCAACCTGGAGTGTCACAATTCCCTACTATTCTGCTCTTTGCAAATGTAGACACATCACAGTATCTGAATATTTTTTTCCAAGGCTTACATGGCTGCTTTAACAATTGCTGGTCCATGGCATATTTTTTGATTGCTTGTTCCTTTGCTATCAATGGTTGCTTCTAAAAGGCAGAAGCAATCTCTCACTTCACTATCTTCATTGTCAGTTCCAAGGCTGGTTGTTGTACCTGTTGTCATTAATTTGGTGTTATTTGTCTTTAATTTTAGTCTCATTTTTTCCCCACCTGGATCTGGTCTGTTTCACAATGTACTGTGGCTTCCTGACCTGTATATATGTTTTTCATTAGAACAGTGAGATGTATGGGGTTTTCATTTTTCTGAGCACATTCCACAGCTTCACCTGATTGACACAATCAAAAGTTGTTTTTTAATAATCAATAGCCCACATGCTGATTCCTTTTTGGTATTCTGTGCATCAAGAGTGCATCAGCAATAATATCGCATGTTCCTCCGTCTTATTTTTTTTTCAATAACAAAGTTGCTTTTGAACTCCAGCACTGCATAATAATTTCCACGTCTTTTCATTCTAGTTTTCCTTGCCCCATTGTTTCATCATTTTCCTTTTTAAGAGTTGCTTCCTTGTTGTTCCTATTATATCTCATTATAAAAAGTCTCCTCAGCTGTTCTCATCATCAAGACCTATCAACTAATATATGATCAGTTGCTTGTTCATCAAGCAACACATCATGCTTGGTTTTTTTTTCCCCAAATACATGCCAGGTTGTTTCCACATAGGAATATAATCTCAAACCCTGAAGTCATTGCTGCATTATCAGTATAAATATTTTTTTATCTTCTTGTTTCTTTTTCAGTTTTGCCAACTATACATTATTGCCTTAAAGGGAAAAAAGTTAGTGATTTCTCTTTATATTCCACCAGCAAACATCACTGATATATTCTTATTACATTCCCTTGTTTACCTTTTTATTGAACATATTCCTGGAAACTGATGGCCTTATATTTTTCCTACTGTCAACGCTGTGACAATGGATGTCAACGCTCTGACAACTGAGAACCAGCAGCCATTTTTACTTTTGCTTTTAACATGCCTTTTCTATTCTTTTAGAGTTCAGATGTAGAAGGGGGGATGGGGTAAATGCTTGAGGGTTTAGCTAGCCATACTGTAACAATGTAGAAGTGTGGGAACTCAAGGACATGGTCTGATAAGGTTTTGGCGGCTGAGGGGCCAGAGAGAAAAGCCAGTGTTTTCTGCTAATTGGGGAATGTGATTTATGACAGCTTTTGTGGGGTGGGAATTGCAATTTGTTACTTTGTATCTGGGAGGAGGGAATCTCATTCTTGGGTTCAACTATGTAAGTGCCGATACTTTGTTTCCTAATAAAATGTTCTTTAAGGAACTATTCTTGCCTTGAAGTTCTTTTACTGGTTTCATCTATCAGAACCATGACACCTACAATCTCTGCTTACTTAAAGTGTTGAAGAAAAGATAGAATAACAGAATTGGAAGGGACTCTGGAGGTATTCTAGCCCAACCCCTGCTCAAGCAGGAGCAAGTAGCTGTCCAGTCTTTTCTTAAAAGCCTCCAGTGATGGAGCACCCACAACTTCTGAAGGAAAGCTGTTCCATTGGTTAATTGTTCCCACTGTTAGGAAGTTCCTCCTTAATACCAGGTTGCTTCTCTCCTTAATTAGTTTCCATCCATTGTTTCTTGTCTTGCCTTCTAGTGCTTTGGAAAATAGGTTGACCTCTTCTTTGTGGCAGCCCCTCAAATATTGAAACATTGCTATCAAGTCACCCTATTTCTTCTTTTCACTAGACTAGACAAACCCAATTCCTGCACTGTTCTTCATATGGTTTAGCCTCCATCCCACTAATCATCATTGTTGCTCTTTACTGCACTCTTTCCGGAGTCTCTACATTTTTATATAATATGGTGATCAAAACTGGTTGCAGTATTCTAAGTGTGGCCTCACTAAGGCTTTACAAAGTGGTACTAGTACTTCATGTAATTTTGATTCTATCCCTCTGTTAATGCAGACTAGGATTTCATTGGCTTTTTTTGGCTTCTCCCACACACTGCTGGCTCATATTTAATTGATTGTCCATTAAGACATCAAGATCCCTCTCATGGTTACTATTATTGAGCCAGTTTTCACTAATCTGTACCTTCTATTCCCTCATCTAAATTGTTTATGACTATGTTGAAGAGTACTGGGGCTAAAACAGAACCTTGGGGTACCCACTGCTTACTTCCCACCATGTAGATGTAGTTCCATTATGGACTGCATGTTGAGTGCAATTTGTCATCCAGTTAGCTTGCCAAGAAGTAGGTTTGGTCTACTTTGTCAAATGCCTTACTGAAATCTAACTATATTATGTCCACTGCATTTCGCTGGTCCACCAGTTTAGTCACTTTGTTGAAGAATGAAATAAGATTTGTTTGGCATGATCTGTTTTTGAGAAATCCGTGTTGGCTTCTGGTAATAACTTTGCTTGCTTCAAGGTGTTCGCAGATCTATTGCTTGATTATCTTTTCCAAGATCTTCCCAGTTATTGATGTCAGACAGATTGCTCTGTAGTTAGCTTCCTCAATCTGTTCCCTCCCCCTTTTTTTTTTTGAAGATGGGAACCACATCAGCTCTTTTCTAGTCCTCTGGTATTTCTCTGACTTCCAAGTTCCCTTCAAAGCCCATAATTCTATGATGTTTAAACTGAAATTAATCACTCAGTCACCAACAATAGTGGATCAGCAGCCCTCAGGACATATACATATTTTTAATCAATAACTATTCATCCCTCACTGTTAAGCACACAATCTTTCCAAACACAAAACTTCAGATTTATTTTTCCCCTTATTGAACTCAGTGGCAAACTCTTGTTAGCAATTCCTGTTTATTCTTTCCGTGAACTCACTGCTTGGGACATACATTTATTCTGAAGAATTCCAAGGTAATAGGATGTTAATTACATTCAGCAACAAAATAGTTTCTAAATATTCATGACATACTGAATCATATCATCCAATTTTTCAAAAAAATGTGTCCCTAAATTATGTCTTCTTCTAATTATTAAACAAATGAACACAGTTTCTTGGGAGATGTGATTGCCTACAATACATTTTTTATTTATTCTAACAAACCTATCACACCTGGATCCAGAGTAGAACTATAATATTTATTAATATTTGTACTTTTACTGTTACTGATAATATATATTATGACAGAGTAGAATAAGAAACATTTGCAGTTTCACTGGAGTTTCATCACTGAAATCTACCTGTCATAAAATGATATGAGATAAACATAAAATTTTAATCCAGGGACTTTAAGTATTGTGTTGTAATAAATAAAGGTTTATTAAAGGCATATGTCAAAATACTTTTCCTATCATAGTAAGGACTAAGAACTGACTAATATAATTGCCTATCTTTCTCTCAAGTTGCATTATCTTGTCTTGCAGTTAAATGTGTCATTTTCTCAGCTAAAATGCAATGAACTTGACAAGATGCAATTTAATCGATTTTTAACTAATGATATTTTTTCAAATACATCATGCACATTTTCATATTATGCACAAACATATATGAATTTAAATCACATGCGGAAGCATATATGAATTTTTGCTAAGAAATAGAAATCAAATATTTTGTTTTCAATTTTCTTGTGAATTCCCAGAGACCAAAGAATATAGCCAAGAGCAGATAAAAATGTTATGGATTGTCTCATTTAAATTCTACTTACTTATTTTCATAGGACCCAGGAGTTCTTTAATATTAAAGGAAAACTGGGCTAATGGGAATATGTAAGCCTCTCCCTCTCCCTTTTTTTATTCCAATATAACAATGAAGCTGTTATGGGCTTAATTTCTTTCTGTTCTGTGAGCAAATAGTTATCTATTAGCATTAGTATTTATATAGATTGTTAAATTAGTATCTATTAATATTAGTATCTATTAATATATAATATTAGTCATGCCCAATTTTATGACCTATTTTGCTATGGCTATTAAGTGAATCACTGCAGTCATTAAATAATTCATTTAATGAATTGACCTATTGACTTATTTGTTTTGTTGAGGAGGTCTGAAGACCTTGGGATGTGGGCAACCATCATTAATTCATGCCATTTGCAAGTGCTCATATTTTGATCACATGACCACAGGACACTGGAACAGTCATAAGTGTGAGGACTGTAAATCACTTTTTTCAGCATTGTTATAACTTTGAACACTGGTAAACAAATGGAAGTAAGTCAAGAACTACTTGTACTTCTTTATCATACCTTGCTAACAGAATTACCTTCTACATGTGCTAGCTAGGCCAAACATCTTGATGGAGAAAAAGAAGAAAAGACCACAAAATAAATTTTGGACAGTTAAGACTGAGGAAGGCATCTGGAAAACTGATTTGCTTCCAATTATAGCTGCCTCTCAGTATAAATGGATGAATATGAGAAATAAGAAGTACTGTACTCTTCTTCCCCTCTTAAGGGGACTCTATTTCGAATAAGCATTTAAATGGCTTAGAAAGAAATGACTGCACTAGAAACCAGTACTAGACTACCTTTATTCCAACCATCCAGAAATGAATGTTTTTATATTACAGATTCCAGCATTTAAATACCTTTACTAAGGTCCTAACTCCAGCTGTTACCATTGTGCTGTGATGACTGATTTATTAAATACATAACAGGGATGGCAATGAAGCAGCAGCTTTCCTGCCTGCCTCTTTATGATATTGTATTTATTCTGTCCATTTTTACAAACAGCCTAGTTTCCCTTCTTAATCTTTATCTAGATTTATACCATAAACACATTCTCAACAAGAGATATTCTAAAACCAAACACTAAGTTCTTAAAACATCACACAGGCTTCAGGTGCATTGTGTCAACACTGAAGCAAGAGGAAGCACAGGAAACACATGTTTTATATCTCCTTGATATTTCAAATACTTTCTGTGCTTGATAGTCCTTTTCAAAATGAATTTAAATTCAAAATAAATGTACAGATAAACTATAGCTAATGAGCCAATTTGTGATAAATTCTACCATTATAGATGTAGAAAGATATAACACATGAGTATAAATCAGTATTAAATACCTAGTCCAACCAGTCACTTAAAAAGACAAGCCTACAATTAATAATACAAAAGGAAAATAAACAAAAATAGAAAAAAACAATTACAAGTCTATCATCTTGATGCTCCCCCCCTTCTTACAATTATTAAAATCAGTGCAATTATTTTTTAGTTTTATTGATTAACTTCATATGTTGCCCATCTTGCTGTCCAAAGTGACTCTAAATAGGCCAAATAAAAAAGTAACAATGGAAATCTAACCAGATACAGCTGGAAATGCAAAATGGCAATGGCCGTTCACTGCACAGTGACAAATACCAGAATTGCTCCAGAATTTGTAAACTGCTTAATTTGTTCAAAAAAAAGACAAACAATTTCAAGAAGCAAGGATTTTTTTTTTTAGGCAATGAGAATTCCTTCCTCAATGAAATTGTAGCAAGGGAATAACAAAGGATACCTGTAACTTATATTCTTCAGTTTTCAAGGAAGAGATCTCACATGCCTTTCTCAAGACTACATTATCATCTTTGAGAAATTTTACAATGATAGAAGTGGCAATCCTACTAATTTTCATACTGTAATCCAATAGATATAAATATCAAAATCCAGGGGGAGAAGACAATGAAAACAGTTCTTCTAAACATTTTTTAAAAAAAACCAGACAGGGGATTTGAATCATCCATATTTATAGATAAACACAGTTTTTTTAAATGAACCCAGGCCTAAGGGTTGATGAATCTACAATTCAAAAGCAAGTTGAAAGGACATATTTTTGCATAAGGATGTCCAGTCTTCTTTAGTTTAACCAAGTCTTTGTTATGCAAATCTATGACCTTTCAACTTGCTTTTGAATTGTAGATTCATCAACCCTTAGCCTGCGTTCATGGAAATAAGCAACTACCAGTCTCATTGAAACATTTGTATTTCACATTTCCCATAATATTTTTATGTTGTAATATTCTTATTCCTGTAAGAATTAGCTGTCCCAGAACACAATTTATCATGATTGGTCTGTCCAGAACAACTCTGATAACTCACAACATAAAATATAGTAACAGGAAGAGAGAGAAGGAGGAAAGAAGAAAAATAGAGAACAAGACAGTAAACTAGCAAACACATACATATACAAACACATTCCACACTGGGCTCTAAACAACCTAGCCAATGCCAGGGAGAGCAGCCAGCTCTTTAAGGGTCTTGGGAACCAGGAGAATCTCAAGGGGAATCTCATTCCAGAAGGCAGGTGCCACAACAGAAATAGGCATGCTTTCTGAAACCCAAAGTTTCAGATATTGTTTAATGGAAATGACCCATAATGGATATGTTGGCTCATATCAGCTATGTGGACACCACGAGAGATAAGTGGTCCAAAAGGCAATTATGCCTTCCATTCTTTATGGGAGAACCATAAAGTTGGTTCTTCCTTAAAAAGAGCCACAGCCCCCAGGTGGATTGCATAAGAAGATACATAGTACAGTGCTTGAAAACTGAGAATCTTGGCATTTTCATCTTAAGGGCTTCCCAAAGGTGCTTTTTTCATGAGGCAACTGGACTTTCTTGTGTTTCTTTTGAAGATGTTTCATTTCTCATCCAAGAAGCTTCTTCAGCTCTGACTAGATGGTGAGGAGTGAAAGGATTTATATTGCTTGCAGACAGATGGTCATTTGCATTCCTTTAGTCGTTGAAACCATTTATGAATCCAATATAAATCCTTCCACTCTCCACCATCTAGTCAGAGCTGAAGAAGCTTCTTGGATGAGAAGAGAAACATCTTCAAAAGAAACACAAGAAAGTCCAGTTGCCTCCTGAAAAGAGCACCTTTGGGACAACCATACCTGGATGATTGAGAATCTCCATAGACATTTAGCTATGCACTTTGGGATGAACACCCTTCAAATGGTGAGAGAGTATGAATGGATTTCCAGAAAACATTGCAGACTACAGGAACCATTTGTGCTTCAGTTTGAGATTCAGACAGCACAGACTCATCCCCAATAGCCTGTGCCTGTTTTCAACAGTGAAGTGACACAGGGCAGAAAACATCCTGCATCAAGAAGGCTCCACACCCATTTGCACTTCTCTGGTTACCCTGAGGACACAGGTAAACCTCCAAAATGGTTTCAACTCTCTAAAGGAGTGCAAATGACCATCTGTCTGCAAGCAATATAAATCCTTTCACTCCCCACTATCTAGTCAGAGCTGAAAAAGCTTCTTGGATGAAAAGTGAAACATCTTCAAAAGAAACACAAGAAAGTCCAATTGCCTCCTGAATAAAGCACCTTTGGGACACCCATACCTGGATGACTGAGAATCTCCATCGACGTCTTAAGGGCTTCCTACGTTCTCTTCTATAGTGGAAGGGATAGAACATATTGTCACTGAAGAAGAGAAACCTTTTTAATCTTCATATTATGAAGTATAATTAAATCTGCATTTATTCACTGAGGAGCCAAAGTGCATTTTATAAATTAAAGAAACCTGTAAACAAGCTCACCAAAATCTCAATCCAATTGAAGAAATTGTTTAAAAATGCCATCAGAAGTCCAAATATGTGTCAGATTTTTCAATAATAAACTATTAATGAGAAACTTGATATGCTACAATATATGAACTAGGAAATAAGCCTACATTTTTAAAAGTTAATTTCTGAAAAATTGCTAGCCCTTATATATCACCAGAATGATTATTTGTAGCTGTAAGGTCCCAGTCCCTTACTTGAACTTGAGATACCATATCAATCTAATCAGATAACCCAAGCGGAGACTTCTTGATCAAGCAGCATTTTATTTGATCAAATTAAGCAGCTGGAACACTGGCAGAGTTATGTCCACGCATTAGAAAGTTGGTAGCATTGCTTTATAAACTTTGTTAGCCAATGAAAATCAGACAACAGAGCCATTACATGATAAGAAAGACATCAATCATTCCTGTACACTCCCTTATTCCCTCCTTCAGTATATCCCATCCATGTACATGTTTCCCAAGCTTGCATGAAATTTCTCTGGTGCAAAAACTGATTACAAAAAGCAAGAAAGTAACAGTTAGACTAAACAATTTCCCTTTGTTCCAGAACCCTTCAGTAGCCTTAAAACCAAGTAGTCTATCATTCTCCCTCCTATTTAAGACAACATGACTTACTAAAAGCCAATGTATTTAAGAAAGTGATATCCCTCTATATTTAATAATAACCCATCTAAAAACTTATTCAGATGTAAATAATTTCAAGAAAAATAATTGCCTCTTTAAAGAATATGTAAAATAATAACTCAGCAGTACTGCAGTCTAACAAAACTGCTAAAATAATTGAGAAAGCCTTTAAAAGTGAAGTCTGTGTAACTTTTGTGTTAATTATCATTTAGTTACTTCTCTTGCATATTTGTAAACAGTAAATTGGTTCTGAAGAAACTTTAGCTCAGCAAACTACTTTGGAATCACAGTGCGTTGATTCATGGTTGCATATTCCCACTGGGAAATTACTTTTTAAGTGTCTGTCTGACAATACAAATTCTTAAACTTCACAGCTGTCAACTTCCTGGTAGTAATTTCTATTTACATTTACCTGAAAACATGCTTGCTGTGCACTTTGTAATACACCAAAGCAATTTTTCATTTACATCCTTTCACATTACATGTACTGTAGATTTAGGATTGCAATCTTATACTTACCTGTTTATCTCTTTCGAGTAAACATTTATCAGATTGTACTATTAGGTTCATAGGGTTAGGATAGTACTCATGTATTTAATGTGCTTGAATGTTTTCTATTAATACTAACAGCCTACTAAGTGTTATATAAATTGAATAGGCTATTTAATTGCCTATCTACTTCAAGATTTGGGGAGTTTTTTTGCAGCATTCCAACACAGGTATTTATTTCCATTACCTGTTAAGATGCCAGAATTCACAACATGTAACAGGTTATACCTGTATATATTCTTCCTACATAGAAATTGTGGAAATTTAATTAGGTTCAGCACTTAATTATCAGTGTTATTACAATACTATTTCTTTTTCTCCTCAATTTTTGAGAAACAATGTCTGAGGAAAATTGCACCAATTGCAAAATGTAGAAATTCTAAAATCTGAGTGGGGGGAGGGGGGAATCCGATTTTCAAAAATGGGAGGGTGTCCTAGAAAGCTAAAGTGTTTAATTCTTAATAGGCCCAAGGGCTGCTGATAGGACTGAGCCAAGAATATTTTAAAATACTAAGTCCCAAAAGTATCCCATTAACCAGCTAGCATCTGATTTATAAGGAAATTAAATAAAAATAAAAGCTAATGAGGAGTAGTGGACTAGTAAAAAAAATTGTTTTTATTTATTTTGTTTGAATGGAGGAGATTAATCAGGGAGCTGTAGCAGCATAGTCGGCTGGCTACAGAGGGATTGCAATCTCAGCTAATAGCGAAGCTGCCTCTAACAGGGGCCCAACTGTATCGGCAGGGTTTCAGTGTAGAAACAATGCGTATGTCAAGGGTTATGGAACTGCAGTTTTCCTTACTAGATATCACTAAAATAATCTTTGTTTTGTTAATACTCATTAAAATAATTAAACTTTGTGCTTAATCTCTTTCCAATAGAACAGAAAGAGATCTTGGTCTGATTTAGGAGGCTTTTTAAGACATAAGCTTTCTATCTATCCATTAAAAGCCTCCAGAAATGGCTTCCGGTTCCGGATCGCGGCACACGCAGTCGCACGGAGAGATCCGTCTCTCCCACCGGCTGTTTTCAGTATATCCCTTAATCGGGTCGAAACTCGCCCTGGAGGGGCGACCACCGTTGAGGAGGCCCTCGTTGATGGGGGAAGGGTGGCAGCTCCTTCCTCAGTCCGAGCCAGCTCCTTAGGGCCGTCGGAGAAAAGATCGGCCAGTAAAATGGACGATCACTTTGCTGCACCAGCCGAAAGCCAGAAGAACAACTAAGCATAAAGAACCCCCGTGGAGAATCCGGGTGAGACCTTTCCTCCCCCTTCTTTCCTTAATTACTCTCCTGTAAAAAGCTTTTGTATTTGAATTACTTCCCTGCTGTGAGAGAGCAGCGTTTGGGCATTTGGGAAAAACAGCTTTGGGAATTGAAAAAAAATAAACCAGTTAATTTTTTATTGACTATTCAACTCCTGGAATACTGAGGGAGCCTGAAAACATTTCTATTTTTGATTATTACTATTATAACTACGTTATTTACTATTCTGGAGAGGCCTTTCTTCTCTATTTTTTTAATGTGAAAAATAAAAAATCTATTAACTTGGAAAGAAAGACCTTATAGCCTGCTGAGGACATCTTGTGACAAAAAGTGTTACTGCAACTGTATATATTTTTTTCATTGCTGGAGGATGGCTTTAACCTTCAAAGGATGATAAGAGTAAGATAACTGAAACAGCTGTGTGGTGATTTGGTCTACTAAGAATTGGAGGTGAATATTTGTTGACTTTTATGAAATATAGCCTTCACTAAAAGATTAAAAGATCCTTTCACCACTGACATGGAGGTACTTAACACACAGCTGGATTATGAGTTTATACTAGAAAAAATCTTGGAAGCCACGGAGGATATGAACTCTTACTTCCAAATTTTGACAGATCAAGATATAGGTCGAAGAACAGTGGAGAAGGAGCAGAGTGGCACTAAAGAGACTAGTGAGCAATATATACAACCTGAAGAGAAACCATACCTACAATTCAACTATGAAATTATACTGGGAGAAACTGTGGAAACTAAGGAACAAATCAACTTTATACAACCCCAAATACAATTTATGAAGAAGCTTGATGATCAAAGAATAACTTTAACTGAGATACCTGAAGCATCAACACCAATAGAGACTGACACCCAGATACAAGTTATTGAAAATTGTGATAATGTGGATAAACAACTAGTAACTACAACATGGAATAAAACGGCTTCTACCATCCAAAGGCTACTAGAAGAAAGGGAAGAGAACTTTGACCAATCTGAAGCGTTGAGAAATACTGATTTTCTAATATTGTGGTTTGATGATGCAGGAATTTTATTATGGAAACCGGTGTGGCACAGAAAGAAACCTAGAGTTAGATTTAAAAGTGTGCTTTAAAATTTCATTTAATGGGTTAAAAAGGCTTTTGAGATTTTGACTGATTTAATAACTAACGGAGTACGTGAATTCTGTAAGAGGATATCCTTTGTAATAATATTTTGTTTTAGATATGATAATTATTTGGAGAGGTAAACTTTATCTACTGGGCTAAAAAGACTTTTTATAGACATAGATGAATTGATAGAATATATAATTAAAACAGATAGAAATGTATCTATTGGACTGATATTTTTATTTTAAATAAGATAATTATTTTGTAATAGAAGAAGAATAAGAGGGATTGGAGACAAGAGAAGAAATGGTATTAATGAAGAAAACATAAGAATGTTATTGTGGGAATAATATACTCATTTTAGATATAATTATTATGTTAAAAAGGGAAATGAAGGACACCCGAAGTGTTAATAATATGTTTATTTAAGGCTAATTGGAATATGGTAACTGTCAATTAGTAAAGCCTAAAAACAGGATTTGGATTTTTATAATTGAAATGTGATTGATGTTTGATAGGATTGTTTGAAGTTTATTTAGAAATGTATTAATTTGAATATGTAATACTATATGAGGGAATTAGAGAGGGAATTTTCAATGAATCAAGTTGAGCTATATATCTGTGATTTTTCTTTTGGATGTTTGATATACCCATCTCCACGGTGTTTCCTAAGCACTTTGATGTAACCTTCCCACCCCCATAAAAATCCAATAAAATATATTTTTTTTTAAAAAAAAAGCCTCCAGAAATATATGCCAAAATACTTTTGGATAAAACTCACCACTAAGTGTTTCAGCTTTGCAGCTGCACTGCCAGTTGTCTTGGCAGAAAACATCTGGTAATTAACATTCAAATATTTCCTGGCCTACAGAATTTCAGTGGTTAAAACATACAAGGAAAAGTATGCTGAGTGTATTTAACAATTTCTCATCTTGATAAATTACATCAAAAATATCTATTGAATAAATACAGGTATGCCTGATTTTAATAAAGTGGGAAACAGCATTTAGGCTATTTTCCATGTCAGTAAAATAAGCATATCTGTTATTCAATAGTCACATATCTTAATAAAGTACTGTCATGCCCCTGTCGGAGCCTGAATCTGCAGAGGAAGATGAGCCAGAACTGGAGATCAAGGGGGAAGCATCGTTGGCTTCAGAGGAATATGAGGAGGAGCAGGCCAAGAGGCCAGAGCCTTTCAGAATTGGGACGGCTTGAAGGCAGGGAGTAACAGGGACAGGATGAACATGAGAGACAGAGCTCAGGCAATGAGCAAGGGCCACCCCCTCCTGATCCTAGAGCATGGAGAGTGGAGAAAAGGAAGGAACAACGCAGGCAGGCCCGACTACTCGAGAGGAGAGCGCCTTGCCCCTCTCCACCAGGCACACCTGGGGACTGAGACTTAAGGAGATGCTGTGGGGGGTGGCATTTGTCAGGAACAAACGCTGAATTACTGGAGGTTTGTGTGCCATTGCCAACGATGGAAACAACTCTCTGATCTCCTGTTCTGTGTTGTGATTTCTACTTGTAAACCCTGAAACTCTGACCATTGGACTGGCTGACAAACTTGATTTGGTTCTCCAAACCCCAGATTGAATTTTGGCTTCTCTTCTGAAGCTACTCAGGCAAGCTTGTATTTCCACAAACTCGTTAGATTTTGATGTATGTTCTTTTCTTTGTTATCCACTTGGCCTTGAGTAAATTGCTGTTCTAATCTAGCAACTGTGTGTTAGTCGAAACCTGAAAGAGGACTGCTTGTTCCATACACGCTTTTCCTGCCTGAGAAAGTGAAAAAAAATTGAAATTACTTGCAGCCAGAGACTGCTGAAAGTGTGTGTGTGTGTGTGTGTTGTTACTTACTCTGGGACTTGCCAGAAACCTGGGAGCATTTGGAGAACATTTGGAGCAATAAAGGGGCAGTTTGAATTGTCAGCTGACTGTGTTACCTCTGTGCCGTGCCCTGGATCATCACAAATACTTTATTTATTCTCAACTTTATAATTTGAATAGGCTCATCCTATAGCTATACATTTTAGAGATCTCTTAGAGACATACAAAATCTCTTAACTGATCTGGCAATTCAATCTAAATATTTGATTTTAAGAAATGATTTCATCAATTGTCTTTAAATCCCTAATTCTCATGTAAAGTAATACAAAAATAAACACATACTTGATTCTTTCTTTTTGTCTCCTAATTTAATGACACTACAGTAATTAAAAAACCTTGATCACTATCACTCTTATTTTCTATGTAGAAGTCATTAGAAGTATTTTCATTAGAATCCATTTATTAAAATCTAGGGACAATGACTTTGATCTTTCAAAAAATAAACAAACATCTGAATATTACTAATATAGTTGTGAATATCTGCATGCACAATCCTGTTTTCAAATTCAGTAGAACTGTTATGAAGGTGTGGAAAATCAAACATCTTATTCTACATGATTCTGGTCCTATCAGGAGTATTCTGAAAGCATTGCTTGAAAGCGTTCCTATGTTCTAATTTTACCAGAGGTATTCTTGTGTCAAAAGAATTCTAACCTTTGCTTTGCAGCAAGACTAGGGTGTTTAATCATCATCATCATCATCATCATCATCATCATCATCATCATCATCAAATAGAGAAAGTCATAGAAAATGATAAAATTTAAACTGCTCTGAGACTTCAGAATTCAAACAGACAAGCACCTGCAACATAACACCCTGGACTTAACAATTGTCTATAAGAAAGACAAAAAAGTCTGGATAGTGGATGTGGCAGTGCCTGGAGACAGCAGAATAGACAAGAAAGAACTGGAGAAGATAACAAAATACAAAGACCTACAAATAGAAATAGAAAGACTGTGGCAAAGGCAAGCAAGAGTAGTACCAATAGTAATAGGCACCTTGGGTGCAATCCCAAAACAACTGGAACACCACTTGAACACCATTGGCATTGACAAATTCGCCATTAGTCAATTGCAAAAGGCGGCCTTACTAGGAACTGCTTCCATCCTGAGATGATATCTGTAATACCATCAAACATCCACATCTGCCTATCCCAGGTCCTTGGTAAGGACTCGATAGGTAGACAAAGATAATAATAATAATAATAATAATAATAATAATAATAATAATAATAATAATAATAATAATAAATAATAATAATAATAATAATAATAATAATAATAATAATAATAATAATAATAATAATAATAAGAAGAAGAAGAAGAAGAAGAAGAAGAAGAAGAAGAAGAAGTAGTAGTAGTAGTAGTAGTAGTAGTAGTAGTAGTTGGAAGGGACCTTGGAGGTCATCTAGTCCAACCCCCTGCTCAGACAGGAAACCTTATATCATTTCAGACAAATGGCTGTCCAGTCTCTTCTTAAAAACTTCCAGTGTTGGAGCATTCACAGCTTTTGGAGGCAGGTTGTTCCATTGATTAATTGTTCTAACTGTCAGGAAATTTCTCGTTAGTTCTAGTTGATTCTCTCTTTCTTAGTTTCCATCCGCTGCTTCTTGTCCTGCCTTCTGCTGCTTTGGAGAATAGCTTGACTCCCTCTTCTTTGTGGCAACCCCCGAGATATTGGAACACTGCTATCATGTCACCCCTCATCCTTCTCTTCATTAGACTGGACATACCCAATTCCAGCAACCGTTCCTTATATGTTTTAGCCTCCAGTCCCCTAATCATCTTTGTTGCTCTTCTCTGTACTCTTTCTAGAATCTCAACATCTTTTTTACATCGTGGTGACCAAAACTGGATGCAGTATTCCAAGTGTGGCCTTACCAAGGCATTGTTTGATTTGGTTTTGTTTAGTATTTTGTTTTTGAAATCATAACATTTCTGGCAAGGTTGGCATTGCATCAGAAAACTTCCAGGAAGGCTGAAACAACCATTCTGTGGTCTGAATGGGATGCTTCAGGATCAAAACATGTTCACATCAAAGCATTTTATAGAACTCCGTTGAGCATTTGCTTACAAAACTCCTTTATACTCTACATTTCTGTACCACATTATTATCTGCTGTGTCGGACAGCTGGTCTCCAAGAACCATTTGAATCCACATGGATTGCCTGACCTTTATTATCTATCTGGCCTTTTCAATAATAACTCCGTCTCCAACTCTTCAGAAGCAGAGCTGGTGATGATGAGACACATAGAAGCACAGCGTTCTCAGTCCCAGCACCTTGTCAATACAATTCTTGATGAAAAAGTTCACCACTACCTTTTCCTGTAGCAATAAGAGAGAAGTTAGATATTTTTTTCCCTAATCTTTTAGGTCTATGTTTATGTTATATTAGATTGTTTAAGCATCTTAAACAAACAGTTCAGCAATGTAGGCAGAAGCTTTTCCTCAATGTGCAACCTGGCACTGTTAAACTGAATGTTCAGCCTTTAGCAGTGAAAAATGGTCCAGCTATAAAGACATATATCTTTTGATGAAAATGAAGATGCACTGTATGTACACATTCCTGAGTCACTAATAATAGAGTTCAATAAGATTAAATATCTGCTTATGTGCTGATAGCACATATTCTAAAATTGGATAGATACAAATAAGAGCAGCATGGCCCCTGTGCAAGGATCTTTGTTTATTGTTTTGTTACTGTTGTTGAAAATCATACTCAGAAATTGTGTGTCTGTTGCAAACTATGTGGGCACCTATATCTAAATGCTGAGTACAATTCTTATCCCTCTTTGCAAATCACATTGCTTAGAAATTACAGAGAAATTCTGCATACAAGAGCTGTTTAGTAATTCACCAATTTACACATTCCCTTAGGAAAAAATATTCTTTCTATAAAAAACAATAGTTTAACATTACTTAATCATATATATTTCTAAACAAAATATACATCGCTACAGGCTCAAGAACAGTTTAGTTTTCAGAATGAAAAGTACAGTAAACCTTTTAGACAAAAATAGATAAGAGAGAATTTCTTGATTTAGAGTTTTTGTTTCTCTTTTCCAGCGGAGGTTTATTTTGTCTACTAAACTAAGATTAATTCAAACACTTTATGATAGGTTTGCAAGGCCAGCTCAAGCACATATGGAAATGTTCAGAAACATTCCATGGGCAAGATCCTGATACAAAAACTGTATTTATAATTGAGCAGGAAAGTCATAATTTTGCAGGAATACAATTGGTTACAAAGAAAACTCAAAGACAGTGGTAACAATATCTAACCTGTACTGTACAACAACATAACTTTCCCCAAGCTCCATTAGTTAAGTCTGCCTCCTTTCATATCTTGTTCTTTCTAATCAATTTCTCTTGCATCTAACTCTATCTAATACAATAACTACTCCATCTTAAAGCCTACTTGCAAGCTATATATTTGCTACTACTGCTTATACTCTTATTATGCTCAACAGCTCCACTCTAAAACACTTATTTATATTCAAATTAAATAATTCCCTAACAGGGATCTCAAGTGTTAAACACACATTACACACAATGGTTAGAATGCAGTATTACAGGCTAACTGTTCACAGCCAGGAGTTTGATCCTGACAGGCTGAAGGATGACTCAGCCTTCCATCTTTCCAAGGTCAGTAAAATGAGGACCCAGATTGTTGGGGGCAATATGCTGACTCTGTAAACTGCTTAGAGAGTGCTGTAAAGTGGTATATAAGTCTAAGTGCTACTGCTATGATATCATCATCCACCGAGATTTAACAGACATATTCAGCTTCAGACTACAGAGAACTATGCCAACAAAACTTGATATAATACAATGCTGGTGTCATTCTGCTTCTTTGTCTCTAATGAAGACGATATTGTCAACTCAGTATTTCAAATCTAACAAAATTCTTTATTAGTTGTAGTTGATAGTACTGTATAAGCATTTTCACTATGCAGCCTCATAGCTCATAAGGGTGATTCACATAGGAACAAAATGTTAATTACTTCTATTTCAAAGCCTTTTGTGCTTGTATTGACATATTTCATTATTAGCTACTAATCAGTTTTTACTCTGCGTAGTTTGAATAAGTTAATTATTTTACTGCCAGAAGAAAAGAAATAAAATTTAATTAGGGTCACACATAATCAGACTGAGTTAATTAAAGGTCTCATCATATCTTTTGGAAAACCATGGCTCATGAGATATATCTATATCCATACATAAATAGATATATCCTCCATTCCATAACTTAATGGATTTTTAATGGCAAATTGATATTGTCTTCATTCTTCTGCTCTTGCAATTTTAAGCTGCCTCTTCAGTATAAACAAGTAAAGACAGATAAACAGATAAACTCTTATTGCAATGTGATGATAAAGCTAAATTTGTAATTGTCAATATTGCACTTGTTAAGTAGGATTTTTTTAGTTCTTCATTAGAACTACTGATTTGTAGTTCCAATAAAACAGATGCTGAACAACATTATTGCTCTCAATAATATATCATTTCAATTCAACTGCTGTTTTTACATGTAGTGAAAGATCAATTCAGTCATACTCAGTAACTTGATTTGGCTTGGAAGATGAATATACAATTTATGTCTCTTTAAGAAATATGGAACATTTGAACAGAATTTCTTCTACTGCAAAAAAATGCAACCACTGATACACCAAATCTAAATAAGAAGCAAATTATAGTATAGTGTTGATGAAATTCCTGCCTAAACATAGTTGGATTGTGTTGATTGCCAGCAACCAGTTAGCCTTGAGTTTCCAAAGGAAAAGGAAAGTTTGAGGATGCTATATGATCTGAGGCTTCAGGCTGTTACTCTCTAGGAAAATAAGTAAACTTTTCTTCTGTAAACAAAAAATAACTTTATTCTGTAGGTTTCAAAAATGTACAATATGTGATGTCTTCATATTTTGCTTAGCTCATGAGAGAAACAGAAGTTGCACCTAGGTCAGGGGTCTTCAAACTTGGCCCTTTTATGACTTGTGGACTTCAACTCCCAAAATTCCTCAGCCAGTTTGTCAGAATCGAACTGCTGGCAGTTGGCAGAATTAGCCTGCAATACTGCATTCTAACCACTGTACCATTACAAATGCCCAAATACAAGTTCCTCTTTAAACAGAACTACTGCTTTTTTCATACAACTTTCAATAGCATATTTTAAAATACTTTTTTTTTTTGGCTTTGCTTTATTTTTGAGGATTTTGGATGATGAAATTTTTTTAATAGACTTTTATTAATCTTAGGTTGTCTTCATTATGTAGTCCTGACAGAACAGAACACCCAATTTTCTTCCAGGGCATCCAATTACATCGTTGCTCATAAAAAAGCATATAAAAAAGAATGGGAGGAACTAGCCATGTTTAATTAATTAATGGCAGGAATTAGCCATGAACTAGAACAAGTTTGGGGGAGCAAATGCTTTGCTTCCATGTATCTTTTTGCTTTGACATTGCTGTTAGAAAATTCATAAAGTATATGAGAAAAAAAGGAGACATTTAAATTTATTCATTTAGCTAAATGTAATTAATCTGCAGCTGTTATTTGGAGGAAAGCAGCATGCATTTTCTAAAGCTGCTTATTCAGACTTCTAGCTTTTAGATTACTTAGATAAACTTCCATGATCCATTCCAGCACCAAAGTAAGTTCTTCAAACCAACTGAAATAATTCTGCATGCTTAACTCTGCAGGTTACAAAGAGTTTTAGATAATTCTCCTTACTCTGAAATAGCAATTCACTTAAAGAAATAAAATCCATTTTTACAGAGGAATATTTATTTGGAAGGAAGGATGCAGTGTGGTATTTTCCTAAATGTAGCCAGTTATCATAACAGCCAAAGCTAAAATGGCGAGATATTTTGTTCTTATAACACTTGACTAATTCATCTATCCATTAGTTTCTTAATTGCAAATATGACACAGGATGACATTAGTTTTTCTTTTTAGCAATCAGAAATGCTCATGAATCTTATGCTTTCTCCCCTTAAGCCCCCTGCAAGCAATAACTTTGTTTGTAGCCAGGAGAAGAGTGATAACACAAATACAGCTGTATATCTGTCCCTTGTTTCCATTTTCCTATTTAAAAACAGATACTTATCAATTCTCCATGGGCATCTAAGAGCTGCAAAAGGAAATGCAACATTTGAAAAACAGGGTTAATGAGACCTACGAGGTTTCCTTTTCTTTAAGAAAATTATAATTTTTAAGATTATAGCTGAGATTCCTAAATATTTACACAGTACTGATTGTGTGCTGGGCTGAATTAAATATACAAGTATAGTGGATTAGAGCAAGGATATTATTCATTTCTTCAGAGCTTGATGCAATAAGCAATCCAAATGCCAGGTGACGTGGAAATAGTTTGTCCCGTAAAAGGCTTAGTGTCTGATTGGAAGACATGGTGTTGCTTATGGGGCTTTAGGAGCCGAGAAGAGTATAAGCACAGCAACAAAGCTAAAAGTCAATGGGCATAGGGGGTGCCCAAGCCCTGTAAAGTTCAACATATAAAATAGATGCTTCATTATTAGAGGTTTTAGAGTTAATAAGGCAAACTACATGGGAAATTCCCGTTGGGTGATATATCCATTTAGGCTTCCATGGCTTTGGAGAGTAAAACAAGCATCACTGAGAGATTTGGAGAGTTTCATTATACACTTCCAATCTCAATTATTTTCATTCCCTGGTAAAACATAGGGGAAAATTCTATTGTGGTGGAAATCTGTTCAGGGTTAGGTTTAGGCTTCAATGAATCCATAGAATGGACATCCAAATGAGTGATCAGTGACAGGGGTGGGAAAGAGTGTGTAGGACTCAACAGGATGGACTTTAGGCCCAAAGACTGTGGGGACCATTAGGGGTAGGATGGAGGTGAGATAGGTAAAGGGGGGGCTGCTGCAGCATCCCTGTGGTCAGTTGTAAGGATGAATGACTGCAGGAGCACTGCAGAGGCTGTAACTTCAGATCCAGGTCATAAGTAGCTTTTGGGGGGAGTGGTCTGTCATAACTTTGAACAGTTGCTAAATGACCAATCATAAGTTGAAGACTACTGTAATTGTCTAGAATAATGTCTAATATTTATTAAACCTTAAACGCCATTTTAATGACCAGCAAGCTATAAAATGTGTTATCTGCAGAAAAGATTTATTATAGCTTGAGAAAAAAAATCTGTCCCCAGCACTGTCTGTTGGATTGGCTAATCTTAAATCAAATTAGGATCACTGCATCCTTTGACCACACTAATCAGAAGGCAACAGATTCTGTTGCAACTAAAATTACATTGGCTTATTGATTCAAAGTTCCTCTTTGCTCTTCGCTGCTCTTCTTTAATGAAAGAAGAATTACCTTCATGTTTTTATGCCTTTAGAGCAAGAATTCATAATGTAATCTTAGACTGTATGATAGAAAAGATGGAGTTTACCAGAATAAATAGGACTTTTGTAGACTTTCTAGAGTAGTTCAATTTGGAATCCTTTCTCCTAAAAATCAGTTAGATTGTTTATGCTATTCTTTATTAGTGTTCTTTAATATTATGCTTTAACATCATGCAGTATAGTTTATGCAATTTACTTCATTTCTTTATTATCAGATATCTAGGATACATAATCAGAGACAGAAAATTGGTGGGCCACAGCATCAATTGGAAGACATTCATTTTCTTGTTGATATGATAGGACCACTTTTTTATCTAATTAGAAAAAAACAACACTTTTTTTCTAATTAGATAAAAAAAAATGCCCCAAGTTATTGTCCTCATTTTTCCTCACTCATCCCATTAAAACTTCCTATTATTTCTTTTCCATGGGACTCTCTTTTTCCTCTCATTTTGTAATATAATTTTTGTAATCTAACTTTTTATTGATCTATTGGGCATGTAGGCTTTAGCAGCGAGACTAATATGTGTGGGAATAATATGGATATTTATGAGATTTGACTGATACAGAACTATGATTATATGATTTTGATATGTAATTATTTGCACAGGCCGTGCCAGCAGGGAAAACTAGCGAATAAACTTCTTCCTCACTATTCTTCTTGACTCTTTAGTTGGCTCTCACTTGAGAACATTAAAAGTTGTGACACTTGAGAAGTTTCTTAGAATTTCTGCACAGGTCAGAGATTTTGCCATTGTTTTATACTATGTTCAGTACATTTTTTCCCATTAGTATTGACTTTGCCATTTGATTTTTTCTTCTTCTATTTCTGACAGTAGACAAAAGTTGAAAGTGAGAAGTGAGTCCTTATCAGATGTAAGGCAGTGTCATGACAGTATCTATTGTATGAAGGAATGCAAACTAAACTTTAGTATAAATTTATTTGCTTCATCTGCCTCCAGCTATGCATCAATAGTGTCAACTTAAAAAGTGCAATAGTTTTTGCTATTTCATCTTTCTGGATTTTTTTTCTTGCTTATATCTCTTTATGTTTTGAAAGATATATATTTGACTCTGATCTAACACTTAAAGATGTAAAATCTAAAAGCAGAATAATAGAATAACAATGTTGGAAGGAACCTTAGAGGTCTTCTAGTTCAACCCCCTGCTCAGGCAGAAAACCTTACAGTATACCATTTGAGACAAATGATTGTCCAATCTCTTCTTAAATACTTCGTTTTTTGAAGGATCCACAACTTCTGGAGGCAGGTTGTTCCACTGATTAATTATTCTGTCAGGAAGTTTCTCCTTAGTTCTAGGTTGCTTCTCTCCTTGATTAGTTTCCATCCATTGCTTCCTGTCCTGCCTTCAGGTACTTTGGAGAATAGGTTGACTTCCTCTTCTTCAAACTAACTTTCACTAAATATACTAAAATAGAAATATTAGCAAATAAAAGAATACATCTTAGAAAATCAAGCTGTAGATGATTTACAAAACATGTAGCTAAAGTGCTATTGAGGATTAGCAGTCTTTATAGTTAAATGCTGTCTATTAAATTACAGGTAACACATGTTAAACACCAATTGCTAAAAAACAACACTGGATTAGACTTATCACCCTTCTCTAATTTTATTTATATTGAAAGTTTATATGGCCACTTATCTACCATAGGAATTCCAAGTTTCTAACAATGCAGTTCAGCAATTTCCATTTGCACTATTCAGTGACCTTGAGGACACAGATAAACCTCCAAGTGGCCTCAACCACCCTCACAAAGAGTGCTAATGACCAGATGACTGCAAACAATATTAATCCTTCCCTCCTCCACTATTCAGTCAGTAAACTGAAGAAGCTTCTTGGATGAGAAGTGAAACGTCTCCAAGGAAAAACAATTCCAGTTGCCTTTTGAAAAAGCACCTTTGGGACTAAAGGCTAAAGCATATCAGGAACGTTTGCTGGAATTGGGTATGTCTAGTTTAATGAAAAGAAGGACTAGGGGTGACATGATAGCAGTATTCCAATATCTCAGGGGTTGCCACAAAGAAGAGGGAGTCAAGCTATTCTCCAAGGCACCTGAAGGCAAGACAAGAAGTAATGGATGGAAACTAACCAAAGAGAGAAGCAACCTAGAACTAAGGAAAAATTTCCTGACAGTTAGAAAAATTAACCAGTGGAACAACCTGCCTCCAGAAGCGGTGAATGCTCCAACACTGGAAGTTTTTAAGAAGAGACTGGACAGCCATTTGTCCGAAATGGTATAGGGTTTCCTGCCTGAGCAGGGGTTTGGACTAGACGACCTCCAAGGTCCCTTCCAACTTTATTATTATTATTATTATTATTATTATTATTATTATTATTATTATTATTATTATTATTATTATTATTATTATTATTATTATTATTATTATTGTTGTTGTTGTTGTTGTTGTTGTTGTTGTTGTTGTTGTTGTTGTTGTTGTTGTTGTTGTTGTTGTTGTTGTTGTTGTTAATAAAACCCTAATAAAGGCTCCAGAGAATAAACTCAATCATACAAACCATATGTATATAGGGCCATCTATTATCCTGGCTCAATTCCTGAGGTAGGATGAGATTTCATAGCCTTTTGGAAGAGCAAGACCATGCTTGTGAATTTTTTATTTTTTTTAGCATATTAGGTATTTTTTAATATATTTTATTTCACATCTTAAGAAAAATATATAAACTGAAAAGGAAAAATAGATGAATAAAATTAATTAATAAGGGATTGACAAGTATCACAAACTTTGGAAATTTCCCAATATTTGATTAAATTACTGACAATTGTCATTTTTTTTTAAAAAAAAAACCCTGAAGATTGAAACTATAAGCAGAATACCAATGTCAGGAACAGTGGAAGCATAAAATGAAATTGTAAAATATGATAAATTCGGTCTATATTACTAGAAGACTATTCAAGGGATCTTACATAATGAAGCATTAAAACTTAATCTAGAAAGAAACCTAAATTTCCTTTGGTACAAATCCGTATTATATTAACTTGTAATGTAAAAATATCTTCCAAACTAAATTAAATGGTGTGGCAGGTTTATTTTTAAAATACAGTTATTTTAGACCCTAAAGCACAACCCACAATTTAATTAGTTGCTCTTCCATTGATGAAATTAATTTTTCCTTCCATTAATTAAGAAGCATATGCAGCAACAGACAGAAACATAGATTAGTATATCTTGTAAAATTAAATGGTTTAATAAAATTTAGTAAGGAAATTGCAGACTGAAATGGAAATTCAGCTTTTAAGATTTGTTTTATTCTGGTATGGTTGTTTTTTTTTCAAAATTGCTGAATGCTGTAGTCATTGAACTTTAGAAAATGAACTATCCATTTTAGCATTCAGGATTGATCAATGATTTAAAAAATCATATAAAATGATAAAAAAAAATCAAATGAAAAATCTGTACTCTGTCCTACAGCCTGTACTGTTTCTTTGGTAAAGAGATTTTTTGCATCTTTGCGGGCACATATGTTTGGGTAAGTATTTCTGTCAGTTTGCTTTGACTTAATGTTAGTTACACTCATGAATGTTACTTTTTGAATATGCTATGTTAGCTTACCTAAATAGGGAAAGAAATTGTAATGGAGATTTTTGTAAGGCTAACATGAAGTTTAAAAGTTTGTTATTGTCTTGCTTATAAGTTTAACCCCTTAAATTTAAAAATCCTTGCTGTTTAGCAATTTAAACAAAGACAAATTTTAAATATGGTATATGGCTTTAAAAGCTCCAGCATGTGCAAATAATCATCCAGTAATTTAACAACCTGTTCCTACATGAATAGGTGTAAATGAATGAGAAAAGTTTTATGTGTTTATTTTTTCAGATGTTCAGCAGTCATTTTAGGCAGAAGGTACTATGAGACATGATTAAATAACTTCATTTTTTCAAGTTATACTGGTAATTAGAATACATTGTGGGTTGGAGTGGATTTAATCATATAAGTAAAGAATCCAGACCTATTTTCACAATGTCAGTTTATGGAAGCATATTCCATTTGGTAGAAAAATTTGTTGTTATTTTTCCCATAGTTAGGCTTGGTTAACTATCAATTTTGCAACTGATGTCATTGTTATCCTGCAAGAGACTGAAACCAATATTTATTGTAGCAGAAGAGAAAACTGATTATGTTTTATACATGTGAACTTTCATTTTGAATGTCAAGGTTTGCAATTAATTGACATGGTTTTGTATTAGTAGAAAATAATGAAATTTAATTATTTCAGTATACAAAGCTTTTTTTTTTTATTGTGCTATGCAATCTGCCACTGACTATCTTATCTGGAACAAGTCTATGTAAAAATAAATGCACTCCTGCAAAAGTCTATAAAATATGGAAATAAATATTTCTTTGTTTTATTTGTATGCTTGCCTGTCTGGCTAGAGTGACTCTCGCTGGCTTACAGACTCCCGTTGATTCCCAGTGGCTTACAGACATTCAATTAAAATGCATATAAAACATTACAACAATAGACAAGGACCATAAATTTAAAATTCAATTAAAATAAAACTAAGCAGGATTGAGAGGAAGAGGGCAAAGTATGCGCAGAAAGGAGGTAGAATGTTATCTACTCCCTTAGCCATCTCCAAAATGCCCCACTCCCATTGGGACCCTTGGCTAGTAATAACAACAACAACAACAACAACAACAACAACAACAACAACAACAACAACAACAACAACAACAACAACAACAACAACAACAATAATAATAATAATAATAATAATAATAATAATAATAATAATAATAATAATAATAATAATAATAATAATAATAATAATAATACGTTGGAAGGGACCTTGGAGGTCATCTAGTCCAACCCCCTGCTCAGGCAGGAAACCCTATACCATTCAGACAAATGGCGTCCAGTCTCTTCTTTAAAAACTTCCAGTGTTTGGAGCATTCACCGCTTCTGGAGGCAGGTTGTTCAACTGTTAATTGTTCTAACTGTCAGGAAAGTTTCTCCTAGTCTCTAGGTTGCTTCTCTCCTTGATTAGTTTCCATCCGTGTTCTTTCCTGCCTTCAGGCGCCTTGGAGAATAGCTTTTGACTCCCTCTTCTTTGTGGCAGCCCCTGAGATATTGGGAACACTGCTATCATGTCCCCCTCGTCCTTCTCTCATTAAACTAGACATACCCAATTCCAGCAACCGTTCCTTATATGCGTTAGCCTCCAGTCCCTAATCATCTTTGTTGCTCTTCTCTGTACTCTTTCTAGGGTCTCAATGTCTTTTTTACATTGTGGTGACCACAACTGGATGCAGTATTCCAAGTGTGGCCTTACCAAGGCATGTTAAAGTGGGTATTAATACTTCACGTGATCTTGATTCTATCCCTCTGTTAATGCAGCCTAGCACTGTGTTGGCCTTTTTGGCAGCTGCAGCACACTGCTGGCTCATATTTAAGTGATTGTCCACTAGGACTCCGAGGTCCCTCTCACAGTTACTGCTATTGAGCAAGGTACCCCCTATACTATACCTGTACATTTGGTTTTTCTTGCCTAAATGTGGAACCTTACTTTTTTCACCATTGAATTTCATTTTGTTAGATAGTGCCCAGTGTTCAGGTCTGTCCAGATCCTCCTGTATCTTAAGCCTGTCTTCTGGAGTGTTGGCTATTCCTGCCAGCTTGGTGTCGTTTGCAAATTTGATGATTTCCCCATCTATCCCCTCGTCCAAATCGTTGATGAAGATGTTGAAGAGCACTGGGCCCACTAGTTGGTATAGCCATGTCTTCAAGGTCTTACGGAAGGTCAAAAGATGGCATGGATGTCCCCTCCCCTCCTACAATGTTCTCCCTCCTGATCTTCTCCCTCTCACGGGCCAGTCAGAGGGAGGGCAAACTCACCCACCTCTCATTCTTGATGGATGGTGCAAAACTTGCCACTCCCAGGTTCTCACTGAAGAAGTGAATGCTCAGATGCTTCAGTCCTTCTCCAGCATAATCACCACTGTCTCCTCCACTCCACTCCACTCAATTGGCCACAATGCTCCCAAGGTCTTTTCTATTCTTCTTACCACAATTCGCTTCAGGCTGACCTCACTGGCTTTGATTTTAGATCTTCCAAAATGTTTCCCAGAGACCACTGAGCTCTGGCCACAGTCTTGCACTGCCTCTGGGACCCACTCCTGGGCCACCAGTCCTTGGCCACCACTGTTGCTGTTACATAGACAGCCAATTCCAGCATTCTCCACTGCCTGGCCCTGGTCTACGTCCCTGTTTTTGGTATTGCAGCATTGCTGTTTAACCTCAGCCCTCACAGGGCTCCACCATCACAGCTATTGGCCTCAGTTTCATCTGCAAAGCTCCACTCTGCATCCTAGCAACAAACGCCACAGCCATCTCCCTTGGCAATGATCGGCCTTGAACTCATATGCATAATATTAGGTAAAACAATTAACAAAAGTCACATACATAAATATTCTTTTAAGATACATGAATTTATCCTACCTCAGTCCTAAAAGTAACGCTAGGCAATTGAAATGGAACAAAATAGCTCATTGACAAAAGAATTGGCCAACTCAATTACAATCATAGAAACCGAGGTACACTTTTAAGGAACAGATCACCCTCTTACCCAGGTTTTGGAGAAACAGTCAAGTTTTTACAGCTTTACCAAAGGTTTGGGCCCATATATTTGAAGTGAAAAAAATTCTAAAATCCATTTTTTTTTTTAGCATGGATCATTCAAAGAAAATGTGCAAGTTCAAGTAACTAACTATGGAGCTTGTAGATTCTCCATGTATGGAGATAATTAAGTAAAGTCTGGAGAGCCACCTGCCATGTGTGGCTTGATTGGTTTTTGTCTATATTGCAGGTTGATAAAATGAATAATCTTTGTGGTTCCTTGAAACTCTTCAGTTCTATGATTCTGCGAAATTGGTATTTTCACAAAAAGAATGAGAAATGGAAAACAACAGATTGAGCCATCTCTAATCAATAATAGGTCACAAATTCCTTTGTGCCTCATTTTCAAAACCAATGTCTAACTTATTTTTTGTCTCAGTTATACACTTTATATATTATTTCCCTCTTTATCTGATATAAAGCTAAACTTTTCCAGGTTTTGCTTTCTGAATTTCCTAAATAATTTTGTATATATTTCATCAAATTGCTTTCAAACACTTCCAATATCTTGTGTTTAATATATACACTGCTAACTGCATTATGACAAGCAGTTTGAAATTTATAATTTCACTTGATTCAAATCTGGACAGTAGCTCTTTCTTAGGAGCTAAACTTGTTCTCTCTAGATCTCACATTTGATATTTGATCAGACTATCAGTCAAAGCATTTATATTCTCAGAACCACTTGGTAAGAATTTTTCCAGCTCTTTTAGAGACAGTGGTATCCAGGTTAGGTGAGACAGTAGAAGAGAAGCTTTTGTCTTATGTTTATGAGGCAGGTTGTCACCCTAACATTCTAAACTTAGTAGACAACTTAATTAACATTTATGCTTACCAATTATTTTTAATGAGCAGTCTCGTTATGGTTTTCAGCATCTCACAAAGGACGAGAGATTTATACTACAGCTCAGCATGTTGCCATCATAGCTGAGATCCTTAAAAAATGCATCAACTTGTTCACTAGTCTTCTTTTGTCAAAGTAAAATATTTCCTGTCCTGTCCATCTCCTTTTGTAGGACTTAGTTTTTAGCCACCTGATCATTCTGGTTACCAGACAAGAAATAATAATAGCAGTCATCATCTCAGGAGGCAATAATGGTAAAGTATTCCTGTATTGTCACCACTAAAACAAAACCAAGTAAAACCTTCTAGTCAAGGACAGGAGTCAAGTTCATCTGGGGACAGTTTTTTACTTGACATTATTCCAAGGTTTGTTCTTTATTCTTTTATTAAGTGCAGAACTTTATAGTACTCATATTTTCTTCAAGGGGTACTTTGTCATTAAAGACCGGAAGACGCTTTCTTCTAAGTGAAGCAAAATACTAGTCCGTGTACAGGCAATGCTGAGATAATCAGGAGTAGCATCTAAAGCTTGGAAAAAGACATACTTGCTTTAATGGCATGAAAATCACTACTTTGCCCATTGTGGAAAGTTTATAACTTTGCTCAGTCCTGCAAATTGCCACTTAATTTTCATGCCATCTTAAGCACTTATATCTAACTTCTCAATCAGAACATTACAAAGCATTTGTAAAATACAAGCATTCCCATATTCTACTAAGGAATTTCCCAGTAAAAAATCATATTAGCCTGAATATAGAAAATAGAAAAATAGAGTTTGGAGGTCTTCTAGTAGTCAACCCCATGCTCAAGCATGAGACCCTATGCCTTTTCAGACAAATGATTGTCCAGTCTCCTTTTGAATGTTTTGTTCCTGACAAATCCATAGAGGGGTGGTTTCTGATAATAACTATGACATTCTCTAAATGGTTACAGAACAATTACTTTATTATCTGCTCTACAATCTTCCCAAGTGTTTGGATTATTATCCCCAGATCATTCCTTTTTTAAAAGTAAATATTTGTCTTCATCTATCTGCTTCTTTGGTCATCTTAGCTCTCTTTATAACTTTTCTGTCTATATAATTTTCCCCCCAACTATCAAACAATCCTTTTAGTACCTCTACTAAAATTCTACATTTCCTGAAGACGAAAACTGTTCAAGTAAATCTCCATCTTAAATGCTGCACTTAAATGCAGGAGTAGTAGAACAGTCACCAAAATAGGAATTGAATCAGTCTGTTTTTTCTTTGATACAAATTACCATTTCGCCTTTTTTGTTAAACTGTTGGCATTCTGTTTATTTTCCTCTTAGTCTGAACATATTTAAATCCTTTTTTCTTATTCTTCATCGGTCTCAATTTATTCTGACTTTTCACTTCCTTGACACAGTGTCTAAAACTCTAACTTCTTTGATTTCCTGTGTCTTTTTTGTTGTAGCATTTTTGTTTTCATTTTGAAGCAGTTTATACAGACATATTGTTTTTACAGACAGTATTTTTCCTCACAGAAATCATTTGAAATTTTGTTTTTATTTCTCTTTTCTGGGAAATTTCCCTTCCTAAGCTCCAGTTCCTGTTGTTTCTCTCTTGTGGAATCAGACTCATGGCCCTAAGTTTATTAACATTTACTTTTCATTTTTAAGAACTCTATGGTGGGACAACATAGAGTCAAAATGGTTTATTCATTTGGAGTTAATTATCTTCCTCACAAAAAGTATCATAATATTTATTTTTTCAGAACAAAGATTTTTTTATTCTCTTCAGACGGAAGAAAAACTTCAGGTGCAAACATTTTGTGAATAAGTCTTGGCTTTTAAAATGTGTAAGTTTTTTCTTCAATAAGAGCTTTTATAATCTGTTTTTAAAACTCAGGAGCAGTCTACAAGAAAACTGATTGCTTAATTGGTCTTACAGATCGCAATTGTTCAAAAGAAAATATTGAGTTATTAAAGTCTATTCACTGTCTGAATATCTGATAGAAAATCATTTTCTATCCTTTTAGTTTTATCAAAGCAATGTGATTGGGAAGGAGAAGACACAATGGCAACTTGATAAAGTAGATTTGAGAATGTATGCCAAATTCTATCTTCTTTTTCTTTTCTCTGAATGTCTGATATGCTGCCTTGACGTCCGCTGGCACAATCATTGTGATTATCTAATGTAATTTCTTATTATGTTACAAAAATGAAAGCTTTCAACTAATATCACAGAAGTCATAGTGAGCCACTGTTTTTGACATCTAGTATAAAAAACAAAGTCATTGCTTTTTGGCTGAGAAAGCTAGCTTGATTCCATCCTCCCTAATTTGTATAATTCCTGATTGCTGCAGGCCACTTTGTACATTTGGGAAAATAATATGTGATTGCTTAAAAATGGAGCACTTCAAAATTCAGGCAAACATTTCCCTATTTCACCTACAGCCCAGACAGGAAAGGTGCCATTAAAAGCCTAGTTTTCTTTTCGATATTATTTATTTACAGATAGTTCTTCACTTACAGCCACAATTGAAATTTATATTGCTAAGTGAGACAGTTGTTAGGCATGTTTTGCCCCATTTTATGACCTTTCTTGCCAGTTGTTAAGTGAATCACTGCAGTTGTTAAGTTAGTAACACAGCTGTTAAGTGAATCTAACTTCCCCATTGATTTTGCATGTCAGAAGGTCGCAAAAGCTGATCACATGACACTGCAACCATCATAAATATGAGTCACTTGACAAAAGTTTGAAGATGCTGCAATGGTACTGGTAGTAAGTGTGAAAAATGGTCATAAGTCACTTTTTTCACTGCCTTGTAACTTTGAACAGTTATTAAATGAACTGTTGTAAGTCAAGGACTACCTGTATATACTACTCTTATTCAGAGAGTTGAAGGTGACTTATATGTGGGGCACAATCTCCTCTCATTTTGTCCCTATCAAAACTCTGTGAGTTAGATTGGACTGAAAAGAAGTGATCAGCCTAAGGTCACTTCGAAACTTTCTTGATCAAAGAGATCTTAAATTGTGTCTTTCAGTGGAAGTCACAGATCTTATTACCTATGCAAACTTCTGTTCCTAAGATGTCCAGTTTCTACGTACAAACTGTGGCATCAGACAATGTGGCACATACTTTATCTGTATTTTGAAGTGCTCAGTCCAAGCAATCAATTATGTTCTGATAATTATTGGAATATTAAATAACTATGTTAAAGGAGATTCTGGAAAAACATCTCACTTGTAGATTTGGCTCCTCTATTGGACTTGAAGCTATTCTCTAAAGTAGCCTAAGCCTGATTCTTAAGCATGCAACTTTATATTATTATTATTATTATTATTATTATTATTATTATTATTATTATTATTATTATTATTATTATTATTATTATTATTATTATTATTATTATTATTATTATTATTTATTATTTATTATTTATTATTTATTATTATTTATTGTTGTTTTTGTTGTTTTTGTTTTTGTTTTTGTTTTTGTTGTTTTTGTTGTTTTTGTTGTTTTTGTTGTTTTTGTTGTTTTTGTTGTTGTTTTGGTTGTTGTTTTGGTTGTTGTTGTTAAAAATAAAGTTGGAAGGGACCTTGGAGGTCATCTAGTCCAACCCCATGCTCGGGCAGGAAACCCTATAACATTTCAGACAAATGGCTATCCAGTCTCTTCTTAAAAACTTCCAGTGTTGGAGCATTCACAGCTTCTGGAGGCAGGTTGTTCCACTGATTAATTGTTCTAACTGTCAGGAAGTTTCTCCTTAGTTCTAGGTTGCTTCTCTCCTTGATTAGTTTCCATCCGTTGCTTCTTGTCCTGCTTTCAGGCGCCTTGGAAAATAGCTTCACTCCCTCTTCTTTGTGGCAGCCCTTGAGATATTGGAAGACTGCTATTATGTCCCCCCTCATCCTTCTCTTCATTAAACTAGACATACCCAATTCCAGCAACCGTTCCTTATATGCTTTAGCCTCCAGTCCCCTAATCATCTTTGTTGCTCTTTGTTGCTTCTTAAAAACTTCCAGTGTTGGAGCATTCACAGCTTCTGGAGGCAGGTTGTTCCACTGATTAATTGTTCTAACTGTCAGGAAATTTTTTCTTAGTTCTAGGTTGCTTCTCTCTTTGGTTAGTTTCCATCCCTTTCTTCTTGTCCTGCCTTCAGGTGCTTTGGAGAATAGCTTGATTCCCTCTTCTTTGTGGCAACCCCTGAGATATTGGAACACTGCTATCATGTCCCCCCTCATCCTTCTCTTTATTAAACTAGACATACCCAATTCCAGCAACCGTTCCTTATATGTTTTAGCCTCCAGTAACCTAATCATCTTTGTTGCTCTTCTCTGTACTCTTTCTAGAGTCTTGGCATCTTTTTTACATTGCGGTGTTTGTTATTTGTTAAATTTATTTGCTGCCTATCTTGCCTGGGGCTTCTCTAGGTGGCTTACAACAATAAAAATGAAGAAATGAAAAGAGTGTAAACAAAACAGAAGTAAAATAATAAAACAGTAAAAACTACCGTATAAAATAAAAATAAAATAACTAGCAAGATGTAGACCTAGGATATAATAATAAACAGGGAAAATAAGGTAATTAATGTCAGAGAGGGTCCTTTTATAATATTCTGGAACCATACTAGAGAGAAATCTGCTCTTGAAATCTTCCATTGATCTATGGTTGACAATCAGTGATTAAAACAAGAGTGGGTGTTACCAAGCAACGCATCTGTCTTTGCTTAAACTTAACATTTTGAAGTATTTAGTATATAGCTATTTATCTATAGCTTTAGCTTATTCTGGCAGCTCATTAAGACAATGCTTGATAATTGCTTTTACATGTTATTTTCCTGTCTGTTATATTTCCCAGGCATCTGAAATTAAAACTGATTGGAAGTATCATCTGAATCTGTAAACAAATAAGCCTATTTGAACAGAATGCTAACGTGATCTTTTATAATAAAATTAATAACGATTTCTTAGAATGGTTAGTATTGTATTATATTGGCTAGTAAAGGGCAGAGGAATGAAATATGGTCCATTACAATGTAATACTAGTTGCCGCCGCCACGTGCAAGGAAGCAAAGGAAGTTTTTTTTGGGGGGGAAAGGTCAATCAATTCCAACTTTGCGATCTTTCACAAGAAGTTGGAATTGATTGATTGACCTTCCCCCCCCCCAAAAAAATCCTTTGTTTCCTTGCACATGGCGGCAGCGGATTGTGAAGGAGAAACAGCATGGGGCTGGGAGTCAGGTATGGAAAGAAAGGGAATTTCTGGGAAAAGCGAGGATTTCTTTCCTTACCTGCCCCGCTTGTTCTGAGGCCGTTTCCGCTCAACCACATTGCTCTTGCCAATGGCCCAACCGCCCACTTCAGCACCCTCCCTCCCCGAGCCTCCGGTGCTCCACCTGCTGCTTTGATGACTCTGTAGGCAGAGCTGCGAAGTTCTCTTCTCTGTTCCACGGCTGCTTTTGGCCGAGCCGCATTGCAGCGGCATTGGGCGCAATACGTGAGGTGGCAAATAGCCACGTCATGCCAAAACCAGCCGTTTGCCGCCTCCTGCCCAATGCCGCTGCCATGAGGCTGCAGAACATGACAACGGCATTGGGTGTGACATGCCGGCGGCAAACAGCCACTTTGCACCCAATGCCGCTGCCATGAGGCCATGGAACAAGCCAGGAAGAGGTAAGGAACCGGTATACCGGATCCCCCCTTCCCTACTCCGCCTGCTGCTGGAGGGCTGGCATGGTATTTGCAGCGGGCTGCGGAGCCCCAGAGTGTGCCTGTCGAAGGGCTGACAGGCTGTGGCTGCTGATGGACACAGTTGGCCCCCAAGCACTCACTGTGTGTGGGGGCCAATGGTATCAGGCAGCAGCCGCCCCGGCCCCTGCCTCGCCTTGCCTTGCCCTGTGGCAATGGCACCCCTGCCCTGCCCCCTGCCTTGCCTCACCTCACCCCGCAGGATGAGCCTCCTGCCCATCATCCCACCTGCTAGAGACCCCCTGGATCTCCCCCAACCCTGCCCAGCCCCCACAGGTGTCCCTCCCCATGAGCAACATCAAGGTGGCCATGCCCACCCCAGCCACACCTACCCAGTCTGCCATGACCACTGCAGCCACGCCCACCCAGTGGCCACACCCACCCAGTGGGCCACATCCACCCGGCACCCGACAATAAATAAGTGGGGTTTGGGTTGCAGTTTTGGCACTCAGTCTCTAAAAGGTTCGCCATCACTGGCCTACACCCTTACATATAAGTAATATATTAATATTAATCTCTGTCCATCTTGAATACATTAGTTGACTGGAGAAACTATCAGAAGAGGGGTAAAAATCAGTTGGAAAGTTCCTTTTACTAACAATTTGTCTAGCCAATCTGCAAAGGAAGAAGCAAACTGACAAGATTTTCTCATTCTTTGAGCAATTTCACTCATTCCAGCTATCTTTTTAACCATCTCCTGTTGGCGAGGGGGGAGCTGTCTTTTTATGAAAGTTCCTCTGGAGACGAGTGGGGGAAATCGATAGGCAAAAGTGCTAAAAACGCAAATGTCTGGTCCCAATAGCAATTACCTTCTTTGGTTTCTTAAATTCTGACAATAAACAAAAGTTCGGATCTGCCAAGTTGGGATGGCAGATGTTTCAGTGGTAGTTAGGCAGCTTTGGACTCTTATGACAGACCAGAAATTCACAGAGAGCTGCAGGTGGAATTGGGACCTCAGGTTTTACTCAAGGATCCCAAAGTGTGCACTTGATTGTATGCAATAATGTCTGAAACTTTGTTAAAAACTACTGGATACAACCTATCAAAAGTTAGACATTGAATTGTAAAGTTCAAGAAGAACTTTAAAAAGTCTTTAAAAAAAAAAAAGCCCAGAAATTTGGTGATGACAGACTGAGGTATTTACTAAAGCAGGATTAACGCAGGCAGAGAAACATCTCCATATCCAGGATCTGATGAACAAAACAAAAAAGGATTTCAAGACTGATATCTATTTCTATCTATTTGAACTTAAAGCTATCAGCAAACAGATAATTGGCAGCTAATCTCTTTGCAACTCCCATGACATAAGGCAGTGCGATAACCTTCAATTATTGGATATTAATCAGGAAACCACTTTTATGTTTCCTGCAGTGTGTCTAAAAGCATTTAGTTACCTTTGGATTTAGCAGTGATTCTTATTCTGCATATGAAGAAGCACGGATTGGAGCTGATTGGAGCTGCAGTGCCATTAAGACTCTTATTTCACAGACAAGTGATTGCCCTGTGCAATTAAACACCTGCAGTATCAATCCCATGGAGAGTCATTTTTTTGCCAAATGTCTCTCTCATTTCAGCAAATAACCAGGTGAAAAATTAAAAACCAGGGAATTTCCTGTGTTTAGAAGTTCTTACCAGAGCAACTAAAATGTTGTGGATTCCCCCCCCCCTTCTAATGTGTGAAAGTTGGACTTATTATTTCTTAAAGATATCTGTATAGTCTGTTTAGTCTAAAAGTCATCCTAATTCTTTTGATTTTAATACTAGTGTACAACAGATGACCTGAAAAAAATGGCACACTATTTATGTCCCAAATGAATATATGAAGAAGGAAAATGTATGTAGCTGGAGCCACACATTGTGCAAAGACATAATGTAATTTTGGAGTTTTTGGCTTAACCAAAATTCCTGATTTATAAACCATATCCTATGCTTTAGTGCAATCTGCAATGCCAACAGTGATTTATTAACAAATTGTTAAAGTTGAACCCTGACTTTATAGATGTACGCATCTATAGCTTCCGAATTCTATGCATATTTAAGTCCCAGCGAACATAAAAGAATGACTTCATTATTGTATTTCTTAAGAGAAAACTTGGTTGTTCAAAATGGTTATTGATATTGTTGGCAGGGATTTTATGGATCATCTAGTCCAAACACTTCTTCAGTACAAGAATACGTCCCATCTGAAAAATCCCAGGATACCATCTTCAAACGTCCTAAATCCAAAGAACACATTTTCCTCTGCAAATACTGTGGATTTGTGGAAACGTGCTCTGGGATTCCAGGCTTCCCAACTTCAATTCATAAAAATAGTGAATGTCATGATGAACCATCATCTCATGGAACTGCCCCTTGTACACATTCTTGTTATTAAAGAGGTAATCACGAACAACTCTCCAGGAAATTGAAACAGAAGGACCAGTTGTCTTCTAGGCAGGAGCTCCATTAGGCCACGTTGAACAGCCCATTTGCATAGCAGCTAACTATTATGAAACTGGAATATATTAAGAACTGACAGTTTTCTTTTTTATATCAGATGTTTTAAGATTGTAATTTCAAGGATAAGTATTGTCTTAATGTTATTACTATAAAGTTATGTGGGTCCATCCAGGTCTAAAAGCAGGAGCCAAATGCTTTTAAAAATAAAATCAGTTTTATTATCATTATAACTTTAACAGACAAAGTTGCAAATAATGAATATGGAAACCTTACTAGTAGTTTTCTGTCTTCAGTAAAGGTTTTGTTTGCTTGTTATTGTTTTTAAAGATAAACTTAACAACCATGGTTACTTTCCCACCATATTTTTTCTTGCGTACAACTATAAGGTATATAAATGCACCCATTACAAAGTGTAAAGTGATAATTTATAATATAGTATAATATATGAATTCAACCCTGTGGCTTGCATTACAATCAAATTATATATAACGATTTAGTGTATCACAAGAATTCAGTAATTGAGTGAAATGTCAGTTCAAAGCAAGTACTCAAATACAAACAGTTCATTTCACTTTTTATGTCAAATTTATGCCAACTACAATACATCCTCTTTTTGCCCTATAGATTGAAATAAAGATACATTTAGATTACATATTGAACACTTTCAGTATCAAGTATAAAATAGGTTTAAAATTATATTAAGACAAGGAACGGCATTCTTTATTATGACCTTTCCAATTTATCACGAATAACATTAAACACATAATCTTGTAATTTGCTTCATTATCTTTTCATATAAATCATTGGTGGTGGCATATCATTTAACTATATTTGTTGTGTAGATTTATTGACAACAAAGCTTGTATATTCATCATACAGAGTTTCAGTCAAGTACTGTAATAAATCTTATTTAAACTTGTCACTCTCTGTTACAAAGATGAATAAGACATTCTCCCTTTAAGTCTTCCTTGCAAAAACTTTTCTTTTTTGATATTATTTTTATTGACAAATTTTGGGGTTGTTCTTTCTGTCCAGTCATAGATCCTTATTTGTCAAACATATGCATATATGATACTACCAAAAAGTTATACCTTATTTCTGCCATTTATCATAAATGCAATTTGCTGTTGCTAATATTGTTGCTCTTCTTCCATTGGTAAAGGTATCACAACTCAGTGCAAGGAATAAAAACAGTCACTGGCTTCAGGTCTAATATTTTACTCATATATCACATTGTAATTGCAGTATAGCCTCTCCTTCACCAAGCAGAAAAAGGTGTAGTGGCACAGTGCTTAGAATGCAGTATTACAGGCTAACTCACTGCTCACTGCCAGGAGTTCGATCCTGTCCAGCTCAAGATTGACTCAGCCTTCCATCCTTCCGAGGTTGGTAAAATGAGGACCCAGATTGTTGGGGGCAATAGGCTGACTCCATAAACCGCTCAGAGAGGGCTGTAAAGCACTATGGAGCAATATATAAGTCTAAGTGCTATTGCTATTCATTTCAACTGCTTATTTGTTAATTATGTACTATTTCAAATAGAATAACCAAGATTCATGTGAGGATTACAAAGGTAGTTAGACTTTCCTTCAGTCTCCCACATAGTCCTTGACCTTGTTGTCTGTATTTAAACTTCCTTTTGAAATGCATAAAATTCCATGAGAGATTGTCTAGAGCTCTGGGAATGCCTTGTCTCATAACAGTCCAAATGATCGGACTTCTGGTTTGCCATCGCAGCGCCTGCGGACGCATGGAGGCGAGCTCCATCTTCAGCGTCCGATTTCATCCTGCTGGGGGACCCTGGAAAGGATCAAAAGTCGCCTTGTAACGGCGATGAGCAAGGAGGGGACCCCCGCTTGATTGCATGAGGGTGGCAGCCCTTCTGCATGATCTGGGGCAGCTCTCCAAACCGGCGAGGGAAAGACCGGCCATAGCAATATGACTCATCACTAAGCTGCTGACAGCCGAAGTCAAAATTACTACCAAGCACATTTAAAGCAACACGGATGAAACTGGGTGCGATCTGATCTTCTCTTTAGGACTTTAAATGTCTTTCCTGCAAAAGCTGCCCAAAGTATTTTTCCCCCTGTGAGGAGAGAGGGAAGAGAATTCCTACCCCACCCTCTAAGAACAGCGGCAACTGACTACCCGGGGGAAATAGAGCAATTATAAGAACAACTTTAATCTAATTGGATGCATATAATTTTGAGATTTGGGGACTAAAATGTTTCCTATTCTTACTGGAGACATTGTTTTTTATCTAAAAAGGAAAGAAATAAACCTTGAAAAACTATTATAAAAACTCGGGACTTTAAAAGTTTTAAAAGGCATTGTGGTGAAGTATGGTATTACAACTTGTTATTGACTAAAAGAGACTTCGCTTGAAGCCCAGAATCTAGAAAAAACTTCTTGATCTTGACAGATACCAGCTGTGAAAAACTCAGCTGTAAAGAAGGAACTGCAGGGTGGCATATCTGGCCTGTTTGAACTATGAAGATAAACCTTTACTGACTTTCAGAGTTATATGTGGGAAATTGTTTTCCTATTTCTTTACATGAGAAGTATCTGTTATTACACGATGGAATACTTTGGGCTATAAATTCTTACTTGGCAAACAAACACGACCTACAGCATGTGAAATAGATGTTCCATACCTAGCTATAAAAAACAAAAAACTATTTTTAACGTTTGATTTTAAAATCTTCAATTTAATACATTATCAAGAGAATATGGATGAAGATCAGGAAAAAATCCCTTTTATGTTGAAATCAATACACGAAACCATTCTTTCAGCGTGTAACAAAATAAGAGGCAACATAAAGGAACAAGATGCCAACTTAGATATACAAACCCAGATCTTGACTACAACCAAAGAACTAATAATGCAGAAAGTAACAGGAGAAGTGGAACAACTAAATACTAAGACAGAGGACTCAACTGACCAACAGATCCAGCCAATGGAAAAATTAGAAAAGAGAGTGACAACATTGAAAATGGAAAAGACTTTTTACATAAATCAGAAGAAATTTGAGGAAAAGGAAGAAGAACAGATTGAATGGAAGATAAACTTATCAGGACAATTGTGGGAAATTGGAGTAATAGGGAGGCGATTAAATGAATACAATTGGGCTAGTTCTTCAAAAAAATGTGATTAAATGGTATTTCTTATTTCAAATAATACATATAATAATAGAGGGAGAACTGTCTGAGGATTCAAAAGTACTGACATGGGAGGTTAGTTGGCAAATGAAAAAAGCCAGAGTAAGGCTGAAAGAAACTAGGGTTTTGATTTATTAGAGGGGATTTTATAGGGTTATTATAGGGTTGAATATGGTGGAAAATAAAGTAACATTATAATTGAATAGGTAATATATATAATAAGATTAATAGACTTTTGGTTTAATATGGTGAAAAATAGATAACTTTTAGAAAATAGAATAAGATTATATGTAAATAGATAAGATGTGTATTTAGAATATTAGATTTTGTTATAAAAAGGGAAAACTATAGAAGTTGAGATGAGGGAAACTCTGGTCACCTAAAGCTTGGAAATTATAATACAAAATGTTAAGTTGAATATTGAGGGGAAATTAAAGCGTGGAAAAAAAACCCAATAACAGCACATTGATTGTATATAAGGATTGAATGCAAAAAACAATTAAGATATGTATAAGCTAAAAATTATTAATAAATATAACAAAGATGGTTTTACTTAGTTGATAACAATAAGAACTATATTAGCTTAATATGAGATAGTAGATATTAAGGGGAAAAGAGAGGAAATATCTGATATTGTAACTTGAGATTTGTGCTAAAGATTTATGTATGTTATTGAATTATTGATTACCCAATCACCACATTGCTTTTTAAATGTTTAATTGTAAAATTAGAAAACTAATAAAATATTATAAAGAAAAGAACAACAGTCCAAATGATCAAATTATAGAATCATAGGGTTGGATGGGACCTTTGAGGTCATCTTGTCCAGCCCCCTGCCCAAGACAGGAATCATCCTATTATCTTGGAAAAAATGGTTGTCCAATCTTTTCATGAAAACCTCCAGTGATGGAGTTTAATTAGATTAACTTTATCGCAGCACAGATTCCTTAATATGGATAAAACTCCTTAAACATTGGTATAAAGGGGAAAAATACCACTTTACTCTGGGGTAAAAATGCATTATTTATTCTCTTGGAAAGGAGCAGAAGCTATCATGTTTTCCATGTTAACACATAAAAAATGTCCAAGCTCTCATTTTATTTAGTTTTTTTTCTTAAATAAGATTTTAAAGGCTAGCAGCATGCAACTACATGATGCTTATTCACGATTAACAAGTGCTTCTTCATAACCTGATATGGGACAATTCAAGGGCCTTTTTTACTTTATATATTTTATATAGTCTAAGCCCAAGGTCCTTTCGGTTCTTTTCCTTGTCTATACTTTAATCCATTATTTTTCCACCCGGGAAAGCTTTTTTTTTAAAGGGGAGATACTCAAGTAGCAATTTGAATCTCTTTTCTGGCACAATTGCTGCTAACTGAGCCTCAAGGTCCTTTCCTCCCTGTTCCTTTTTGTAATTTTGTCCCTTATGAAGTCCAGCATGCAATGACTATTATCAATTCTGTACAGACACAAAATGTACAAGGAGAGATTATGTTTTTATGGCATCTCTCTATCAGAGCAATTTTGCGTGGGAACCCTTGGGGCAAACTAATTCATTCACAGTCACTGCAAGGGTAAAAAGAAAGAGAATTCTTAGCCTCCATAGAAAAAGTCAATTTAGATGATCAATAAATTCGACTTGTCCCCTAACATTCATAAATTAAAATAGGAAAGAAAACTTGAACATTCATTTGCTAGAATTGTTAGAATTGTTTGCATGCATATCTGATGCCAGACACAATGGTCTAATTTATTTATTCCTGGGTATTTTTTTGTGATTCCTTTTGTGATACAATATGTCAAAAATGAGGGGGGGGGGAACCTCACCTGAAATCAATGTATAGTCTTCTATCTTATTTTATTGCCCTTCTGCTGACGGGGACCAAGTCTGAGTTACAATTCTATGGTTTCCAGATTGAAAATCAAATGAGAAGAAATTTGGCTGCAAGCTCTGTTACCTACATGTCGAACAGTATACTTTAAAATCTGTTCATAGGTCTCAAGGAAAATGTATACTGACAACACTCATTTTATATTCTGAGTTTTCCTCTTTTTTTCCCCCTCTTAGTGCTTGGAGTGTTTTCCTTTTTGAATTAGTCTTTGTGTTTTTCCCATTCTTTGGCAACATTGGTGGGGTTTTTTTTGCCATTTTCTCCATAGTGTTGCCTTTATTTTGTCTCCAGCCCATCAATGAAGCAAACTTAAGTTTACCTTAGCTGAACCAGTACAGGGAATCCTCAACCTATGACCCCAATTCAGCCCAAAATCTCTGTTGCTAAGTGAGACAGTTGTTAAGTGAGCTAAAAGTTAAGTCACTTTTTCCCGTGTCATTGTAACTTTGAATGGTCAATAAATGAACTGTTGTAAGTCAAGGACTTCCTGTATTAAGATAGTATTTTATACTCATTCTGACAATACTCAAGGGCAGCTTCATTGTACAGAAAACCTGTTGTGTGTCAAGCGGACGGCTACACAAATCAAATCCTGTAAAACAAGCATGCAAACAAGCCTCCTTAACCTGCCAATGGTACTTTCTTTGTGGTGAAGATAAATAAGCAAGCTTTAACCATTGTAATCTTTATATTTCCTAGTGAACAGTACTGAATGAGGGTGAAAAGTTCCCTAAATAGATAAAATAGTTTGTATTATCATAATAGATTTCTGTATGATTACTAATATCCCTATCAATTATGAAGATATAAGGATGTTGATTTTCAAATATTATATTTTTTAATCTATTTATTTTCCAATTTTATTTAGCCTTTCTCTTTGTCCTTTTTGGCATCAGCACTTTCTTATCTTTAGGAAAAACACATTTTTTTACCTCAAAAATATTCAAATGCAAATTCATCCATATCTCTTACCTTTCTCTTTTTGCCAAATCTCTAAAGAAGGCCGTACTACTCACAAAGGTAGAAGGAAAGAGAAGAAGAGGTCAACCAGCAGCATATTTGATGGACTCAGTTAAGGTGACAATAGGTCCACCACAGAAAAACCTGAAAGACCAGGTTGTCCATAGACAGAAACCAGGTTAAGGACACAGAATCATAGAGAAATCTAATGTATGTGGTTGCTAAGAAGTTCACCAACCTGATGGCACATGATCAATGAATCCATCAATTATAAAAGATCTACAATACATCAATATATCTATTTCATTCATAGACAGTAACATATTAGTTAAACATTCTAATTAACATTCTACTGAAAAGAACTAGGGATGACATGAAAGTAGTGTTCCAATATTTGAGGGGCTGCCACAAAGAAGGGACGGGGGTCAACCTACTTTCCAAAGGCAAGGCAAGAAGCAATGGATGAAAACAAATCAAGGAGAGAAGCAACTAAGAACTAAGGAGAAATTTCCTAATAATTAACCAGTGGAACAGCTTGCCTTCAGAAGCTGTGTGTGCTTCATCACTGGAGGATTTTAAGAAGAGACCGGACAGCCATTTGTCTGAAATGGTATAGAGTCTCTTGCCTGAGCAAGGGGTTGGACTAGATGACTTCCAAAGTCCCTTCCAACTCTTGTTATTCTGTTAATATTCAAAAGAGGGTATGCTCTCATACCTGCAGTCTGGGGAATGGCATATCCATTGCATGCCAGGCAACAGTAGATGATGATGATGATGATAATAATAATAATAACAACAACAATAATAATAGAGTTGGAAGGGACCTTGGAGATCTTCTAGTCCAACCTCCTGCTCAAGCAGGAAACCCTATACCCATTTCAGACAAATAGTTGTCCAGTCTCTTCTTAAATAGCCGTTGCCTCTTCAAACTTCTGCTCACTTCAGGAAATTGGATATTTGAAAGAAAGTCAAATTCATAGAAATAAAATTCATGGAAAAGATGTTCAAAGGCTATAAAACATTGCTCAAGAGAGTCATTACTCTCCTCTTTTTACATTACAAATCGTCTAGGCTCTTTTGAATAGCCTATAAGATTTGAGGAAAAGCTCCAGTATCTCAAAAGAAGGCACACCTGAAATAAGTACAGGAATACTATATTTAGTTCACCTGTGTAGTTTAAAATGAAATTTCCCAGGCATTTTTTTTATTAAAAATATGTCTGTGCAGTTGTTCTTACTCTTCTTAATATTTGTCCTTCATGGTTGCAGAGGGACTTGTTTTTGCATTGCACTTGGTGCAGAAATATGCAGAACATTTGCAACAACTTCATAAGCATATTGTAGGGAAGTAGAGGGCTAAGAGCAAAGCATCTAAGAGCAAAGTATGATCCTGCTATTGCAAATCTCAGGTCCCTGTTCAGCATTCTTTGTTTTGCAAAAAAAAAATTCTTTTAAATTTTTGGGAACTGAAAATGTTTGAATATTTTAATTTTTAAATGTATTTAAATTTTAATTTTTAGAATCAAGATCATGTGAAGTACTAGTACAATTTTATAAAGCATTAGCAAGATCATGTTCAGAATACTGCATCCAGTGTTGATCACCACAATATAAAAAAGCTGTTGAGACTCTTGAAAGAGTGCAAAAAAGAGCAACACAGATTATTAGGGACTTGGAGGCTAAAACATACGAAGAACAGTTTCAGGGTATGTCTAGTGAAAAGAAGGACTAGAGGTAACATGATAGCAGTCTTCCAATATTTGAGGGGCTGCCATAAAGAAGAGGGGTTCAGCCTGTTTTACAAAGCACCAAAAGGCCGGACAAAAAGCAATGGATGGAAACTAATCAAGAAGAGAACCAACCTAGATATAAAGAGAAATTTCCTGACAGTTAGAACAATTAACCAGTGGAATGGCTTGCCTTCAGAAGTTGTGGATGCTCCAGTACTGGAGGTTTTTAGAAAGAGATATTCTGTGTCTAATTCCTGTTCTTTTTTTTTTTATTTTTATTTTGTTTTCCTTTTTCCTTTCTTGCACTTTTAGCTTTCTCTTTGTTTCATTCTTTTTCTTTTTTCTTTGTTACTTTGTTAGTTTGTATTAGTTTTTATGTTATTTTTTTAAAAAAATCTTTAATAAGAATAACATAAAATATGTAAAGACAAACAATATATACAGATGCTAGAAAAGGAACTGACATTATTTTTTCAGGTAAATAAAAAGGAAGAGACATCAACACAAAATTTGTGGGATACCACAAAAGCCTACATTCGAGGATTGACAATTGCATACAACTCTAAGAAAAATAAAGATAGGAGACTTCAACAAGAAAAACTGCAAGAAGAACTTAAAGAAACAGAAAGTGACCTACAGAAGGATCCACAAAACAAAAAGATAAAGGAAAAATGGAATATTATAAAACACAAGATTAATCTGACAACACAAAAAGAAATGGCACAGAAAATTAGGATGGCGAAACAAAATTACTTTGAAAACGCGAATAAAACCGGTCGATGGTTGGCCTATAAATTAAAAAAAGAAAAAGGTAAAAGAGCAATACATCAACTACAAGATGAAAGTGGAACAGTACAATATAGACGGGAAGAGAAAAAGAACATAATACAAAATTTCTTCTCAAAGCTATACTATCAGGAAGATATAGCAGATGATAAAGTTAAACAATATATAGAGGCAGCAAAAATGAGCAAAATCACAGAAGAACAAAAGGAAATGTTGAATAGACCAATAACCGCAATAGAACTAGAAACAGCATTGAAAAAACAAAAAAATAATAAATCACCAGGACCAGATGGAATTCCGGTTGAGTTTTATAAAAATATACAAGAGTCACTACAATGGATAATGTTGGAGATTTGTAATGAGGTGCTGGAGGAGGCGAAGATACCGCCATCTTGGACTGAAGCAATTATTACTCTCATCCCTAAGGAAGATTCAGACCTGCAACAAATTCAAAACTATAGGCCGATTTCTTTACTGAATACAGATTATAAGACATTTGCAACAATAATAGCAGAAAGGATTAAAAAAATCTTGAATAACTACATCCACCCAGACCAAAATGGATTTCTACCAGGACGACAGATAAAAAACAATATGAGGATAATAATGAACACCTTAGAATTTTATGAAGTCCACTCTGAAAGACAAGCTACACTGGTTTTCCTTGATGCCCAGAAGGCATTTGATAATTTGAACTGGAAATTTATTATAACACAACTGAACTACATGGAATTTGGGACAAAATTTGAAAAGATGGTTGAGAAAATATATACTAAACAAACAGCTAGGGTAATTATGAATGACGAAATGACAGAAAAAATTGAGATAACTAAAGGAGTAAGACAAGGGTGCCCACTCTCTCCTCTTCTATTTATTTTATCATTAGAAATACTCTTGACAAAAATCAGAGAGGACCAAGAAATAAAGGGTTTAAAAATTAAGAAGGAAGAATATAAGGTCCAAGCCTTCGCTGATGATTTGGTATTTATTTTGGAAGACCCATTAGAAACCGGCCCTAAATTAATTCAAAAAATAGAAGAATTTGGTGAGGTAGCCGGACTTAAGATTAATAAGAATAAATCCAAATTAATAACCAAAAATCTTACAAAGGCACAGGAAAGCGAATTGGAAGATAAAACAAAAATAAGTGTAACAAAAAAAATAAAATATTTAGGGATTTGGCTTACAGCGAAGTGCTCCTCAATTAAGGAGGATAATTATGATAAAATACTACACCAGATAAAAAAAGATTTAGAAAATTGGGAAAACCTACAAATTTCATTTTTAGGGAGGATTGCAACGATCAAAATGAATATATTGCCAAAAATATTATTCCTGTTCCAAGTTATTCCAATAAAACTAGGGAAAACATTCTTTCAAGAATTAAATAAATTGGTTACTAAATTTATATGGCAAAGGAAAAAACCTAGGATTAAATTAAAACTCTTGCAAGATACGAAAGATAAAGGGGGATTGGCATTACCAGAGTGGGAAATATATTACCAAGCATCAAGCCTAACTTGGCTAAAAGAATGGATGAAATTGGAAAATACCAGAATTTTAACACTTGAAGGACACGACTTGCAAGCGGGGTGGCATGCATTTCTATGGGACGAAAAATATAAAGTACATAGATACTTTCGAAGACATATACTTAGGGATGCATTGCTACAGACTTGGGAAAAGATAAAACAAAAACATTACATAAGAATTCCAATGTGGTTATCCCCAACAGAAGCTCTGAAACACCCAAACCTACTAGACATAAATAAGATAATTAGATACAAGGAATTGGTAAATGAACAGGGAAATCTGAAAACAAAACAAGAATTGGAACATGATGTAGGCAGAGAGATTGATTGGTGGACATACACACAAATCCAATCTAAATATACAGAGGACAAAAAATTATACGAAATACAAAAAGAATCGCAAGAATTGGATAAAATTATACATGGAACAGAAATAAAATTAATTAGTAATATATATAAATATCTATTGAGATATAAAATGGAAGATGAGGTTGTCAAAGACACAATGATTAGATGGGCAAAAAATTTCGGATACAACATAGAATTGGCGAAATGGGCAAAATATGGGAAACAAACATAAAATTGACTATGTCTGCGGCATTCAAGGAAAATCAGTTGAAGATGTTTTACAGATGGCATCTTCCACCAGCAAAGCTTGCTAAGATGTTCCAGAACAACTCACCGACATGCTGGAAATGTAAAAAGGTACATGGAACATATTACCATCTATGGTGGACATGCCCCATTGCAAAAAAATACTGGACTAAAATAAGAAGATGGATGGTAGAAATAATAGATCAACCTATAGATTGGAAACCAGAGATCTTCCTGCTGGGTATCTTAAATAGAAAATACAGTAAAGAAATACGGTACTTAATCTTACATATAACAACGGCAGCAAGAATAATCTACGCACAGTTCTGGAAAAATGAGAATACACCACCAGAGGAAGAAGTGATAAGGGAAATCTTAGACTGTGCGGAGATGGACAAATTAACAAAAGAGATAAAAGAAAGGGAAGACACAGAGTACTATGTAATATGGAATCAGTGGTATGATTGGTTGGAGACTAGAAATAACAAATGAAAATAAATGCAGAAAGGTCAAGAAAGGGAAAATGTGTATATAATAATGTATAATAATGTATAGTAATAATATGTATTATTCTTAATATGAAATATAGTATGAATGAAGAAAATGGAAATAAGAAACAGTGGGACAACAAGGACAAATATTTTTTTTTTAAAAAAAGAAGAATAAAGGGGGAAAATGTAAATAATAGAAGATCACAGTTACGAAATTGCTGTTTAAAAAAAAAAAAGGAGTATACATTCTATGTTTATGTGTGTTATGTTTTGTTGTTTTAAAAAAATAAAAATATAATAATAATAAAAAAAAAAGAATAACATAAAATAAATGAAGAGTACTGATATAAAGATAGCCTTTAAGAGAACAGCAGCAAGCCTTTAAAACAGTGTTTGGGGTTGCTACTATTTTTGCTTCATTATAGAACCTGTTCCCTAGATCAGCATGCATCAATGTCTACTCATTCGATGATTTGAAAATAGAATGTAAAATATCTTAAGGTTAAATTTTCTGTTACTGAAATTAGAAAGAAAAAAAAGTCAGTCTTCTTAGTAAACACCTACAGGCTACATGTTAATTAATTCTTCGGTACACAAAGCCAAATCGTGAGGGAAAATAATAAAGAATAACTCACAAAAGAAAGTGAGATGACATTCTTTTATAAGGAAAAAAGTGGTTATGGAACTTTAAATAACAAATGTGTCTAGTTATTTCTACTAATTAAACAAAAATAAAAACTTTGAGTGAGTAGGATTTTCTGCTGCTTTCTCTAGTGATACGTTTAGATAGCTTCAGTGAGTCTTCAAAACTAACATAATATATATGCAGCCCAAGGTTCTTGATCAGCAACAGAGGCTTACCAGTAAGCTTAATCAATTAATGATTACCCCATATATAACAGGATCTAGGCCAGGGGTAGGCAACCTAGGCTGGCTCAGGAATTCTGGGAGTTGAAGTCCACGAGTCATAAAAGAGCCAAGGTTGCCTACCCCTGATCTAGGCCATAAAAATTGTTCTAATAAATGCTTTAGCTGCCTTTCTAACAACAAAATAATGTTATCATCTATTGAAATATATGAAACACAGGATTAACATAAATGCAGATAATAGTAATCAGAAAGATTAAAAAGGATTTACAACAATAGAAATCATTATGCCACAATCTACCACAGACCTGAATTATCTGTGCATGATTTTTATTTCCCATTGTTACACAATTATAACTGAAGCATGAACCAAGGAAAATATGAAATTGTCAAGACAGGAATGGAATGTACAAAATTGGATGTTTTAGGAAAAAGTGAACTTTGGTAGCTCAGAATTTGCCACTTTAATTTAGATGATATCAAAGCATGATATCATACAAAGAAATGAATGGCAGTAATAGCAATGGCAATAGCACTTAGATTTATATACTGCTTCATAGTGCTTTACAGCACTCTCTAAGTGGTTTACAGAGTCAGCATATTGCCCCCAACAATCTGGGTCCTCATTTTACTGACCACAGAAGGATGGAAGGTTAAGTCAAGTTTGAGCTGATCAAACTCCTGTCTGTGGGCAGAGTTAGCCTGCAATACTGCATTCTAAGCACTGTGCCATCATGGCTCTTAATAGAATAACATTGGAATCATAATAGGAAGCTAAAGATCCAACCACTCAAAATATTTCTCTAAGTCCATGAAACAGAATATAAATTATTCTTGTTAAGTATGCAGGTTAAACTTAGAAAATTAAAGAGAATAGACATGCTAGCAATATTTAACTGTGATTATATGGGGCAGAGCAGAAAAAAAATGCAAAAATTATTTAAAATATTTTTAACCTATCTCAAAGAGAATCTAGAAGCTAGGGAAAGAAAGAAAAGAAAAGAAAAGAAAAGAAAAGAAAAGAAAGAAAGAAAGAAAGAAAGAGAGAGAGAGAGAGAGAGAGAGAGAGAGAGAGAGAAAATAAGAGGGCATGCAAATAGTTGTCAAATAGGAAACCATCAGGCATGAGACACAGATGAAATACTCACTGAAGTGTTTAGAGATGATTAATTAAAGTCCTAACTATATCAACAGATATGAAACAAGACTGTGGCCTAGGGATCACAAAAAATAGTCTTTAAAGAAGAGAGATTCAACAAAATGTTCAAATTACAAATCATTGCACTAATGCGTCATGGAAGCAAAAATAGAGCTGAGCTTGAAAACAGAAATGGCAAATGAACAGGTGAGTTTCAGATATCAGATCAGATGGAGAGAGCAAGAGAATATAAAAGGGAGATTTTATTTTGTATAATTGACTATAGCAGTGCCTTGATTGTACAGATTATGCCACAATATAGTATATATTGATGGCTGTACCAGAACAAGAATCTACTATAACAACTAAACAAAATGGTTTAGAGTAGGAAAGGAAGCTAGACTAGGATGGATATAGTCCACATATAAGTTTAACTTTTATAAAATATATATATATATTTAAAATTGCAGAAATTGTAACAGGATGATGAAATAATAATTTGAGCCACATAGGCAATTGAAAGCTGTGAATGATGTAGAAGAGCTCATTATGAAAGTAAAAATGAAAAGATAAAACTCTGGATTAATATTAAATAGTAAGACAAAAGTAATGCAACCAACATGTTTAGTGAGTTTACATTTAACAGCAAAAAAATGTTGATGTTTTCTTGGGTTTGAGGATAGAAAAGATTAGTGCATTCCGGATGTAAAGAAATTAATCTTAGGCAGTAAAGCAATGACAGACAAGATCATAAAAGACAATGATATTTCTATTAGAACAGAATAAAATAACTAAAGCACTTATCTTTCTAGTATACTGTAAATGTTTAACAATGAAATCTGGACTTTGAGAACAAGGGGAAAAACCCAAATGTATATTTTCAAATTAAAGAACTGAGGACCATCATGGATTACAAGACCCAAATTATTACTTCTGAACTAATAAAATCTGGCTTAATTTGCATGTTTAAATTCCAATATGAACATTTTTCTTCACCCTGCTATGCCTGATGGCCTGTACACTTGATTTCTTTCTTCAGAGCTTTGAGTTTTGCATTCAAAATAAAATATCTCAACTTTAGTTAGGTTGGTATATATATTTATGTGTTAAACTAAAGGAAAACTAAGAATTTCCAAGATAAATATTTTCAAAATACTCACTGTTTCCCCTGTTGGAAGGCTTAGAAAATTTGATGCATGACTGAAATTTTAATAAGAAAAAAGGAGACATCTCTTTTCTTATTTCATTTTGTGAGAATCATCTCATAAGTATGATCTCTTTAATAGGTTATCTTTGTGGCATGTGGGCAATAAAAGTTCTTCACTAGTACATAATACATCTGTTTTATGACTCATCTTTCAATAAAGAAATGGATATTTGGACTAATTGAAACAATAAATGAAGGTTATTTATAACCAAGGAATAGTGTTTAAAACTCTATAACCTTGGGCAGCATCAGTTTATCCCATGCATAATTCTGGATTTTTCAGCAAATGTAGTTACAATAAATATATGCTGAGATAGCTATAGAAAACAGATTTAACACTATTGTCATGAGCAATTTTCAGGGGCATTTAAGTAAAGACAATCAATAATGTTAATCCCAATACTTTGATTCCACTTGCTTATTATATATCAGTTACTACAGAAAATAATGGCAGTAAATATATTAGAGCAGCGGTCCCCAATCTTTGCAGTTTGGCGGCCTGGCTGGGGGGGGGGAGCCGGGCCGTGTGAATGGCCAGCCAGCACACAAGTGCATGTTATTTGTTCACATGCTCATTTATATAATCAGGGGCTAAAGAAGCAGGATATACTACTTAGATGATAGTTTGTCTGCTATCACATCTCAATGCATACATATCAGTACACTGTCAATACTTTTTATACTCAGATGTGGAGTTAAGGTGCCAATTGATTAAGCATCATTAGATTTACATGGTTGTTAGTCTCTAAATTACACATACTCATCAGCCCACTTCTGTTCTGGTTCATTAAACTGAGCTAGTTACCACATTGCTCCCCTCTGGCTGGGTGTAATTGAGTCCCTGCCTTCTGGCAATGTGATAATGAAATTCATTGAATAAGTGACAAGTGGGTGGGAAGGAATCTATTTATACCTATCCAAAGGAGACTGACCCAATTAACACTTTGTTTAAGGACAGATGTTCTCCCCACATCACTGTTTAAGCTTAACATTTTATTCAGATGAATAAGGGGTTCCCTCCATTTTTCCCTGTTGATATTTATAAGGAAAATATTTCCTATTAGCCAGGTATTTAAGTCGTTGATCTGCATTGCTTTGTTGCTTTTAAAAATTAAATAAAACTATTGTTCTACAGCATATTTTTAATATTATCACAATAGCTGTCAATAAGGACGTTATAGCCAGCCCAAACACTCAATAAACAATATTGTTTTTCTGTCAGATATCTAAGCACCGAAGTTTATAATAACATAGTCGTGCTTTGAGGTATGAACAATGGCTTTTAAAAAAAAAATCACCACTTTACCTTGCTTGCAAGCAGAGAAATTGGGGGACTCATTTCACTAAGTTTCTCCAGTGGAAGGCAAATTCTCCAACTGCATGGTATTTCATAGCATTTTCTGCTTCCATACCTGAGGAAAAAGAGAGGAAGGACTGTTTTATGTAAAGATTTGAAAACAGCTGGAGAAAATCTTCTTTAATGGCCAAATTTATTTGGGGCAAGAAAGGAAAACAAAAGAGAAACCTCCAAAACTTTCTCAAAGAAAAGAAGTCCTCTACCAGGTTTCATCTCAGCTGAAATAGGAAAAGCGCTACTAAGCCAAGGAATTTAAATGATGTTCCCATGAACTTTACACATGAAAGTAAGTTGACTTATTTGAGGCATAAAAGAGAATGATGTTTCCTTCTTGGACCAAGGTTTGTACATGGCACTCACCAAGAGCAATTGATGGCTTATCCCTCTGTTTTAAAAGCTCATATATTCACAGTTTCTGCCTTTAAAAGATGCAATTGCTGCAAACAGAAAATCACTCTTTACTTATTTTATTGAAAGAAGGATATATTGTATTCATTTTTCCTGTAACTGGCAAAGCAGAACCCTTAAAAGATTGGGAGTGGTCTATAGAACTCACCTGAGAATTGAATGCAATTCTCACTTGCTAATGTATCAGAAAGGGAAATGATTCAGTACATAGGGACTAGTTATAATTACACTTAGTTTTATGTTTAATCACATGTTAGCTTTGGTCTTGGTGTATCAGATTTTTGTTGTGGGCTCTTCAGGCCTTGGAAGGTAGTGCACAGGATTTCTCTGTATGATTTGGTGCAGCGGCTGATCTGAAAAGTTAGTTGTTCATTCCCATATTAGAATTTCTCTGAGGATTTCATGAAAAGTCTCAAGAAATCTCTAGTTTATAAAAAGGTCTGCATGTCCTGTACAAAAGAAATAACTATTGTAGCAAATTAAAAGAAGTTCGTTGAGTCTATCATTGCTGAAGAAAATTGTTTTCTATGTGCCAAACATTCCTTTCATTGAAATGAATAGGAAGATAACCAATCATAGGATCTTCCCAGTGTGCTGCAGTATGCATCAGCCTGTTTTTCAGATATATATTAGGTCCATACTGAGCATAAAAACCAGTGGATCGTAATGAACTTCAGCAAGCACCTTTTTTGCATCTAAGATACAATAATTCACATCATATCCAGGCAGAGCAGAAGAATGGTAGGTCTTCCTCAGTTCTTTCATTTTTCTTTTATCTTTTTCTTATTTCTAGTGCTGTTTTCTCTCTCTCTGTCCTCTCCATTTCTGATATCCATTGTCTGCCATCTCTCTCTCTCTCTCTCTCTCTCTCCCCCCCCTTTCTTTCTGAGCCTTCCCTCTCTTGTTCTCCATCACATTCAACTGTCCTCCACCTTAGATTGCTTCACACATTTCAGCCTGCAATTTTTTCTTCTTGATCTTTTCACCTTCCACTGAGTTTCCCCCTCCAATCTGCATGAAATTAGGTCAAGGGCCATAGGTTGCTTTTCTCCAAGAGACAGAGGGAGAAAAAAAAAAGAAACAATAAATATAGAATTGAACAGGTGTAATATTATAATGGTAGAGGGAGGGTGGTGATTCTGAGTTTGTAATATAAAGAATACAGCACAGTGAAGTCCACTATAACTACCCTTTTCATTTGCTACTAAGATTAACAAGGATTTCTAACAGCAGATCGAGCTATGACCTGCTGTGATTAAAACCAACACCTTTGCAGAAAGATACATCTATTACTGCCTACATAATATTCGGAAAGCTACCCTTTGCCTCTTTTTCTTGGAAATGCTTTTACTGCAAGTTTTTTAAGGAGGGTATTATTCAAAGACATAATAATGTTGTCACATATTGTTGTGCATCTGTTTTTTGAGGACAGGGATTTATGAATTCTCCTTATAATGTGTATTTGTCTCATGCTGTTGAAATAACTCTTCAAGAGAAATACAACCATTGAGATAAAGAGCTCATGACTGTATCTATGACATAAGAAGTACCATGCAACAATATCCAATGAAAAACAAATGCATTTTTTAAAGAAATCAAGCTTCGTATTATGTAAAAAATATTCCAGCAACCTACAGCTCTAACATGTGAATGAATTTTAACAAGCAACAATGGATTTATATGCATCTTGATCACACAGAATGTTTGATTTTTAATAATTAAATCCAGAAGTGGAAATCAGACATTGTTTTTGAAAGCTGTCATTCTAGTAAAAGTAACAATTTACTTAAGAAAAATGCAATAGGATTTTTTTTAAAAAAAAAATATGACATTGCCAATTACTTGGTGTACCTTTTGATGCTATAAGTGAGCAATGACAGAAAATTCAGTGGCTTAACCCAATTGTCAATGTGACAGTTTGAAGTTAAACTGAGTGATAGAGCTATATCTTTTGGCCCTGGCCACCACATCCATCCCAAGACCATGACCATCAGTTACAAATACTGCCGTGTCAAGTAACAAAATTTGAAAATAGTGCAGTCATTTTCATTTGAAGAACTTTGTAATATTACTAATTTGGTAATTGTTCATTCCTGCCTTAGGCACAAAATCTGAATGACCGTGGCCAGTTTTTCTTTCTCAGTCCTGAGATGGAAACAATGGCAAACCACTTCGGAAAATCTTATGAAGAAAACTGCAGGGACTACTCTAGACAGACGCAAGGAATCAACACTGACTGGAAGGCATGTATGTGGAAGGGACACACGCAAATTATAAATTATAAATGTCCACACTAGTAAGGAAGAGTTAAAATGAATGAAAGTAGAATTCTCTTCAAATATCCAAATGCAGCAAAGTTCAGTGAGAGAAACCATGCAAACATACAGTGAGATAGCCAGTGTAATCTCATTTTTCCAGCTTTATGCTCTGATTTGTTCTGACTAATACTTTCACAAGGAAATCCTTTTCAACTTCCTTCAAATAATAGATATGGTTTGGTGTTTAATTATTCATCTATTATCATTTATATGCTTTTTATATTTTTACTAGATATGGTGTGGTAGTTTTTTTATATATATATATATGTCTTTAATAATTTTAAATATTGGAATCCCAGGTATGGACATTTAAAGTCAATTAAATAAAATAATGAACTCTGGGATATTAGAAAAAGGCTTCTTTATTGCTGAGCTTTCGTTAACAACCTGTTAACATCATCAGAGCAAAGGGCTAAATGGCAAGGGAGCATGTGCATAAATTCACATAACGGTTGGAAAACGGTTACATTGTGGCATGTGCACATAGCGTGCTTAGGAAGCTCGTTTAGAAAAATCACATTGACGGTAGTAGGTATACAGTAGAAAGTCTCCCGACAAGATTTAAAAGTCGCGCTTGACAGCTGTCAGGCGCGCAAGCCGGAGCGTGCCTGTCAGTTGTTCGGCGCGAGGTTAACAGGGAGCCGCGCGGAGTCTTGTGCCGGCTGGATTCTTTTAGTGGAGAGTAGCTTGGATGTTCGTCTCGCCCTCTCACGTGCAGGTGTTGTGGGACTGGATCTGTCAGCTGTTTGGCGCGTAAGTCGGATCGCTCTCATCAGCTGTTCGGCGCGAGGTTTTTCGGGGCATTGCGTGAAGTCTTGTGCCGGCTGGATTCCTTCCGTAGAGGGCAGTTTTGATGTTCGTCTTGCCCTCTCACGTGCAGGTGCTGTGGGACCGGATCTGCAGGGAGAGAAAGTAGATGCCCTCGTAGGGCATGTAAGTGGTTTGCTTGTCCTTATTCCCCCCCCCCTTTTTTTGGAACGTTGTGGAATCGTTATTGTTATAGGAGTCACTCTTTTGGATTTTGCAGTTTTTCCAGAGTAAGGTTGCTGCGTGTGTGTGTATTGTTGTGTATAATCAATTAGAATGTTTGTGTGTGGTTGTTTGTTGTGTTTGTCTGTTGTGGGTGGTTTTGCAGAGTTTTGGAATTGGGTTGTAACAGCTTGTTTTATTGCAGGTGTTAATTCTGGTCTAGGTCTTAATATTCTGCTTCTGTTCAGGTCTTGTGTGTGTATGTTTTGTTGTGTGTGAGTGTCTTGTGAGATTGGATTTATGTTTTGGATGTTTGTGTCATGGATGCAGTGGTCAGTAGTGTTGTTGCTTCTGTGTGTGAAAGTGTCAGGATGTGTTGTGTTGGTTGTGCAAGTTGTCATGGTTGTGTTAGAGTTGTGTTCTTTATTTGGATTAGATGAAAAGAGTTGTGTTGAAGAAAGGGTGTCTGTTATGTTGGTTAGGAGTTTGGCATGTGGCTGAGGTGGTGTTATCGTGTTGTTGTTGGTTGAGTTGAAGTGTTTAGGTGTTTTGTGTTGCTGTAAGTGACTTTTTAGGGTTTGGTAAGGGGGTAGTAGGTCAATGTGTCTGTTGATGGAATGGTAGTCTGAAAACCAAGCTTCTTTTAGAAGACGGCCGCCTTTGGTGGAATCTTGAGCTATGACTTTTGCCTCTTTAAAGTTGAAAGTGTGGCCATGTTCGAATATATGAGTCCAGACTTGGGAGCGTTGTTCCTGCCTTTTTATTGCTCTATACGCACTGGTGTCGTTTAGTAGGGACTGGGCCTTGCTGTTATATGTGGCCCTGTCCATGACAACTGTGGCCCTGCCCTTATCTGCCGGTATGCAATGGGAAGGCATCTAAGACACCGGATCTGGGTACACATATAACAGCAAGGCCCAGTCCCTACTAAACGACACCAGTGCGTATAGAGTGACCAAGATAGACCCTACAACGTCCATGAAGAATCAGCTCAATAAAATCATGGATAGGCTTAAAAGACAGGGGGGAATGAATGAAGAAGAGCTGAGGGCCATACGGCCTAGGGACTCGGCAATGGCGAGATTCTACGGCTTGCCAAAAATACACAAAGAGGGGATCCCTTTAAGACCCATTGTGGCGTTTAGGGGTACACCAATGTTTGGCCTGGCTAGATGGCTAAGTCAGCGGCTACAGCATCTAGTAGAGGATGGTACAACCACGGTAAAATCGTCGCAGGAGTTCCTACAGAGACTCAAAGCAGTGAGAATACAAGATGATGAGACCATGATTTCATTTGATGTGACGTCGTTGTTCACATCTATCCCACAAGAGCTGGCTGTTTCAACTATAAAAGATCTATTACAGCTAAAGGGATTGCAAAGTCATGGTTCCCTTAAGATGGAAGACGTCATCAAACTGCTGCAGTTGTGTCTGAGAACACATTTCACGTTCCAGGACACGATGTATGAACAAATCAAGGGCACGCCGATGGGGTCTCCCATCTCGGGTGTTATCGCTGAGGCGGTCCTACAGTGCCTGGAGGCTAAGGCAATGGCCGTTTACCACCCAGAATTTTGGGCCAGATATGTGGACGATACGTTCGCTATCGTTAAACGGACTGAAAAAGCTGCCTTTATGGAAAGATTGAATGCAGTGTTCCCGGACATACAATTTACAGCGGAGGAGGAAGCCAACGGTAGTTTGGCCTTTCTGGACGTATTAGTCACGCGCCAAGCCAACGGCACCCTCCACACAACTGTATACAGGAAAGCGACCCATACCGACAGGATGCTGCATTACACGAGCAACCACCCGGCAGCCCACAAGATCGCATGCATTCGGACGTTATTTGCACGTATAGATACGCATTGCAGTACCAGAAAGGCCAAGCAAGTGGAACGTGCCCATCTCCACCAGGTATGCAGGTGGAACGGCTACCCGGCCAGTTTTGTCCAAAGATATAGTAAGCGCCAGGAACCCCGTAGAGCACCAGAGGACCTAGGGACAATATCCTGGACAACGATACCTTACGTCCAGGGGGTGTCAGAGGCAACGGCTTGCATATTAGCGCCGCATAACATCAGGGTGGCCCACCGACCCGACCAAACACTCCGTATGAAAACGATGCGCCCTAAGGAACCACTGCCAGAGGAGGAAAAATCATCGGTGGTCTATAGGGTGCACTGCAAGGATTGCCAGTGTAATTACACGGGAGAGACGGCCAAACGGATAAAAACCAGGGTACATGAACACAAATTGGCCGTCAAAAGGCAGGAGCAGTATTCCCAAATATGGACGCATATGGTGAATAATGGACACTCATTTGACTTCATGGGGGCAAAAGCCATCGCCCAGGATGCCTCCAAAGGAGGGCGCCTACTGAAGGAGGCCTGGTTCTCAGATGCGGGCTCGATTAATCGACACGTAGAATTGCCCCCGGCATATCAGACATTAAAAGCATATCTGGACGTGCGGCCCGGAATGGCCAATGGGGGGGCAGTGAGGATGCCAGACCTAGCCGCGCGACCCAAAACGCGTGTGGGGGTGGGGGTGGAAGGCGCATCAGGAGCGATGACACCAGGAAGGATAAGATCGGTAAGGAAGGGAGAGGGTGGAACTGAGGGCGAGGCAGCAGGTGGCTCAGCTGAGCTTAGGCAGATGAGGCAGAAGGATAGGATGCGGCTGTGCATGCGCACACCCAGGCATGCAGAAAGATTGGAAGGAATAGGACCCAGGGGGATAGATAATGGAAGGCAGGTACAGCGGATGGTTCAAAGGGATAAGAAGGAGGGGGGGAAGGTGAGGCAGTTGGCTAACGCACCAACGGCAGCAACATTAGGAAGGATAGGATCTGCAAGGATGAGAGGAGGTGAATTCAGGAGTGAGCCGGCAGATAGCCCAGCTGATCGTAGGCAGACGAGGCAGAGGGACGGGATACGGCTGTGCGCACGCACATCCAAGCGCGGAAGGAAATCGGAGGAAATAGCACTAATAGGGATAGATAGTGGAAGACAGGAACAACGGGCAGACAAACGGGATGGAAAGGAGGGGAGCGGCAATGGGAAGGCATCTAAGACACCGGATCTGGGTGTAAGGCCCAGAACGAGTACGGGGGAGCAGCTGGAAAGCAAGCCAACGGCGGCAACGCCAGGAAGGAGGGGATTGACAAGGATGGGAGGGAGGAAGGTTGGAGAACTGGAGTGCAAAAAAGAGGAGGCGGGACAATTAAGGCAATTACGGTCAGCCAGGACGGATGGCCCTATCACACGGTCAATGAGTAAGCAGTTAGGCTAGCAAGGTTTATAAAAGTAATTTCCACCCCAAAACTTTACTCTGAGGACGCTGGCAGAGGACCAGCGAAAGCTAAGTTGTTTTAATATTGTAAATAGTTGTTTTTATTGTTTTAAACTTTTTAACAATAAACAGCTGGTTTATATTTCTCCCGGAGATCGAGGACTGTGTTATTGAATATATATATATATATATATATATATATATATATATATATATATATATATATATATATATATATATATATATATATATATGTAGGTCTTGGCGTATTCGGGTTTTTTCCCGTGTAAGATTGAGAGTATCTTGGCGACGTTTCGACGAGGTCCCACTCGCCATCTTCAGGCTGGTGTCTTCGGCTTCATGCTTGTGCGAGCAAAGCGTGATCGGAGCTGCCGTCCTTCTATAAATATTGGAGGGGTGTGTGGCGTGTTGGCTTTGTAGCTGTAAGTGGGTTGGTTGGCTGTGTAGTTACATCTTGATTGGAAGATGGAACTGATGTAAGCAAATTAGCTGATGTAGCTGTAAGCGGGTTGGTTGGCTGTGTTGTTACATCTTGGTTGGAAGATGGAATTGATGTAAGCAAATTAGTCAGTTGTTTGGTAACATCCTGTGTGGCTGAGGTGCTGGCTGTGTGCCCATTGTTCTTTTGTACCTGGGTAATGGGCTGTGTGGTAACATTCTCAGAATGTTTGGCTTCGCACAAGCACGAAGCCGAAGACACCAGCCTGAAGATGGCGAGTGGGACCTCGTCGAAACGTCGCCAAGATACTCTCAATCTTACACGGGAAAAGACCCGAATACGCCAAGACCTGCATACCTGTACCCGTGAAAATCTATGAAAACATATATATATATATATATATTTGAAGAGCAGTATGGTTCTCCAAAACATATGGTCAACTGGAAGCAGAGAAGCCTAGGTTCCAGTCCTGTCTTAGGCAAAGTAGCCTTGAACCAGTCTCTCAGCCCAATCAATATAAGTGTTTACAACAAGTCAATGTCTCATCATGCAGTGACTAACTGCAAGGTAAGAAAAATGGCAACAGTATTGCAGACAATGTACAGTATGTGACATCACACACAAAAAGAGAGAGGTACATACATTATGATGCTCTAACAATGCTGCCTTCGTTTTGATAAAAGTTTCAGATCCTGTGGATCTACCAATACTCTATGGCTATTGTTAAGAGGTCAAAACCCTTTATTCTGCCTCTCCAAATGTTTTTAGATGCTGATTTAGCCTCCGCCTAGGCTAAAACATTATTTAAAATTATATTTAAAGTCTTGTACAGAAATAATCAAATATAACATTACTTATATTTATTAATCTCTATATAACAAGTCTTTATATAGATGACATTTTCCTATGGCAGGTAAAACAAATCTTTTTATTTCCTCAGATCTTAATAGAAATGAAAGGCCATTAAACTAGATGGCCAAATATAAAGCTCTGATAGGCTGAAAAATAAACTGAAAAAAGATTTTTTTTCCTTTTTTAACTGCAATGATGCCCTGATTTAGTTTCTGATGCCCTTATTCAGAAGACTCTCTTTCTCTCCTTCCTTCCCCTGGTGTACATTTTATCGCTTTAAAAAGTGAACTTAGATGTACTTTTACAAATTCAGTTACCTATTCAGCTAGTTTTTCTAATCACTTAAGAATGCAACTAGGCAATGAAGCACACAGTTGTGCTTAATTCTACAACTCACCCTTTTTTCAATGACATTGAATAATTTTGTGCATTTCTTCTGCTCTGGATATTTGAAGATTTTTTTTCTTTTTAGTGGAAAAGGAAAGGAGGATTCTGCTGATAGTTTCAGCAGGCAGAGTGCTTATAGATTGTATATTATAGATCTTATGTCCTACATTCATCTCTCCCCAGACCAATCAAAATTCTTTTCAGTCATTTTAGGAGATACTTATTTTCAGTCAGTTGCCATGAGGAATGGATGAATTTCTCAGTTTTTCATTGCTGCTATTCTACTTCAGTTTTCCTTAGTTTACTTTGTTTTGATAAAATTGTCCATTTTGCTTAGTTCTATTTGCAAAAGGATTTTGTTTAAAGAATGTTGCCAACAAAATTCATACCCAGTTTTCATTTTTAAAAGACATTTATTTTATTTATATAGCCACTCAAAATAACATATTTTTTGTTATTTTGTTTGCAGACGACACCAAGCTGGCAGGAATAGCCAACACTCCAGAAGACAGGCTTAAGATACAGGAGGATCTGGACAGACTTCAACACTGGGCACTATCTAACAAAATGAAATTCAATGGTGAAAAAAGTAAGGTTCTACATTTAGGCAAGAAAAACCAAATGTACAGGTATAGTATAGGGGGTACCTTGCTCAATAGCAGTAACTGTGAGAGGGCTCGGAGTGCTAGTGGACATCCTTAAATATGAGCCAGCAGTGTGCTGCAGCTGCCAAAAAGGCCAACACAGTGCTAGGCTGCATTAACAGAGGGATAGAATCAAGATCACGTGAAATATTAATACCACTTTACAATGCCCTTGGTAAGGCCACACTTGGATACTGCATCCAGTTTTGGTCACCACGTGTAAAAAAAGACGTTGAGACTCTAGAAAGAGCACAGAGAAGAGCAACAAAGATGATTAGGGGACTGAGGCTAAAGCATATATAAGGACGGCTGCCTGGAATTGGTATGTGTAGTTTTGAAGAGAAGGATGAGGGGGACATGATAGCAGTGTTCCAATATCTCAGGGCTGCCACAAAGAAGAGGAGTGAAGCTATTTTCCAAGGCGCCTGAAGGCAGGAAAGAAGCAATGGATGGAACTAATCAAGGAGAGAAGCAACCTAGAACTAAGGAGAAACTTCCTGACAGTTAGAACAATTAACCAGTGGAACAACCTGCCTCCAGAAGCGGTGAATGCTCCAGCACTGGAAGTTTTTAAGAAGAGACTGGACAGCCATTTGTCTGAAATGGTATAGGGTTACCTGCCTGAGCAGGGGGTTGGACTAGATGACCTCCAAGGTCCCTTCCAACTTTATTATTATTATTATTAATAATAATAATAATAATAATAATTATTATTATTATTATTATTATTATTATTATTATTATTATTATTATTATTATTATTATTATTATTATTATTATTATTATTATTATTATTATTATTACTTGCTAATAGCATTTCCAAAATATTTCTACAGGACCCTATTCTTTCTGGACACTCACATTATAACTTACTATATAGTTTATCTAATATGTCATTCCAAAAATGAAATTCTATTGATAAGAAATCAATATAGTGTACTACTATTATTATGAATTACTATTTTACAAAATTAAGATTTTATGAGTACATTCAAATTATAAAAGTTGGATGGGAATCTACCACAAAGAATATTTAGAATTAACATACTAAGCAATCAGGTGAATAATATGAAAATTTAGCACATATTGAATGAAAGAAAAACAGGATCCTTGTCTGGGTTTGCTCAATGTGCACCTTAGCTTCCTGAAACCATGCTTCTCCTTAAGCTAGGGTTTCAGACTACTTTAAAGGGTGGGTATTGGATTCAACTGGTGAATTGTGGTGATCATATGAAGATAAGTGGCTCTTTCAGATAGGCTTCTTAGGGGAAACAGGAAGATTCTTTCCAAAGGGCTTTGATTCAGTGATGAAGGCTCAGAAGCTACCTGGGACATCACCTAAGATCCAACTCTTAGAGGTCCCAGACAGACACTACCTTGCATTACATTGGCTGAGCTCAAGTCTAGACCATGAGCAACTACATTGCTCAAGTAGGTTTCTCTGTGGGATAAACAAAAGAGCTCAGACTTGCTTATACAGCAAGATGGGAGAAATGTAAATGTGATAAACAGATATATAAAGATAGATAGATAGATAGATAGATAGATAGATAGATAGATAGATAGATAGATAGATAGATAGATAGATAGATAGATAGATAGATAGATAGATAGATAGATAGATAGATAGATAGATAGATAGATAGATAGATAGATAGATAGATAGATAGATAGATAGATAGATAGATAGAGATAGATGATAGATAGATAGATAGATAGATAGATAGATAGATAGATAGATAGATAGATAGATAGATAGATAGATAGATAGATAGATAGATAGATAGATAGATAGATAGATAGATAGATAGATAGATAGATAGATAGATAGATAGATGGATAGATGGATAGATGGATGGATAGATAGATAGATAGATAGATAGATAGATAGATAGATAGATAGATAGATAGATAGATAGATAGATAGATAGATAGATAGATAGATAGATAGATAGATAGATAGATAGATAGATAGATAGATAGATAGATAGTCTGCAGCTCTAAAATGGTTTTCCAAATTGGTTTTGTTTGACCAAAGAGTTACAAGAGAAAATAGATTAACTATTGAAAAATCCCATGCCTCTTAGTCTGAATGTCTAAGAAAGATTTCGTAGATTTTATGACATTACTTCATGCAGATATCTTTTTGCTTCATTTGCTATTGTCTTGTCAAGAACCAGCAAAAAATAACATAACTGAGAAAAGTTGAGTAGAATTTCAGTGCAATCTTAGTTCATTCTAAGATCCTTTTAATAGCATTTTTATTGCTTGTTGCAATTAGAACCACTATACAGAGGCTTCATAAAAGGGCTTTTTTGAATATACAAGATGAGGCACTTTCCCAATTAGACATGCTAGCCAGATTCCTTTCAATGCATAACTGGATCCTTTTAGCTGAAGAAAGAAATTGTTTCCTGATAGCAACATTTCTTTACATCTTGCTTGGTAGCATTCTATGTATGAAAAAGAAAGCCAGATTGTGGGTAGGTAAGAGAAAGTTATTTAATAATTCAGGTTTCTTTTAATGCACTTGTCATTTTGAGAACTGTATAGAAAATTAGGAGGGTACAGTTAAAAGAACCCACTGAAATTCACTGTGCATTTTGTTCAAAAATATGCAATTAGATATTACTTTACATTACAAAACCAAACTAATATACAATATACTTTTCATCCAAGGAAAATCTTAAATAAGTTCAAATATATGTAGGACATGGCTAGGCTGAACCCGAAGGAGGGGTCAAATGCGTCAGAAGTCATGAGTCCCTGCACACCTCCAAGAGAACTAAGTCCAGCCCACCTTGAATGCCTTACTAATTCCTGCTCATTTCCCTTGAACATTAGTAGCTCAGATTTTTGTAGAGAGCTTAAGTTTGTAATAAAGCTTTATATTCATTTGAATTGCCTGACTTTCCTGATTTCCCTGGTACTTGACAATATCTTTATAATTAATACCAAACTGATTTCTCCCTAGAGATATATTAATAACAATGTGCATGCAGCTGTTGTCCTGCCAAAAATAAAATTGACATTTTATTCTATTCGAGCACAAAAAGCTTACTATCTTTTCTCTTTTTTCTAATCTCCTCTACCTGCAGCTCTATCTGGGCAGGGGGAAAATGAAATCTGTGATATTAAAAAATGCAGAGGACATTCCATCTCTTTATTTCTGCTGCATGGAAAAAAATGGCAATGCCTCCAGATGAATGGAACAAAAGAGTAAATAGTTTGATTTTGTCCACTGTTATTGATTTTAAAAATGGTTTGATCTTATTTCTGCATAATATGTATTTTTTTTTAAAAAAAACTTAACACATCAATTGATATGCCTTTTGGTTTTTTATCTGTATATTTTAATATACATGTTCTTAATAAACATATTTTTGGAAATGATTGTTCCCGATTTAATTTTTTTTTTTACTTTTCTTTTTGAACCCTAACTCCAACCTGTACATTGCTGGTATTTTTGCTGACAATCAAACTTCATTTTACTTCAGTTTCATTATAGGATTACTTAAAGCTTGTATGGTTTTAAAAATATGAGAATAAACTGTGTTCCAAATTTAGGGATGAAATATATAAATACCTTATAATCTTTTATTACTAAGTTAGGAAGTACAGTTATGAATAAAATTCCTGTTATCCCAAGTTTCTAAAAAATATTTTTTCCACATAAACTTGATAAAAATGCATTACTGAGACTACTAGGTATCAACTTCTCCCTTCCATTCTAGACTCTATAATATAATACCCGTTCTTCTCTGAATAATTTTTACCTTATGTAATTCATTTACTCTAACAGAGAAGCAGACTGAAAAACACAGAGATAACAGATAGTACAATTCATAACAATGAAGTTATCAACAGAAATACTACATTCAGTGTCAAGATTTACGTTATTAAATAAAGTTATTATTAAAACATTTAGAAAAATTGTGTTCACTACTTTTGCACTGGTAGATTTTAATGAAGCAGGGAGATAACACCCCCCCCCCAAGATCAGATAAAGTTATGGTAATTGAAGTATCATTCCATCCCAGCTATTCATATTCAAGTTAAAATTGAGATCCTTTTATCAATTTCCTTTTCCAGGGGATAAATAAGAAATAAATTATATTCAATATTTATATAGCTATCATCTTTTCATGAGAAGCATGTGCAAATTGCCCCAGCCCAACCCTTGAATAAAATCACTCAATAGTTATATGATACAAAAGTCATGAAAAGACTTAACAGAAAATCACCCTAGAATTTTAACATAGATTAGATACAATAGAATGTGGGGAAAATCTTGGGAGAGAGGGCAAAGCTTAGCCCACAGCAGAAATATGGACATGGTAAATGTTTCAGCAGGGATCCTTCCCAATTACTTGGACAGTAAGATTTATGTCAGGCCTGCAAGGTAATTCAGACAAGTAGCACTCCCGGGGAGAACTAATTCTACCTTATTGAAAGGTTACATTACCAAAACCTTGCAAATCTGAAAATACATTTCTCCCCCATTGTGTCCACAGTGCAAGAAACCAGGAAAAGTCCCTTTTTATATGTTTGCCAGACCTGCATTCCTGCTGCTCCCTTCTCTCTGTCTCCCAAGATCTTTTATTTTCATCTCTGAAATTAAAGCTACATTGTCAGACTGAAACATGGAAGGACAAGGAAAAGATCCTGCCTTGTATTTTAATATCTTTCTGCATCGAAAGCCTAGGACAAATATTAATACTTGTTCTTAAGGAGTAAAATCATCAAAATAATCAAAACTTATTAAAAGGGAGATACGTTTACAACGTAAATTGTTATGTATGAAGAAAACTTTGCACGGAGATGTGTCCAAAGCAATCCCTAGTTATACCTGTGACTTTATTGGTATTGCTGGCATGTTTGTCAATTTAAAATTCTATGGGTGATACATGTATTGCCCCCTTTGTCAGACAGATGTTCTACAGTTAAAAACAATATCACTATTTCATCAAGCTTTTTTTATGAAAAAGAACAAAGACAAAACCGTAGCATCAAGAGTCGTTTTATGAAATTGATTAGAAAAAAGAATCTCTTAACAATACACAATGCACCTCTTGTATTGAATACCACAAGGTGTTGTGATAACAGCTAATTTGGATGTGTTTGCAAGGGGGATTAGCTACTGGCGATCTTTCTAAAAGTTGTGAAGTCTCACATTTATTCTTTAGTTTGGAAATATCATTTAGAATGCAGCATTGCAAGCTGACTCTGCTCAGTGCCAGAAGTTTGATCCTGACAGGCTCAAAGTTGACTCAGCTTTCCATCCTTCCAAAGTAGGTAAAATGAGGACCCAAATTGTCGGGGGCAATATGCTGACTCTGTAAACCACTGTAAATTACTATGAAGCAGTATATAAGTCTAAGTGCTATTGCTATTGCTGTTGCTAATCACTGAAGGAAAAAAAAGTCTCTACCTCTTGTTTCCAAGCAATCTACAGTCATCTGGTTCATCTGTTAAAAGAAACAAAATGGTGGACTAAAAAGAATTTTGGCCTGATCTAGCAGGTGTTATTCTTACGTTCTTGTGAAAAACTGTTTTCCTGTTTCCTACAAACTAATAACTAAATAAAATGTTCCACAAAAGTATGCACACAATAACACATAAGAAGCATCTATCCCTAAAATATATCAGTGCTATATTGCACACTCCAATTATATTGATGAAATCAAGTGATTTCATATGTATTTTTGTAAGTTAAAAACTGAGACACAATGTTCAGAGAATCAGAAAACACGATCAGATTGGTTATTCTAGTCACAAAACCAAGAATGAAAAGGAGAAAAGAGAAATGAACAGGAATCTACCCAGATGGGGAGACATCAACCCTGCCTTGATCTATAATCATATACCCTGGCTAGAATAGAAATTGCATTTCAATATCTTGAAATGTATGTCAAGATGGTAATCAAAATATGTGCAATTTGTTTTTTATCAAAAGCAAATACAACCATGTTTCCTACTAAAACTCATATTTCAAAACACAGATTCTTTCTTTTCAGTATATGGAGTATAAAAAGTGAAATGGTGTACAAAATGTACCACTCCTCTTTTTCGGATGTATACAGGGTAGCCATTCTATGCATTGAAGACTATATATATCCACAGGATATTTCATTCCCCTCCTCATGTTTTAAAAATGTTAACAGGGTTTTTTTTACTCCTTTTTTAATTTTTGTGGCTTTAATGTGAATTACATTCAGAAGCTTACAAAGGTTACCACTATGCATAAAAGTAGTGTTTTATGTCACTTCTCACTTTGGCCGATTGGTTCTCAGGTAGATAATAATAACAATAACAACAATAACAACAATAACAACAATAACAACAATAACAACAATAACAACAACATCAACATCAACATCAACATCAACATCAACAACAACAACAACAACAACAACAACAACAACAATAACAATAATAATAATAATAATAATAATAATAATAATAATAATAATAATAATAATAATAATAATAATAATAATAATAATAAGTTGGAAGGGACCTTGGAGGTCATCTAGTCCAACCCCTGCTCAGGCAGGAAACCCTATACCATTTCAGACAAATGGCTGTCCAATCTCTTCTTAAAAACTTCCAGTGTTGGAGCATTCACAGCTTCTGGAGGCAAGTTGTTCCACTGGTTAATTGTTCTAACTGTCAGGAAGTTTCTCCTTAGTTCTAGGTTGCTTCTCTCTTTGGTTAGTTTCCATCCGTTGCTTCTTGTCCTGACTTCAAGTCTCAAGCAATAAAACCTTACATTTGCTGAATACATTGTGTGCTTTTCTCTTCTCCTTCCTTCCAGCATCCCTGTAAGTATAATAACTTACAAGCTCACAGACCTCTAAAAGTGATTTGTGTTCCAAGCTTTCAGCTATGTTTTTGATTGTTGAACAAACCTGGGTTCTAACTGAGCATCCCCAGTTAAATGTTTTATAATCAATCTGGACCCAGGCTCAGTAGTGTAACTTATGAGCATGTCAAGATTCTCAACATGTGATTCATGCAAGTAAGGACGATTTATACTGAATGTCTGAATCATAAATCAAGTCAAGCAGTGATGAGAAACATTTGGCCTGCAGGGAAGACTCAGCCCATCTCTGAGGAGAAAGTAATATAAATCTAATATTGGTGTGAATGTAGGCCTGGAATACATTTGTTGATGACAGTGTGGAAGTATTAACTGGGAATACATGCAGAGTTTAATAAAATCTGGAGTTGGCGAAGGAAAATCTTGATTTGACACTTTATATGGTTAGTTATGGAGGGGGAAAGAAGGGAGAAAGGAGAATTTTTTTATTCTTCCTAGAAACTTATTAATTTCTTTCACTGCTTTTCTGTTGTTATATATTAACCTGAGAAATGTAATGGTCACTTATTCTTGTACATGTAAATTAATGCTCTTCACATTGGCTATTGTTTAGAATGATTTTTCTCAATCTGAGGACCTACCCCTACCACTTTACACAAAAAAGCTGTTATCTCTGGAGAGTACCAGATTTATTTATTCATTCATATATCTATCCCATGAAATCAAAAGAGACTTGAGGGTTGTAGAATCCAAGGGTAAAGATTCATGTCCATACTGGAATACAAGGCAATAAATATTTTTCAGACAAATATTTTTGGCTCAGCAGATGCTTTTAAATTAATATAGCTTTGTTTAAAACTGTTTATAATATGGCAACTATTACAACCTGAACTTTAAAATGTTCCTTTTTACTTTCTACTGGGAATATAAAATAATGCAGAAATTGATTATAAGATGATTATGAAATTATATTTGTTAATTTTACATAAAATTTATGTTATCTGAAGTGTTGTAACAGGTGCTAATAATCAATTTTTTATTTGATCAGTCACCAGCAAATAAAAAAAGAAAATCACAATTAAAATGAAAATGAAAAAATATTTCTCTAAAATATCTAAGAAGAATTAGGAGAGATACTATGGACTATTATACAAGCCATAGTAAACTATTTAGATGTGGTCAAAGCAGCAAAATCAGACTGATCTGATAATAACAGCTTAAAATAAATCAGGTTAGAACAACAAGGTTATTTAGTAAACAGAAAAAAGAAAGACTTTAAAAGCTAAGCCTTTTTTTCTTTCATGCCCTTCTCTTTATATGTCTTCTTGTATCAAAATAATTGCTTGCAAAGCTTCAGGTTAAAAAACAAATCTTCCTCCTTTTCAATAGACTGACACATTTATGAACATTTCAGTTATATAATGTTAATGAAGTAATTTAACAATGGGGAAAACAGCTTCACAGATCTGCTATTGCCAATAGCAATCAACATTTTTTTTGTCATGTGAGAAGTTAAAATATACAAGTTGCCATCCTAGACTAGAAATGTAGATTCAGAAAAACAGATTCAATTTTTTTCTTTCTTTTTTTTTTTAGCTAAGATTAAATGTTTTCATTAAAAGTCTAATTTTAATTATGTTTTCCAATTTGGACAGAAGAGATCATTAACAAGCAATTTTGATATTAAATAATTTTAACATTAATATATCACATTCATCCATTTTTAATACTGATATTATTAGTCAGTGAAAAGATGAGCAAGATTTAGGAGCTCTCTCTCTCTCTAATATGATAGCCCCATCTCTCTTTTTTTTTGCTTCATTGTCATTGGTTTTTGTTTTAAAATGGAATGTTATCCTTTCTCATTCAAGCCACTTACACATCAAGCATTATTTATATTTCTACAATTTTGAAATGCCATTTATCCCCTTATGGATGAAAGCAAGTAGAGCAGACATGTTAAACTCGCGACGTCATGTGATGTCGCGCAACGTATTGGGACGGTTTTGCCATTGGTGGCAATGGGGTGGGCGTGGCTTCCGGATGACGCATCCGGCCCGCGGGCCAGCAGTTTGACACCCCTGAAGTAGAGTGTCCTTTCTAGAAATTCATGACAGCAAAGTTTTGCTAGAATCATCTTGGAATTGATTTCACACAGTAATATTATCAAGGTTAATGGAACCAACTGAGTTACTTCACAGTGGCAAAATGCTCTCTCCCAGCATCAGTCTAGGAGACTTCCTATTCATATCAAAAGTATCCAGAAGCTTCAATTGGTTCAAAATGCATCAGCCTACATGATTTTATTCATATCTAGATGTAGGCAGGTGTCACTTGTCTTGCGTGCTGATTTCCTTTCAGGTCCAATTCAAGGTGCTGGTTGTCACCTTTAAAGTCCAACATGGCTTGGGGCCAGCTTCAATGACCATCTTTTCCCAGTCACATCTACATGAGCAGGGAGGCAGGAATGTTATGGAGATCCACCTAGTAGGACCAAGAAAAAGGGCCTCCTCCATAGCAATTCCCTCCCTACGGACAACATCCCCATGGAGATAAATATAGCCCCATCTTGATATTGTTTCAAAGCTGAAGACCTGGTTTTGCCAGCAGTCCTAGGGATCCCTGGATGATATGTAGACCATCAAGTAGTTTGTATGATTGTTGTCAAAAGAGAGGTCAGAGTTATTGATTTTATGGGTTTTGAATTGGGGTTTTACTTCTGTAAGCTTCTCATGAAGTGAGCTGGGCAGTTGTATAAATTTTCTAAATACATAAATAATAAATTATTGGGAATGCCAGTAATATACATCACGGTCAGCAATGTTTTGCAACTTTATTGCAGGGTCCAAGGAGAACACTGGGCATATGGCTTTTATCCTTACTGGATACATAATGCTCCTTATAAGATAAAACCCCTCCTTAAATTTGTTGCATGGTTTTCTCACTGATTGTTTTTCAATTTTTATATCAATATATTATTACTGTCAAGAGAAATGTATTCCAATCTGGCAGACAATATGAATACATAAAGAACTGAACAACAACAAACAAACAAAAACAAAAAACCCACAATATTTGGCGCAAGCTTTGGAGTAGTACTGACAATCAAATGACTTCATAAAGTATCCCCATGGAAATATAAAGAAGTTAACTTGATCTAATGCTGCTGAGAGATCAGTTTGTTCTAAAGTACCATTCTGTCATTGTAAATTGGTAGATTGATTGCATTTTGACTTCTGCTGTGCTTTAGTAGCGCAGACACAAACTAAACTGTCCATTTGCTCCACTGATATATATACAGTATAATCAAGAAGCAGTAATTAGGTTTCTTCCATATCCCCCACCAGCGGCAGCAAAGTTATTTTTAAAAGCTATTCTGCATTGTTTTGTAATCTAGTTTTGTTGAAATCTCTAATCTTATTAGTAGGATTCTATTCAGATTATAAGCTGTGATAAAACATCTACACGTAGCCCTCGACTTATGACCACAACATTTCTGTTGCTAAATGAGACCTTTGTTAAGTGACTTTGCCCTATTTTACTACCTTTCTTGCCAGAGTTAAGTGAATCACTGCAGTTGTTAAATTAATAACACGGTTGTTAAGTGAATCCAGCTTCCCCCATTGACTTTGTTTGTCAGAAGGTTGCAAAAGGGGATCACATGACCCCGGGACACTGCAGCCGTCATAAATATGAACCAGTGGCCAAGCATCTGAATTTTGATCACATAATCATGGGGATGCTGCAATGGGTGTAAATATGAAAAACCGTCATAAGTCACTTTTTTCAGTGATGTTGTAACTTTCAACGGTCACTAAATGAACTATTGTAAGTCGAGTCCATCCCTGAGGTTAAAGGTGTAGGTGATTATTTTATTTTATTTAAAAATGTCTTGGTAATTTCCAATGGGCCAAGAAAACCTTTACTACCTAGGACCGTGGTGGCGAACCTATGGCACGCGTGCCACAGGTGGCACGCAGAGCCCTCTCTGTGGGCACGTGTGCCTTTGCCCCAGTCCTAGGCCTTCAGCTGGGTTTTATAAAACCTTTTCGCTTTAGGCCTCCGTCGCCGTGTGCCAAAAAAAAAAGGTTCAATCAATCAATCAATTTCAACTTCTCGCAAAGTTGGAATTGACTGATTGAAGTTTTTAGTCCCATCCAGTCTGCCGTTAGCACAGCAGCCACGCCCACCCAGTGGGCCATGCCCACCCAATTGGCCACACCCACCCAATGGGCCACGCCCACCCAGCACCCAACCATACATAAGTGGGTTTTGGGTTGCAGTTTGGGCACTTGGTCTCTAAATGGTTCGCCATCACTGACCTAGGAGAAGCCCAGAGAATGCTGAACTGCAAAAATAAAAAAAAATAAAAAAATATTACAATTCCCAAATTATTCTTTTGGTGGCATTTTTTTCAAAAATGCAGTAGTAATTCATTAACTAAATATAACATATTACCACTCTCTGGGTTTATAGTTATATCATAAACAATTATTCATTTACAACTGTATGATGAGAATTTCATAAGATGGAGAAGTGGAAATAAGTTCCTGAACTAACATCCTGATTTTAAAACATGATTGTAATGATCAGGTTGCACACTTTCAAAAATTAGCAGTGGGATTTCTCTTCCCATCTAACATACAGAATCATTTAAAATGTTATCACTTGGTACTTCAAAGTGGTCACTGAGTACTTAATGATTAAAAGAATGAATTCCAGAGAAATCTGGGACTAAAAGCACATTTCAATATCTGCATATGAAATAAGCACACCCACTAATTCAAAAAATTATTCACAAGGTGCAACAATATATTTTGCTATATGACATGGGAATAAAAATATCAACAGTCAATTTTCATACATTATCCATAGGAATTCTATCTACAGTATCAGACACAAATTATTAGCAAAATCACATATCTACTAAATGAAATCTGTATTCAGACCAGCTTCAGATTCCATAACTTTCCATATTAATATATATGCATAGACAAGTAAAGTTGTGAGAAGTCATGCAGCTCTATTTTGAGGTTTTGCCTTAATCCAAATCATCACAACAACTTATCAGAGTTGCACTACAATTCACAATTTACATTAAATTACAAGGGCAATTCGGAAATAAACCTCCATTTGGTTATCAATGACAGACACTCGCAGATACAGAACTTTTATTACACACATTAGAAAACTACAACATTACATTACTTTTTGACATAATCGCCATTCAAACTGAGGCACTTGTCGTAACGTCTTACAAGATTTGAAATTCCTTAGCAGTAGCCGCTCGGCGCCAAATCTGGGCTATGCGGGGGGTGATCAAAAACATCCCAACGGAACTGCTTCAAAAGGTCTTGGGTGCGTCTAGCAGTGTGCGGGGGAGCATTATCGTGAACCAACACCACATCGGAAGTCAGCATGCCCCGACGCTTGTTATGGATGGCTTGTCTGAGTTTTCGTAACGTTTCACAGTAGACTTCTGAATTGATGGCCTAGTGGTTACGGTACTAGGCTAGAAAGCAGGAGACTCTGAGTTCAAGTCCCGCCTTAGCCATGAAAGCCAGCTGGGTGATTTTTGGGCCAATTACTTTCTCTTAGTCCAACCACCTCATAAGATTGTTGCTCTGGGGAAACTGCAGCAGTGAAAAGATGCTTACTTATGAATAGCATTTCTCTTTTCCCTAAAATACTATTTTATATTCCATATATCTCATTATATTGATCTCTTTCGGGGGGGTTGTGTTTTTTTCCCCCTTGCTATGGCTCTTCAAAATAAACTTATTCGGCTTAATTCATTTCTCCCTTGCGTATTTGATGACTTTGTTCACTTACAACGTTGTATTTTCTCTAATATTTCTGAGTTTTGTTTCCTTGAGACAGACTCCCTGTCTTGCCATACCTTAATTCTGATTCTTTCACTGACTTCCTATGTGACTTTAATTAATCACAAACTATTTTTTCTTCCATTTCTTCTGCTTTTAGATACCTTCACAGCTAGAACATTAGTATCCAAGTTAATATACTTAATTTCTCCCAGCAAAGTGATGGCAGTTTGCAGTCACTACAATGCCTTAACTTATTTTTCATATGTGCTGCATCCAACTGAATTGTATATATTCATAGAAGTATGAATTAAGTATATGGGAAGGAGACAATTTAAACAACAAAGCAATAGAGCCAAGGTTATCATTCTTCTGATTAGTGCAAGGAGAATGGAAGATGATCATCAATAAGAATAGAGCTGGAAGGGACCTTGGAGGTCTTCTAGTCCAACCCACTGCTCAAGCAAGAGACCCTATACCATTTCAGACAAGTGACTGTCCAGTCTCTTCTTAAAAACCTCCAGTGATGGAGCGCCCACGATTTCTGAAGGCAAGCTGTTCCACTGATTAACTGTCCTCAGTGTTAGGAAGCTTCTCTTTAGTTCCAGGTTGCTTCTCTCTTTGGTCAGTTTCCAACCATTGTTTCTCGTCCTTCCGTCTGGTGCTTTGGTAAATAACTTGACCTCCTCTTCTTTGTGGCAACCTCTCAAATACTGGAATACTGCTATCATGTCACCCCTAGTTCTTTTCTCTAGACTAGCCAAACCCAAATCATGATCAGGTATTCATGACTTCCAAAGAAAGAAGCAGCATCTGAACTTTCATGCCCCCAATGGACCTTTTTTAGAAAAGAAATACATAATTTGTCATATTCTGAATTTTAATTTGGCTCCATTTACTCTCCAGAAAGAGGAGAGAAATAATAACCCTCTCTTTTAACTCAAAATAATGTCTCTCTGAAAGCAATACTTGGATTCAGTCCAACATTATAGCATTTTTAAAAAGTTAAAAGTTCCTAACTTTCAGACATTTGTCTCTTTTGTCTTATGTTTGGCTTATTAGTTCAAAGCACACTTCTATGAATTAAGACAAGCTATACGTTAATATAATAAAATCCTTTTTGCAAATTAATTTTTCAGCAAGCAAATAAGGTTCCATGTCCCAGCCTGATGTTAAAAATGGCTACCCACCAGCAGACCATTAACTGTAGCATCTTGTGTTTGCCAATGAAACATGCTGTGTAAAAATGATTGCACTAGAAGCTATTGGTACATTTGAATGCAAACTATCAAACCATGAAAAATGAGGCTTCCACTGACTATAAAAATAAATTAGAAGGCCTTAGCTTGGCTGGTAACGCCATCTGAGCACCACAGTTTATAACTATTTGTGGTACCATCAACAGATGTCTTTGCTCATCTTGTGTGCTATGCTAGGATAGTGTTGCATTCTGTTATTTAGGGAACAAGTCAAGCAACTTTGTTTTAAAATATAGTAAAATTTGGCTTGATGTAGACACCCTATGGGAAATTATGCAATCATGTTACCTACACTATGTAACTAATTTTCTTCATATAAAATCCTACTCTTTTAGAGCTGTTTGAAGTATTTCTTAACATTACCATATCTCAATAAGATAAAATAACCTTTATTGACATTTTCTTTTACTGTGGGCACACTGATATACATTAAAAATAAAATTCTGTTGCCTGTTCTCAAAAGTGTACACATACATAACACACATTTAAACATACTATATGCAACATATTTATACACCTACACCCTTACATATAAATACATATAACTATTAATCACTGTCTATCTTGAATACAAAGCAGAAAGAGGAAGCTTGAGAGTTCACAGGGTTAATACTGTATGGAACAAAACTGTGACAGAATCTGGATGTTTTGCTTTGGATACCACAAAGCCTCCTCCCAGAAGTTAACAAGAAAAACAGGTCATGAAGAGGATGTGTAGTGTCCCAGACAATCTTGTGGACCTTGCTCAAGCAATGCTTATATGCTATGTCCTGGATGGAAGGGAGGGAACTACCAATAATCTTTTCTGCCATCCTCACCACTCTCTGTACCGTCTTCCTGTCTGAAGCAGTGATGCTTCTAAACCAGACTGTAATGCTGTATGACAGGATGCTCTTGATCGTACCTCTGTAGAAAGTAGTAAGGACAGGGGAAGGAAGATGTGCTTTTCTCATGCAACACAGAAAATGCAGGTGCCGCTGTGCCCACTTCACCAGTGTCTCGCTGTTGAGCAACCAAATTAGCCTATTCATTAGCTGCACTCCCAGAAAATTGATGATCCGCAGGTGAATCATTAAAACACAGAGGAGTGTGGCTGTGCCTGCCTTTCCTGAAATCAACAATGATCTCTTTAGTTTTTCAAATGTTTAAAACTAGGCTGTTTTTCTTACAGCAGTTCACCAAATCCACTAAACTCTCTAAAACTCTAAATAAATATTAGAAATATACTTCATGTAAAAAGTGAGATTTACCAGGAGGATCATAAGTTTTTTTTTTCTAAATTAAAATGGGAAGAAATAAAGGCTGATTGTACTCCTACTTTTCACTGTTGCATAAAATAGTTCTATAAGAACTGATCTGCACAGACCACTAAGACATACTCTATGTAGTTTTATCAATGAGTTTCATGTTACAAAGAACAAGCTTGAAGAAACAGGAGGATACTCAGTGGTGGGATTCAAATATGTGAACAACCGGTTCTCTGTGTGGATGCCACTTCCGTAAGTCCATTCTGGGCCTGGGCAACAAAAAATTAGCTACCAGTTCTGCCGAAGTGGTGCAAACTGGCTGAATCCCACCACTGAGGATACTCAAGAAGAAAAGTGTCTATTATTGTAGATTCTATTAAAAAAACAGAACACAGTTCCCCTTAGCACCCTCTCAGTCAAATGACTGGGATTCTTCAGCAATGTCTTTAGAATTCCATAGGTTCTTCTCTCAGTCATCAGAAAGAATTCCGGGTTCATGTCAAAAACAACTTATCTCACCTTTTTCAGGGTTATTAAAAAGGAAAAAAAAGCCCTAGTTTGAATAAAAGACTATATAACTCAATATATATTGGGTAAAGAGGTGTTGAGGCTTATCAGACAAAAACCCTTGTTATGTGATTGCAGGGAGCCATCCAGTGCGCCCAATGACCATCCAGACCAATGAGAATATAGTATGTATGTGAAATCTATAGGCAGAAGCCCTATATTGTTATTGAGTTCTAGTGTTTCTTCACTATGCTTCCCAATTCACTGTTCTCCTATTTTGTTAAATGCAATTTCATCATCATCATCATCATCAATCATCCCCAGATAGCTTGAGTTAATTGATAAACAAAATGGTTTAGTCTGACATATCTAAAATGTATTTGATTGAGAGACTCAATCCATAAACAAATAGCAACAATTAGCTTCAGACATTTTTCTTTCCCTAGTCACATTCTACATAAAAATATGGAATGAATCCAGTATCAATTATGTGGAAAACACCTGCGCCAGTTAACCCACTATTCTTCTTCTTAACAATTGTGATTTTGTTGAGGCTTGTACAGTATTTCATATCCCAAAAAAATGTATGTTACAGACATCATGACAGATATTAAAGCCCTGAAAGACATTTTGTTGCATATAATATTTCCATCACAGTCTCCTGACACCAAAAACCTGTGGAACCATCATTGAAAAACAATGTTTTTTTTTCTGTAGTAGTGGCCTTCGTATCCCTGAGAAATGTTTGGTTTGCAGCTTGTTGCATTGATAAAAATCTCTAAGCATATATATATATATCAGAGATTAATTCGTAATAAAATTGCAAGATGATGTTAAGGTAACCTTACAATAAAAAAAATAGAGCTACTTCTCCTGGTTTGTGTTTCTTACCTAGGATACTTCATAAGCTGACATCAGTTTTGCAAGCCTGAAAATGCCCTTCCCTTCCTTCATTTTTATTAACACAAAAATAAGTGACAGTCCCTTTTCCACCCCTCCTCCTTTGGACTTCGATTTGTTTATTGACTATTGCCTTTCTCCTGTTTTACAGATTCTTACACCTTTCAATAAACATGACACTTTTCATTCAAGTTCTACTTTGGTCTCATCTGTACACAGAACATTTTTTTCAACAGTCTTCTGGCTTAACCACATGATCTTTGGCAAGCTTACTGAGTCACTTGGAGAGATGGGTGCCCGTACAAATTGAATACATAAACAAACTGTAGACAGCCAGCAATGCGCACGATTATTGTTCAATATTCTCCTGATGTTGGTTTAATGAATATCAGCATTCACCATTGAAAGAAAGGTCTTTAGTTCCCTAAATATCATTTTTTTAGACCTGCCAGAATATTACATGTCTTTCTGTTGGTGAACCTGGTTGGATGATCACTCCTGAGGAAGATAATAGTAACATTGAATTGTCTCCATTTGTACACAGTCTGCCTGACAATGGACTGGTAGAGTCAAACTCTTTGGATCTACTTTTATAATCTTTTCCATAATGGTATGCATCCACGGTTTTTGAGCAGTCCTGAGAAAACTCCTTTGTGTGAGCCATGACATACATCCACATAACTGTGTTGTAAAGATCAGCCTTTGATAGTGAAAACCCAAAATTCTCTTCCCACATTCACTCCTGATTATCATCTCATTGATTGAAATACCTGACTCTTATTTTCCTTCAAATGAACTGATAACCTGAGATCATATACTTTTGCCAGACAGAAGTATGTAGCTTTGGATAATTTCTCTCTATAAATAAATGAACAAGTATAATATTTCTGATTCATTTGTTTAATTGGATTCTCATTATATAGTTTTAGGGCTTCTGTGTAGAACAGAACATACTTTCAGTCATATTTATGAAAAAAAATTAAAAATGCAAAAGGATTCACAAACTTTTAAGTACCACCATAATGTTTCTTCTATTACTGCTAAGATTAAAACCTACCATATTGCAGCAGCATGTTTTGATGAACTATCACAGACCTCTCCAAGCAGTTACCAAATTGAGAAAATATTATAAATATTTAATTGGAGAACAGTGTTAGATGTGCTTCAAGTGTACAAAATAAAATAAAATTAGTTTTTATCCAGTACAACTTTTGAAGTGTTGTCAGCATGTAAAGTGTGGCCCTGGTCCAATTAACCTTGTGCAGTCACCATTACAGGAAGGCAAAGGAGAGCAACTATGACATCTATAACTGAAGTTTAAAATATAAGTAAGTGAATAAAATTGCAAGCAAGTCCAGATTTCCCTCTTTAAGAACAATAAAGAGAAGTATCGAATTATTTATGACTTTAGGCTTTCACAAATTATCAGGATTACTTTGAGTTTTGAAATCCATCCCTTCTGGAAACCTTACAGGTTACAGATTCTTAAAGAAAAGTGGCATATTGATGCAGATGAATTTATGAAACATGGTATGCAAGTGTAATAATTTCATTGTAGCTGCCTAATTGGGATCTAATAAAAAGGTGCCATTGCAGTTTCCCTGATACTCGTTTTCCTCAAGCCGGCATAAAACTGCAGATTCTTTTAAGCTCTAGGCTTCATCTGAAAATGAAAAATTGTCTAGGAAAAAGTCTGATTGGACAAATAATGGCAGCATGGACTGCTGCTGACTGTCATTGTTTAAAGAACTGCTGTCTCCAGAAGATTGACCAAATCATGCTTGATGTTTGATGGCAAATAATTGTTATTGCTACTTTGTAATTCAGCAGAACAAGCATATGGATTCTGAAACTTCCATTTGAATGGTAAAGAAATAAACTGTAGTAAACAACCATTGAACTGTTTTCACAAATATTTTTGTTTTATATGCCAACATACCTTTATATATTCATCTGGAGGTAATTAATTATATTAATCCTGTGTCTGCTCTCTCAGTGAGGTGATAATTCCAAAACACATCACTGAGCTTTGCAAAGACGAGTTTTAGAATTATTACATTCCAGATTTAATGAGTTCATTTTTATCAACAACATAGGTTATCAAGTCTTTGGTATCTGCAGCTAACATGAAGGAATAGAGGCAATGCTGACAATGAAATATTTCAGCCCATAAACAAAGAATTTAAAATAGTCTTGGAAGCTCATGGACAGATCTACTTCTTCACATGGTAGAAATTTCACATTTTAATCCAAATGCATCGTTGCACTGTACCAGGATATATTGCCAGTAAATAATGTATCCGAAACTTTTAATCAGTAACACTGTCCACACAAAGTAAGTAAATAAATACAGTAAGTAAATAAAATACCAGGAATAATCTTTTGAAAGTCATCTCACAGTGGATGGATAGGCAACAAAGGTAGCTGTTGCCGACTTTTTGATAAAATTTTAAAAGGGAATTCACTGAAAGAATGAGAGAAAAAGGAACCAACCATCAAGTTGTTACAAAGTTGAGTTTGACTCTGATGACTTCTAGGATAATACATCTACAGTATATAGTTTTCTTAGCAGTAGTGTTTTATTTTATTTTTTTAATTCCTGATATAGCCTGCAACCTGAGAATTAACCTGCAACCCGGTCTCTTAGTCAAGGGTTAATTCAATTTAATTTAATTTCAAGCCAAGACAAAAATAGAAATTGAAGCACTACGTTACATATCAGAACGCATAATGCCTTGTACAGTATTTGTTTGTAAATCTCATTGTTATTTAACCACTTCAAATGAATCCATTCCATATTTATCCCCATCATGAATTGATTCTAATTTTCCATTAGAAATAGTTAGTTGATGGAATAGGTTTGAAGATATTTTCTTCTCCCATTTGAAAAGCTTAAAACATTTCACTTTTGGTTAGAGGGTTTTATCCTTTGTGTCTTTTTAATGAATGAAATGAAAACATTTACAGTGAATAAAATCATGTTAGCTGAATTATTATTATTTTTTGCCTTTTGGTACTGTCCATGGGGTGTATAGTCAAGGCCATGGTTTCCCCAGTTGCAACGTATGGCTGAGCGCCAAAGAATTGAGGCCTTTGAACTATGGTGCTGGAGAAGACTCCTGCGAATCCCTTGGACTGCAAGGCGATCAAACTGGTCAGTCCTAGAGGAGATCAACCCTGACAGCTCTTTAGAAGGCCAGATCCTGAAGTTGAAACTCAAGTACTTTGGCCACCTAATGAGAAGGAAGGACTCACTGGAGAAGAGCCTAATGCTGGGAAATATTGAAGGCAATAGACGAAGGGGACGGCAGAGAATGAGGTGGCTGGATGGAGTCACTGAAGCAGTAGGCGTGAGCTTAAATGGACTCCAGAAGATGGTAGAGGATAGGAAGGCCTGGAGGAACATTGTCCATGGGGTCACAATGGGTCGGACATGACTTCGCAACTAACAACAACAAGCTGAATTTTACCAAACTTTTACCAAAGCCCGCATGAATGATATACTTAAAGCAAACAATATGCCTCCTCCCACCAAAGTCATAATGTCCGTTTGAACTCCAGCCAATCCACAGGTGGCTTGATGGTCGGCTGACTGGTACGGTAGGTGCATATCTCAAGGTCTTCTCCAGCTTTCGTTTCCTTGCAACTGTCTCCTAGATAAGGAATGCATTCCATACTCAAAGGGAGGAGGCCAGACAAAGAAAGACGAAAACGAAAGTTACCAACATAATCCCCCATGCACCCTCTCCCCCCAACAGAATGGCAGGCCCCCAAAGGAATAGAAGAAAAAAGAGAGTAGGCGAGGGGTTTGGGGTCTGACACATGGTTTTATGATCATATGTCCTTACTGCTCTTTTATATATAAAATACCAAGAGTTTTTTGTCTAGTTTGCAAATATTGACAATTAATAAACTTTCATTGGGAACAACTATGCATAGACTATGTGTGATATGATATAAACAAAGTATTTACCTCCTAAAAATTGGGGAGGAATGCAGTCATGTTACCGATCCATGCTTGAAGAACATAACTACTGTTTTATTCTTCATATTCATCTGAGCTTGAGTTTTAACATTTCACAAGGGCAACATTGTTAGATTTTCACCAATTACCTATTCCCAAAGTGTAAGTCTCCTTCTAGAATTTACACTTTTTAAATTGATTTATTTATTGATTTAAATTGATTTAAATTGAATTAAATAAAACATATTTGAAGTTGTTTAACAGCATTTTTCATGCTGGGAAAAATTAGACATGAACTGAAACACAAAAGTTTTTTTGGTATTTTAATGACCCTGTAATTGTATCAGGGTGGAGTTGGGTCAACTGAATGGAGTTTGAACGTTTACTGGATGGATGCCCTTCCTGGCGCCTATGCAGAGCTCACAGCAGATATTTTCTCTTTGCACCCAGAGAGAGGAATATCTGCCACTACCTAGGATCGAACTCACAGCCTCCTGATTGTGAGGTGACAGCTCCACCTCTAGGTCACCACACCACTTTTGACTGAGATTCTAAAATAACTAAAGAAAATCTTCTGGTGATATTATCTTCTCAAAGTCATACTTGTTTTATTTTTATTTATTTTTTATTCAAGGCAATTATTAAAATGAAATGCTGGAGTTTAATCTTTAGCACAAATTCAAATTAATACAATGATAACAAAGAAATGAAGTCATGCAGAACCAGCGAACAAACTTCGAATTCCCAAGTGTACAATGCAAAATTTCTCGGGTCACTGAATTTAATTAGAAAATATATATTTCTTATTCAATCTAGTACAGTAGTGGATTTTAGTCTTAGTTGAGTTTTATGTCTTTTCTGTACCTCTTAAATACCCAAGGGAAGCATATGGTTTGTAATTCCTAATGGCTAATTGGAAAATATCCATTATGAGAGCATACTGCGTGACTAGCATGCAATGATCTATTTTATATGTGAAACTAGAGATACTAAAAGTCAACAGATGGCAGCAGATATTCTTTGGAGAAAAATTAGTAAAGCCACCTCTCCAATTGACTGTTTAATTTACGTTTCATCCTTTCTTCAAAGGGTATTTTCCCTTAATAAAATTCAATAGGTTAGGTAAGAGTATTTTTGAACAAGGCTATTTCTGGAACTCTGGAACTGAATCTAGTATTGAACCTAGTATTTCCTCATAGAAAGAAGATTTATAACATAATTATGTGTATATCCAGATATTAATTAAAAAGGTAGACCCTCCTGGGTTGAGCTTGACTCCTGGTGGCTACAGTATATGAATACAACCATTCAGTTTTCTTAGCAAAAGAAGTGGTTTGCCACTGCATTCTTCTAGGATTCTATTTCTTGTTTAGTGACCTAGCTCATCCTAGATCCTTTGTCAATCTAGTGATCAACCAAAGATCATTATATGATCTTTTCCCAATATCACTACTAAATTTCTAAATAATTATGTGATATAAGGACATAATTTATGATGACAAAAAAAATGCCTATATAAGTAACTGTATTCAAATTGAATGATGTTCAGCAACTCAATCCTATCCACAAATTAATCCTGACTGAACCATAGGCAAATAAATATTCAGTTATATTGTTTACAACCAGTACTCAAAGATATGAATACATAATGGCACTAATGTTATCTTTACAAGATACACCCTTAGAATACATTTTTACTCTAGATTTAATATTTGGACATATAGTGAACATATACACTTCTACAACTGTCTTCTGCATTTTAGAGTTTGGCTAAAAAAAATTCCTGTATCTTCATTTTAATTATTTCAAAGACATGGCACACACAGGAGTCCAGAATACATCAACTGTCTTGTTATGTTCAATATTTTGTAGCAATCAGATCATGAATCAATCTAATTTTGCAGTTCAGATAAAGTTGTGATGCCATGTATTCAATAATATATAGATACTTATGAATGTACACTGAAAAAGGTCAAAATAATCTCTTCAGGAGATAAAGATGATGAGATGGGGAAATTACCAATATGAAATCATGGGTTTGTCAAAATACTCTGACAGACTGCTATGCTTTCAAAATCAAACCAAACACTTTGATTCTTTCAATATCCTTCAGTCAAGAGTCTAAGGGATATTTTTAACCTTGCAAAGTCTTTCAAGGCCCTTTATTTATTTATAAAATTTATAGGCTGCCTATCATACCTCAAGGTAACTGTGGACAGCTTACAATCATAAAAAATAAAATCTATATAAATTAAAACATAAAGAAGTTAGTATGAAATCCAGAACTTCATGGCTCAATTAAAAGATGGGGCAGGAGTAGAATGGGGGAAGGTGGGATCCATCATTAATTGATCAACCATCTCCATTGTGATACTCCCCCATTGGAGCCCCAAACTAATTGGCTGAGTCAGGTCTTCTGGAAGGTCAAAAAGGTCAGGGCCAACCTCACACTGGGGGGGGGCAAGATGATCTACAGGGCTGGTGCAACAGCAGAGAAGGCCTTCCTCCTTTATCTTGATTTTTCATGAAGTAAATGATATAGCAAGTATACTGCTCCTGATTCATTAACTTACTGCAATAAAAAGCACTATAACAAGATATTAGCACAATTGCAGTTTAAACATACGGACTGATAATCATCATACAATTTTCAATTAATTTTAGTATTTTTCTGAGTCATGCTAAATTTGTATTTTTACATAATATCAAGAGGTCAGAAAAATAGTTGCTTTTGTCTGGCTAGAATGAAGGAAGCAGTTCTCTGCTCAGATCATTCCAGAACATCTATATTGGTACCAGTGAAGACCAAAATTGTCTGTACATTACCCAATTTTCTAGTGGATTAAAAGTACATCAGTGATCAGTTCACAACTGAAACTAGTGTCTGGATGCACTCCTGGGCAGGATGGCGTAAAACAGATTGAAACTGAATTCTGTTAAGACTAAGAATCTGCAAGTAAATCTTTTCAAGTCTGAAAGTTGGGCAGTTTATCTGCTATGGTTGGGATTTCACTTTCTCCCCAGCCAAAAATCAGGAGTCCAATAGCAGCATTTCCAACTAACAAAGTTTACTGAAAAGCATAATTCTTTATGAGTTGCAGCTCACTTCAACAAATGCACAAAGTGCTTAGACTGATGTCAAACTAAATTGCATGAGGTGAGGGAAAAGTAGGGGAAGATGGAATAACTATGTAGATGCTGTTTACACCTGAGGCACATCACCAGTACATTGTCATTTAAGGTACTTTACAGTTACAATGTGTTAAAAATTCACCATGTTTCTTGAAACCCCCAACAAAGGCTGAAGTAACCTGAAACCCTTTGATATACTTGAGTTCAAAAGTACTGGTAATGATTTTTCCAAAATGGTCATATTACACTGGAGGAAGAAACTGTGAAGGTGTCTCTGATCTTATATGTGAAGTTGTTGGGGTCAGTGATGGTTTTGTTTGTATCAATGAGAACAAACAAACTTATTGATTTATTAAATATGAAGAAGGTGAAACTAATGATAACAGGTTCAGCAACCAGTCTTAGAATTGAAAATGAAGATATCGAAATAATAGTTTCTGCCTTTCAAAATTGAATAACAATGGTAAAGGAATTAGTCGAGAAATATGCTGCAAAATAGGGTGGGAATGAAGGCTTGGAGCAGTTTTCAGATGTTGCATGTGTCTATACCTACAAAGATGACAATGCTAGTAATGGTCTTCTCTGTGACTCCCCAGAAATGTGAAAAAAGCACTTAGAAGAAAGAGTATTGATGCTTCTGATACTGTGTGCTGGAAAAGACTCCTGAGAATACCATAGATAGCCAACAAAAACAAATTAATCATAGAACAAATCAATCTAGAGTTCTCACTTGAGATGCAAATGGAAGCTTTGGAAGGAAAGAAAAGAAGGGGTTACCATTGACAAGCACTGTGGTGGACAGACTTGATTTCGGGAATAATAGATGCATCATTGGAAGGAGTAACATCATGCCTGGAGATGGAGCTTACGCTTCACAATCAGGAGGCTGTTAGTTCGATCCTAGGTAGTGGCAAATATTTCTCTTTCTGGGTGCAATGAGTAATTGTCTGCTGTGAACTCTGCATAAGCATCAGGAAGGGCATCAGGCCAGTAAATGCTCAAGTTCTGTTTAGTTGGCCCGACTCCACCCCATTACAAGGAATTATAGGATTGTTAAAAAAAAAAAAGATGCATCATTTGAAGACCTGAAAGGCTAGTTGGGGACAGATCATCCTAGAGAAAGTCCACGGTGTGTTTGTGTTTGCTAAGAATGATATTGAGGCAACTGCACAAAATCAATCATGTATTGCAGTATGCTTTCAGTGTTGATGACTAGTTGGTAGTTAACAAATAAATAATAACTATAAATCTGGAGCTCCTGTTTTGAATCTCATCTTTGCCAGGAACACATTAAGTGACGTTTTAAGATAGCCCACTCTCTAACTTCCCTTTAGGCAAAGCATGTGATAAACAACTTCTGTGAAGCTGCTTAGCACATGAATGATTAGACTACTTTTGTTTTCTTTTTATATTATTGCAACATTTTCTGTAAGAGAAGAAATGAGCCAACACCATATAGCAGATTTATTATACCGAAAAGTGATATTAAAGAAAAACAGTCAGTGCCAAGATCTATTAACTTTGGGACACATTCATAGTTGCCAATACCATCCTACATATGTATTTATTCCATCCTATTGAGCAGTAAAGACTGCAGATTTATAAAAGAGGGGTATTGAATAGCTATAGTATAATGCCATTCTAAAAGTATTTCAGACAAAATGCTACATCCCAATGGATATTATTTTAAAATAAATCTGATCTTAGCAATTAACTATTTCGTGCTTGGCCAGCACAGTAGTTTGAGAAAATCTGATTTATGATAATGTTTACATCCCACAAATTCATTCCAGTTGATGAATGAACGGTCATAATTCTTTTTTGCACTAAAGCCTTGATTGCTTAGGTGCCTTTGAAATAGGTTAATAATATGACTGATGATAGTTGCAATTATATTTAGCCACTTAAAATGTTACCTATTAATATGAATATCTTTGAAACTGAATAAATGTTTTCCTGTCTTCACACATAATTGTAAGAAAATAAATTGGCATATCTTTCAAAAATGTTACTTCTCATCCATCTTTATGGAATAGACCTTAGGTTAGTTCTCATGATAATTCAGAAGAAACTAGCATGCACCAGACTTTGCAAGTTGTTCTTTGAATAGGAGTCTGAGAAAATGTATTATGGTGCAGTGATTTGCAGGACAAAAATTAATGACAAAACAAAAACTTGTGATTTATATTCAATTACTCCATAAGATTAAATAAGAAAAGCAGTAGCTAGTATATGCTGTTAGGGGTGGATGGGTACTGGAAGAATAGGTTTCATTTCATTTCACACCAGAAATACAATCATGCACATGCTATTTTAAAAAATCAAAATGTTCATGGTATTTCTTCTACAATTGTAGAAGTTTCTTCTAGAATTCAGCTTTTTATGGTATCATAATTACCTTAATTTTAACCTAAATTTATTTCACTTGGCAAGATAATAATAGGAAGCCCAATGTTAATTTTTTTCTGATTAGCACATCTGCTTCCTATGCCAAGTATAAATATCGTATTAAAAAAAGAAAGTTGCTATTCATGGAATCATAAGGAAAATTGTAATGTGCATATAATGCTACTAAACACAATTTCCGTCCACTTATCCTGAACTTTGAGCTGAGGAATCTTGTGAATATTTTTGAATATCAACAATGGGTCAAATACTTGTCTAAAAGGAAATATGATTTCAAAGTTAACTTGTGTGATTTTTGTTGCTGAAACAAAAGTCAGGAAGTGTTAGTTCTTCAGATGTTATTCCATGCTTGTTTTTCTGATTTATTGACCATACCTGGCTCAAGCTGTTGGGAGTTGGATTCCCACGATATCCAGAAGGCCACTGATTCTCCATCTCTGATATAAGGTGCTTTTCACATTTGTGAACCTCTTCTAATGCTTATCTATAACAAATTAAATACATAAATCATTCTAAGAAATCTCTCCCAGCAGATTCTGAACTTTGAAAATGAAAAAGGGGGATTAATAGCAGCATATTTCATATTTGTATTTCTCTGTCTAATGCTTCAATTATTTTCCCATAAAGAATTTATGCTTTTTCCCCAACAGATGTTGGTCATCATGAATACATCTTGCTGAAGGTAATACAAAAAAAATGACCTTCAGATGCAATAAATTTGAAAGCTATTATTTATCTCCTAGTGAAACTGAAAGACCTAATAACCCATTTCAAAACAGTGAAGGTAGAGAAACAAGTTGGCTAGAATTTTTCTGAAGCTTCCAAAGATCTTACAGGAAAATAGATAATAGAGATGTGATAATCTATATTGTTGTTGTTGTTGTTGTTGTTGTTGTTGTTGTTGTTGTTATTATTATTGTCGTCGTCGTTCTTATTATTATTATTATTATTATTATTATTATTATTATTATTATTATTATTATTATTATTATTATTATTATTATTATTATTATTATTATTATTATTATTATTATTATTATTCTGCAAGACATACTGTTTGCTTGCAAGAAAGTACTGGCAGGACCATAAATTAGACAAGGTCATAGAAAATGGAAAAGTTAAGTGCTCTGGGATTTTGGAATTCAAACAGACAAGCTTCTGCCACATAATACCAATCTAACAATTGACAGTAAAAAAGACAAAAAAGTCTGGATAGTGGATGTGGCAGTACCTGGAGAAAGAAGACTAGAAGAGAAAGAACTGGGGGTGAAAACCACAAAACACAAAGACCTGCAAATAAAAGTAGAACTATTTTTGGCAAAAGAAAGTAATAGTAATAGATCCTTGGGTGCAATCTGAAGCAGCATCACCATTGACAAGATCACCATCAGTCAATTGCAAAGGCAGGTTTACTTGGAACAATTTACGTACTGCAATGGTACTGTTAACACCATCAAACAACAACATCTGCCTATCCCAGGTCCTTGGGAATAAAATACCAAATCCAGTCTAAACATCTAGCTGACTATCTGACCAACCACAACAACACAATCTTAACTGCATTTCAGAAAGACCCTTATTGACTGAAATCAACTAGGGATGGATGAATCCATCGAATTCTAAAGTCTTCTATCTATATTAATTCACCTTTAAAACAGAATAAAAATATTGTACATATGTACATGTCTCACAAAACATGTTCTCACAGAATAAATGCACCTTTATATGTACTTTATCTTATATACCTTGCACAATTGTATGTCTTGTATACAATATTTAGAATTATAAAGAAGAATGAAAATGTACTAAAATGCATTTTTCAATATAATATGTAACAGGGCTATGGCATCAGGTTAAGGATGCTGGAAGTTATAGGACAACAAATCTATTGTATAGATTTGGGAAACATAAGTTGGGCAAATTCACATATAAATGCAAATCAGCCATATGTTTCCCAGTCTTAAAATGTAAAACGTAAAAATAATTTTAACACCTAAAAGCCCTAAACATTATTTTTAAAAGTTCATGCAGTCTCTGCAGCTCTCTTTTCCTCTGTGCGTATGCTTGTGTGTATTTCTGGGGAAGAGAATTGCACTGGAGAAAAAGAACTCAAGATTGGGGGGAAAAAATGGACATAGAAAAAAATGCCCCTTTTTTTTTTTTACTTTGATCCATCTCAACAACAGGAATGTGACTTTCAGTTCCTTGTACTAGAACAGCATCCTTTAAGATATGGAAAAGCCAGAGGTGGATGAAGGAAATGCAGAAACATTTGTCCTATGAATAAGCTTCAGTCAGTGCAACTTTGAATGAATTGCCCCTGTTCCTCTAGTGAAGGCTGCTTCTTAGTGATCTTCTGAAAATATTCACTCCATTTATTATTCTTGTAATCTAATACCATTTTAACTACATAGGTTATATTTTTAATACAATTTTATTAACATCTTTATTATATTGGATGTAAGCTAACTAAGAAAAATTATGATTCTGAAAAAATTGCTCAGACGGATAAATGGATGAATGAATTGAAAACATTTTAATCAATCATTCTAATTCTTTCATCAATTTTGCATTCATTCAGTTATTTCAGCATGCAAACATTTTTCATGGTCCCCTGAACAGAATTCAAGTGGGAGTTAACCCATTTCTGCACATGATGAGGATCTTACTCAAGTATGTAGCTTTCATGCTTTAAAATACAAACAACTGTAGAGGTCTAGAGATTATGATGTGTATTATACTGTAGAAGAATTGTGGGCCACATGCTAAATAAATAAATAATTCTATGATTAGAATGACAGCTTTCAGGAGGTTGAAAATAGTAAAGGAAAGATTTTGACAGAACAGTGAGATTTAATACCATTTTCTGGATCTGAACATATTCATTGAATTCAATAAAAACATTAATCATTCTTCTTTTCCAGACAACATTTTAGTAAAATCTGAAGTTTACTACAATCCTCATATTGGGGCATACAGTTTAGGCATTTCACTTGGTAATGTGATAATTGAGAACTGTGTACCTTAACCTTTACAGTGTAATGCTCTTTATGTATGTATCGCTTCCCTAACTTCTCATCCTAGCTTCAGTAATATTTAGCAGATTAGGAAACAACAGTAGGTAGCAATGCTACAACATTCTGGATAGGAGTGTAAAAAAATAGCTGCAGTAACACAATTTTCTGCCATTTTGCAAAAATAAAACTCAGAAACACTGCCAATTATGCTCTTTTATAGAGGAGGGGAAAATAAAATATTGGGAAGGAAATTTCAGGATATAATCAGGATCCCTCCTTTGTTCCTTGTACCTATAAATTGATCTCAACCTAGTGCTATTATTATCCTTCAGAAGTGGTTTTTATTCCATTCAAATTATATGTTGTTTTAAGCTGATTTAATCTCTTTCTCTCTCTTTACATATTCTTCTTTTTTACATATCAAATTCAAATCCTTGAAGATCTTTGTGGGCTGTGCTAGATTCTTATTAAAAACAGACATATAGACTCTCCCTCAATCCTATCTACTGTAAAGGTGACCAGAGAAGAAACCAAGAAAAGCCTGTATGCCAGAGGATACTAGAAGTCAATTTTGTATGTGTGCATTCATTCAAACCTTTTACAATTCATGTACAGTACTGTAAATTGAAAGTTTACTAAGGGGATTAAGGAGACCATTTCCCCAAAAAAATAATTACCTCTAAAGGAAACAACTCATCTCGCACTTGCTTGAAAGAATTAGAAAAGGCTATATTGAAAGCAAAGAATGAGCAATAGGAACATACTTATGCAGATATAGTTCCAGAAAAACCAAGATGCCTTGATTATTATTGTGAAAGATTATTGTTTGAATAAATATGGCTTCTTTATATATTATCAGTATGGATAACTGAAGTTTCCACTATGATATCTACATGTGTGTAGGTATGCACAGACATGTTGCTTCACTGGTCCCAACAGAAAATAGTTGTTTGCATTTAAGCATTGATTCAGAGAGACTAAGCCTTCAAAGCAGCCATCTGAACTTTTGTAGAAGATGACTGCTTTAACACTTCAGGGAGGAATAGTATGCTGATACTAACATGCTTGCAAAACCATAGCTGAGATGTTAATTTCATATGGAGTCTAAAATCCATTCTTCCAAAAACATGCTAAATTCCTTTTAAATCAGGTATGTCAAACTCGCAATGTCACGTGACGTCACGCGACGTATAGGAACTTTTTCCCCATTGCCGGCAATGGGGTGGGCGCGGTTTCGGCATGACGCCACCGGCCCATGGGCCGGCGGCTTGACGTACCTGTTTTAAATGAACTACTATGTCTCTTTTCCAGGTTCAGGTGTGTGCTTATCTATTCAAGGGTCTGTAAATAAGAACATAGCTCCAAGTGACTAGATAATTGCACGTTGTAATGTAATTACCCTTTTACTTCTGCCTATGGTTCTGTTTTCTTCTATATTTCGTGTGTCTGAGAGGGTACCCCTCACTTTTTTACATCATAGTACCGGTATTATATGATACACACACACACACACATGTGTATGTATATGTATATATGTATGTTATATAATGCTATAATTATAGTAGTATAAATGCGCTACATTTACCTCAGCATTCTTCTGAACACTTCAGTTATATTTAAGCCTCATGGTGGACATGTGATAAGGCAAAGAAATATTGGAGAAGGATTCACATTTTGATACAGAAAATCCTTAAAGTAAAATTAAACGTGAAACCAGAAACGTTTCTTTTGGATTTAATGGAAAAATATTTGGAGGGAAAAATCGGAACTTTGATCCTGTATATGTTGACAGCAGCAAGACTACTGTATGCACAAAAATGGAAGGACATTTCGATTCCTATTATGGAAGAATGGCTACAGAAGCTGATGGAATTGGCAGAGATGGTTAAATTGACTGTTTTGATTAAAGAAAAGAATACAAGTACCTTCGTTTCTACATGGAGATTGCTTCTGGACTTTGTGCTTGAGGTGAAAAAAAATGAAACTTTGATTCTGTGTTTCACTGATTAGATTGATTTGTGATTACAGAAATGGCTAGTTTTTTGCTATTGTGAAAAGTAAAAAGTTGAGACTCGACATTAATGCTTTACTCTACTGCAACGGGGAAGTCAGAAGTCAATCTCTCTTTTTTTTCTTTTTCTTCCCTCTGCCTCACTTTCTTCTCCCTTTTTCCTCCCCATTGTGTCCTACCATTTGCTTTGTATTTTGTACTTTATTTTACAATGTAATAAAACGTGTTTTTTTTTAAGTAATATTTATGCCTCAAGTCAACTATGAGGTACAGATTGAGATGTAAAAATTTCTGGCTCAGGAAAATTCAGTGAAACTCAAATCTAGAACATAGGACTTAAATATATATTTAAAGGTGCCCTTGTCATTTACCAGTCATTATTACAGCTTAGGGACTATGTGTCCTAATTTAAGGTCATACAGTGTTTTGAGATTTCAAGGTTTAGGCTAATGGAATTCTTGGATAAGAGTCCAATCTGTTCCTAGCATATTTAAAGGGAAGCCCATTGTAAAAATATAATATAGAGTGTATTCATTAGGAATTGGACCGTGAATGAGTATCCTTGCTCTTTCTGCACATAATTATTCCTTATTGATCTCCTAGGTTAATTGTGTGCACTGACTTTCACTGACAAAGGGATCTCTCCACTAAAAAGAGCCATAGCCTCACATGGATAGAGACAACACTAGTGCTTTTTTTGAAAAGAAAAAAAAAAAAGGTGCAGGAACTCACACATGTCATACAACCTGCCTTGCCTACCCTACAAGGTTCCATCCAAAAAAGGTGCCGGAACTCCATTCTGGGCGTTCTATGACAAAAAAAGCCCTGGACAACACTATCTGCAATCTCTTAGGCTAAACAGTCATATAACCTAGGAAATGATGTATTCATCTTCTGTCTGAATGTCCATGAAGATTCTCAGTCATCCAGGTCATAGCTGCATCAAAAGTGGTTTTTATTTTTGAAAAGGCAACTGGACTGATTTTTTGTGGGGGGGAAAAGACGTTTCGCATCCTATCCTGGAAGCTTCATCAGTTGTATTGGATGGTGTGGGAGATGGAAGGACAGTTATTGACAGCTGAAATTAGTTGGGGGGGGGATGAAGCTTCTAGGATAGGAAGCGAAAAGTGCTATTTTTCCTCAAAAAATCAGTCCAGTTGCCTTTTCAAAAATAAAAAACACTTTTTATTATTTATCTTCTGTCTGTGTCTAGACTCATGTCATTACAATAATGAGAATGGTTAGGATATTATGGACATACATATTAAAGTATTAATAAGGAACATAAAGGATTCTCTTTGTCACAGATCTTTATTACCATATTATTATCAAAAATAGTTCTTATTAGTTTGAATACTTTTTCTCAAGTCATCCAAACATTTATAGGCAATTGGCCATGAAAATTATCATTATTTTTGATGATTACATTGTTTCTAAATACAGTATGCTTCCCCAGCTGTTAACGTCAGAAACACTTAAAAGTTTTAAGCTGCAATATGAATTTGGAAATTGATCTTATCTATTCTTATGGCCTGCAATTTTATTTCGATGTTCCTTGATGCCTTAGCATGTATACAAAGCAGGGAAGAAAAAAGAAAAATGTAATGGCTACCACAATGAAAGACCAAAATCAGCTAACAGTGGCAGAATCCAAGGATTAAAATAAACCTTCAAGAACAGGTTAAAACTGTTAAGCATTATTAAATGAAATCAACAATACAGGTAGTACTCAACCACAAATGAGCCCAAAATTTATGTTGCTAAGCAAGACAGTTGTTCAGTGAGTTTTGATCCATTTTATGACCTTCCTTGCCATAGTTGTTAAGTTATTAAGTTAGCGACATGATTGTTACGTGAACTTGGGTTCCCTGGTTACTTTGCTTGTCAGAAAATCACAAAATCTGATCACATGATCCTGGGACACTGCAATCATCATAAATATGAGTCAGTTGCCAAGCATCTGAACTGACCATGGGAATGCTGCAATGGTCATATGTGTGAAAAATGGTTATAAGCAGTGCTGTTTTGGTAAGAAAAAAGGTGCCGGAACTCAGCCCCCCCCCCCCCCCCGCCAGGCCATTCCTTGATCGGCAACCTTTCACTCCCCTCCTGAGCTGGACTGCCATGCTACAGCGGATGGGATGGGTGGGATAGGCCTGATCCCCCTCCGCCATTTCGGAGCCAGGGGGGAGTGATGGTGAACAGCTCTGCTGCCGCTGTGCGCCACTGGAGGGGCTTTCTTTAAGCTTCGCCCCACAGATCACCTGCTCGGGCACAGCTGCTGCCTCCTGGTCCTCCGCCAACTCTCCCGTGGGTTGCGCTGTGACCGGGCGGCACAAACCTCCCCCGCCGCCTCCCTCCGCCAGCCCTTTGTCACCTGTCTTGTGGAGAATGGAGAACGGAGACCACAGCAGCTCTGTGCAGGGATGCAGAGCAGAGAACAGCAGTTGCTTGCCGCCCTGCATTGCCCCACGTCTCCCTTCTCCCTTCTGGAAACAGCAGCCCCGTTTCCTGCCGTTTCTCCTCTCGACGCAGCTCCTCCCTCTTCCTGAAAGCCTTTCTTTGCTAATCTGCTTTCCAGCTCTGGCGCCTTTGTCTTCTGCTGCAGGGAAACGGAGTTTGTGGGACTAAAAAAAGTTCAGTCAGATCTTCCAGCTCCTTGCGAGATCTTTTTTTTTTTACGAGAAGTTGGGAGGTCTGACTGACTGAACTTTTTTTAGTCCCACAAACTCCGTTGAAAAAAGGTGCCAGAACACCATTCCGGTGTGTTCTGTGACAAAAAAAGCACTGGTTATAAGTCACTTTTAAGTAACACACAGACCAGCATATTTCTCTATATTTCAAAAGGGATTGTAGCACATTAACACCAAGTCCTAAGAAACACTTTAGGTCTTGATTAAATTATGAGTTGTGGCTTACAAATTGGTGAGCCCATGAAGGCTATAACTTCAAATGGTCACTAAATGAACTGACTATCATCTATATCTACATATATCTGTATATTTATATATAAATGTGTTCAGGATTGCTGCCAAATGGAGGCATTTCCCAAGCACCTGCTGGCTAATATTTGTTTGTACAAATTATATAGCAAATAGAATTAAGTAGAATACCTTGGCTATTTCTTGGATTCAAAATGTTAATATTTTGAAGCAGGGTAGCCACCAATGTGAATATGAAGCATTTTGTGGAGCATCTCAAGCAGAGTGAGATAAACACAACTGAGCATTAACTACATAATTTAGCATTAATTAATACACAGAATCCATTTTTTTTTCATATTTTCATTCCCAACAGAGCATTTAGACTAAATGTGCCTTAGTGTGTGCACTATATCTGAATGGCGAGGATTGACTAATTGATATTGCAAACTAGATAATTAGACTATTTTGACTATATCAGTAATACTAACTTCTGTCATTCCATGCAAAAAGATGCTTGTTTTTTTTTAAATGTATAGATTGTAGAGCTTGAGCTGAAATTGCTGAACCAACAGAAACAAATACCTATGGTACACAACTAGGAAAGATGAAAGTGCTTTCTTGCTGAGCTCATTTGCAATTATCTTGTAATGAACCCTCTGCTGATTACTACATAGTTATGGCTTGCAGATGCAGCTGGATTAGAACCTATGCTTAATCTACTGAGGAAAGAATAATAGAAGGAAGTATCATATCTAGTATAATGCAAATTATTTGCAGTCCATCCCAAACAAATTGCTGCCATTTGGAAGAACAGAAGTTTAGTGAGAAGGATGTGTTAACAACAACAACAACAACAACAACAACAACAACAACAACAACAACAACAACAACAACAACAATAATAATAATAATAATAATAATAATAATAATAATAATAATAATAATAATAATAATAATAATAATAATAATAATAATAATAATAATAATAATAATAATAATAATAATAATAATAAAAAAGTTGGAACAGATCTTGGAGGTCATCTAGTCCAACCCCATGCTCAGGCAGGAAATCCTATACCATTTCAGACAAATGGCTGTCCAGTTTCTTCTTAAAAACTTCCATACTTTGAGAATCATCAGAAGACAGTGAGCAAGTCATCCAAAACACTTATTTGTCACTTATTTGGAAACTGTTCTCTTGACCCTAAACTACTCTGTGTTGGGACAAACCTGCAGTGATGTCTCAGGACATCTGATAATCAAAAATTGATTTTCCTGCTAGGTTTAAGTAGCTAAGTGAAGCTAGTGAAGCTAATAAAGTATGTTTTGTTTTATTTTAAACTACAAGTGAATTCCTATAAAGATAGTTGTTGATGCGCAACTATTCGTTCAGCCACCATTCAAAATTATGACTATACAGTATTGAAAAATTGATGTCTATGGAGATTCTCAGTCATCCAGGTCATGGTTGTCCCAAAGGTGCTTTTCAAAAGGAAACTGGGCTTTGTATTTCCTTGAAGATGTTTTGCTTCTAATCCAATAAGCTTCTTCAGTTCTGACTGAAAGTTCAGTTGAAAAATTGAGCTTACAACTTCTGCATAAAGTTATGGCTGTTGCAGGGCCCCCATTGTCACATGATCAAAATTCTGGTACTTGGTAGGTCCTTACAATTGCAGAGGCACTGCAGCTCCCCCTACCCCATCTACATCCCCCCTGATCTATGTCCACTTGGCTGCCTTGTAGGAGCATGTGGGAGCAGCAGTGTGGGAGCTGGGGCCAAAGTGGAGACCTGGAGCCTTCGGCAGTCTCAATTATGTACTTCTCTGCTGGATTTATTAATAAATACACTAAACTGGAAAGCTAAACTGATTTAGTCTTATTGCCTAACTTGGGAATAGTTTTACTCACTTGCCAGTCATTGTCAGGCCTGCCATCTTCAGCACAATCTGCTTCACTGGCATCTTGCCATAAAAAGCAAGGGGGGAGAGACAATTGGGGAGGTGAAGAGAGGGATGGGAATAGGCAGAGAGAGGGGGGGAATGACAAGGTGATAGGAACCAGAGGTGTCAAACAGGAAGGCAATGGCTGATCAAGGATGGAGCCTCAGGACGGAATGCAAAACTACCCCAAAGAGATGCTGAACCTCAAAGCCGTTTCCGAAACATAAAAAAATGAATTCTATTTGACACTGGTGGACTGGCCAAGAGGGCCAAGGAGAAGGGAAAATTGCAAGCTTTGCGGTTATGCTGTCACTGATTGGCTTTAGTAAAAGAACCTTTCACTTCAAAGAATGGAGCCAAGGGTCTTTTTTTCCTAAATGTCCAAGTTGGGACAAGCCTGAGAGTAATGCTTGCTAAAGTCTTAAAGTGAGAAAAGAAAAACTGTAGGGAAAGAGTTATCTTTCTCTGGAAGTACAATCTTTGGCCCTGGATTCTCACATGTCCAATTTGAGACATAGCAGTTGTAAATTACATGAATCTGATAGCAGCACACCTACCGCAAAATAAAAATATAGCAAATGGGGTTTGCCTATCTTGAAAGTTTGAGGTACAGACGGTGCCCAGGCTGTCACATAAAGAAGACAAAGATGGTCACAGCACAGCAATGGTAACAACAAATGTTTCATATGAGAAGGGAATCTGGATCTTCTTTATTTGCCATTCACTGGGCTCTGCAGCCCAATCTTTTTCTCATCCTCGGGCTGGGAGGAAAGTACATTGGTATGAAAAGCACTGCTCCCTCAGCATAATTTTTATACACCTCATCAACAGTCTGATGTGGTTACCTGCAGATACTTTCATGCACAGAGATTTCACAGTAGCTATTGATGGAATCCATGATGTCTTTCCTCTCCTACCTAGCATCAATACTGACAAGAAAATGAACTGTCAGTCCCTGTTGTAATTGTTGCTTTGCTGGGGAAGCCACTTGGAGCAAACCTCATATTTTTGTGGCTGTGGACAATAAGCACCCCAAGTACAGACCTCTCATTCTGATCATGGTATTGAAAAATCAGGCACTGTTTTTTTAAAAAAAACTTCTAGCCATAGGAATCTTAACCTTTTGATTTGTCTTCTGGATAGAATGTTTAAAAACTAGTATGAGATTGCCAGAGTCTAGAACAGGGGTAGGCAACCTTGGCTCTTTTATGACTTGTGGACTTCAATACCCAGAATTCCTGAACCAGGCATGCTGACTCAGGAATTCTGGGAGTTGAAGTTCACAAGTCATAAAAGAGCCAAGGTTCCCTACTCCTGGTCTAGAATAAGAACATAAGAGAAGTATTTCAATGAAAATCAGCCCTTAGACATGATGGGGTAGGAAGCTGTCCTAACGTTCTATAGAGCCTTTGTTATATGTGTCTCAATGGCAGCAGTGACATCCTGGAAGACCAGTAAGTAGTTTTTCACAAAGTTAATAGTACTATCTCCATATATTAAAGTATTTTAAGATAAAAACTGTGCCAGTGATGTGTTTAGTCAGTCTGGAAATCAACACAAGAATGGTAATTGTGGCCAGAACTCAGTGGCTGGAAGAAAGAAATGGGAAGATGCAGCCAGAGATTAATATAGTTGGAGATTCATGGTTCACCAACTTCCCAAAGGCCATTTTCAATACCACAGGAGCAATCACTTATTAGACCATTTTCACTGTAATAACTACAGTATAAGCCCATTTCATAATCATTAGTCAAACCAGATTGTCCATGTAACAGTTCAGTTGCTGAAAAAACTTTTGGACCAACCAAAATGCCACAGAAATAAGTCCTAGTTTTCAGGCTCTGCAGAACTTTTTATCAATGTAGCTGATACAAAATATATCTGAAAAACTTTAAATCTTAGAGTTTGGTAATATTTGTATTGGTTGTTTGATTGGTTGGTTACATACTCAGTCATAGATCTGAGGTTTTATTTCTATTTTCTTTAGATATTTGCTTAAAAAAGAAATGGATTTAAAAGTAGCAATAGCAATTGCACTTAGAGTTATATACCACTTCATAATGTTTTACAACCCTTTCTAAGCATTTTACAGTCAGCATATTGCCCCCAACAATCTGGGTCCTCATTTTACCGACCTCAGAAGGAGTCAACCTTGAACCGGTGAGAATCGAACTGCTGGCAGTTGGCAGAATTAGCCTGCAATACTGTATTCTAACCACTGCACCACTACAGATCAGTGGTAACAGTCAAAGCAAACCAATGGCAATCGTACATTACAGAGAATAAGACAATAATTACTGCAAAGTATGGCACTTGTGGATATCTTATAGTAGAGTCCTCTTTTTGTTTTATTTATATTGTTTTGTATTGTGTTGTTTTGTTTTATAGACTTCATACATCAGCCTATTATTATATTTGTATTCTATCTTCCCTCTTGGGTTCAAAGCAGCAGAGTGTTGTCCTCATTTCACTCCTACAAAACACATCATGTGAGCTAGACTGGGCTGAGGTTCAGGAAGCATTAGCTTCCTGGCACAATTTGTTGTAATAGCAATGCATGCAATTACAGCAAAAATGTTACTGAAATTAAAAATATACTGGCATAACCAAAACACACAAAAAGTTATTTCATTGGCAAAAGCAGTTTGGGTGGTTGCGAATATCTTTTTTTAAAAGAAAGTATTACAAATATGTCTAATGTGATCTATCTATTTGCTTTTTTAATGTGTTTTTTTTAAATGTCTATGCCCTTTAAGTTGCACATATTTTAAATGTAAGGGTTTGTGGCTTTTGTTTGCTGACCTGAACTTTCAGGGGAAAAGTCAGGCTATAAGTATTTTTAGTATTGATATAAGTATTATAGGATTGAGAACTAAAGAATTAGAATACCTAGAGGAACATAAATTTGTTACAAATGTATATTTTGTTTTTGATGTATTATGTATTAATATCATGTATTATGAAGCAGCATTTAAAAAAATTGACTGAAATAAAATCAGGCTGAGTTTATTGCAACTTAATGGCAGAAATTGTTTTTGTTATTACACATTCTGGCAATCCATAGAATAGATAAGCAATCATCTTCCCATTCCTGTCTGACTCAAAACAACTCCAGACATGTATGTAATTGAGAAACAATCCACATTGTAGTAAATATTAGCTAGTGGTGTAAGGGATACATACACACACATACACACACATGAAAATAAACGTGAAGCATCTACTGATATTGTGTGCATCAAGGAGATATTGTGTGCATCAGAAGAGCAACCAGAATGATTAGGAGGCTGGAGGCTAAAACATTCGAAGAACGGTTACAGGAATTGGGTATGTCTAGTCTGATGAAAAGAAGGACTAGGGGAGACATGGTAGCAGTGTTCCAATATTTGAAGGGCTCCTGTACAAAGACGAGGAAGTCAAATTATTTTCCAAAGCACCAAAAGATAAGAAACAATCGATAGAAACTACTCGAGGAGAGAAGCAACCTAGAACTAAGGAGACATTTCCTAACAGTCAGAGCAATCAACCAATTGAACAACTTGCCTTCAGAAGTTGTGGATGCTCCATCACTGGAGGCTTTCAAAAAGGGACTGCACAATCATTTATCTGAAATGGTATAGGATCTCCTGCTCAATCAGGGGGTTGGACTAGAAGATCCCAATGTCCCTTACAACTCTATTATTCTATATTCTATAACTATCCCAAAATAAGCTCAAACTTTCCGACTCTTTTGTGAACCAATCATATTCTGAAGCAATTTCTGTTGATACTTATAGTATGCTTTGTCAAGACGGCTACTCATAACTATGAAGTCTTCTTGAAAACCTCATTTTCTGAAGAAGAAGCCCTGCTTTTCAAATTCCATAAGCATGGGGATTGTGCATCATTTCAGGGGAAGGGATCAGAGAAATGTACTCTGTGAATGCTAAGGCAGATTCATAGAAATATTACCGCCCTTAAGCAAATCAGTGCAAATAGCATGTTTTCAGTATAGCCATGGCTCTGCAAATCTTTGGTTAAATTATTCTTGAATTCAAGGAAGGTCAGGGAGTTTTGAAGGGAAAAAGAATGAGAAGATGCAGAGTAAATGAGTCATTTTAGACAGAGATAAAGCAATGCATTGCCTGCCGCTGCTAATTTCTCATGAGGTAAATTCTCAGAATAATGATAAAAAGAGGATCCTAAAAAAAATGTAAAACAGTTAAATGAAATATCACTTCTTTTCAAAGGTATGAAAGAGCTGTACTTAAAAGAGATTTTCTTCAATGTATCTGTATTGAACAATTGACTTTACCAGAATTTAATTCTTACAACCCAGAAGTAATATATTGTATAAATGGATTGGCAAAATGAATAATCTCCTATGACAAATATTAATACAGGACAATGCAACCTCACCATATTTTTTTCATTTGGTATGTATCTTTCAGAAGTTAAGTTTTTAATGGGTACCCAATTGAGCGCCACTTCTATTTTTATTGAACAGAAAGGGGAATGCTAAATTTTACGAAGGCCAAAGAACATAAATCCACAGTTTCCTTTCCTTTCAGTTAGCATAACTTTATGCATGCTTCTCTAAAATCCAATTTTATCTAACTTGGCTTTTGTCAATTATTTCCTTTCACACAATCGCAGAAGCAAAGCAGTTGAGGCAGGTGTCAACAACCTGAGCCATCTGTTGTGCTAATAGCCCCAAGGCCAAAAATAAGAGGATGAAGATAACAGGAATTAGGAACCTAGCCCATTTTCTCACTGTTGGTTTGTACCAAAATGAGTCTTCTGCTCCAATTAGTGAAGAAGCAAAAGAAGTCATTTGCAAAGGTGCTTATAGGTAAAAATGTACTTTATCTTCAGCAGTTAGGAGGCCAACTTGAAACACATCTGCAGATGTTTATTTCTCCAATTATGCATCTCATGCCTACTTGCTTGGTTTAAACTGACCTTGGTTTAAATTGACAACTTTAGTTTATTAATAATAAGGATTCTAAACTCTCTCATTTGGAAGATTTCTCAGTAGTGAATGCTGGAAGGCAGAGCTGCTGCTTTAATTTTACTTTATGCTTTTGCAATGACAGATGCCTTCATAATGAAGTTGCCAGGCAGCATCTAGCAAATGTATCAGTGTCCAAAATGCTGGTATTTATCACTTATATCCCATTGTTGGAAATGCAGACACAAAACCTGTAGTGAAGCATGAATTTTTAGGGTGACAGATAGGTGAGCTGATCACTGGTGCAGATCCCTTGTCCAGATGTATCGTTTGTTCAGGCAATTTAAAAATTCCACAGGGAAATGTTTATGTATAAATGGTATTAGCTCACGTGTTTTTGAACATTTGTCCTCATAAATTATGCAGTAATAAATGAATTTCACTTAAATATACATAACATCTAAATACATTTTATTATACATTTCAAGTCATTAAAATACCTTTGGAATCTTTCTGAGCATAGGACTGTATTGCCATAGTCCCCACCGTCAGTAGTTTTAATTGCTTCTGTGATTATGAGATTACTGTTTTTCCATGGAACCAATTCTCAGAAACCCTTAAGAAAGATAAGGTTGCAAAATTCTAACTGAAAGCCATGGCTTTCAGAAACTGTTTGATGCCTCCTTCACGTTATTAAGTGTCTATGTAACTTTTTTTTTTTTTTGCAGAATCCAAACTGAACCAGTCAATGGGCCCAGAGGTTTAGTTTTCTGACCTTTCAGATTCGCACTAGAGCCGATCCTCAGGAACTTCCCTCTGGCAGAGTCTGTGCTTTGGGCTATTCTGTGTGTGTGTGGTATTTCTATGGTGACTGGTTGTGTGTGTTCTTTTCTCTTTCTTTTATTAACCATGTTTGTGTATTTTGCATTCAGGATTGATTTCTGGGCTGTAAAATTATTATCACTGTGTTGGGCGTGTGTATATATATTCCTTTTCTTCTCTCTCTCTCTCTCTCTCTCTCTCTCTCTCTGTCTGTCTGTCTGTCTGTCTGTCTGTCTGTCTGTCTGTCTCTCTCTCTCTCTCTCTCTCTCTCTCTCTCTGGCAAGGTAGTTGCTTCCCAGGGTAATTTATAAGATTTGTTAAATGATCTTTGGGATTTTATGGCATCCGTCAGGTAGGGGACATAGGTCATAGAATTCCTGTATTGTAGCGTCAAAATTGAGAATGGTACCCCGTTCCTGTGAGTGCTTATGAGTAACTGCTGGCATTGGTATCCCCACAAGGCACTAAAGAAGTAACAGCATTGTAACTATTAAAGAGGCATAGAGCAACAGATATGGTCATCACTATTACCGTGGGAAGAGTTCATCAGGCTCTCCTTTGGAACCAGGAAATAGAACACAGCAAGTTGATTGAGAAGACAAGCATAGGTTCTCCTCGGCAAAGGGGAGTGTTTCCGCTAGCACTTTGTTCACAAATTTGCTTAGATTTGTCAAATGTTTGGTACCACATGGGCAGAGTTCATACAATACCTTGCCATATTAGGTAAGGGCTCTTTTTGCCTTATATTGGTGCTTCTCAACCTTTGTGGTTTTAAGATGTGTTAATTTCAACTTCCTGAATTTCATCCACATCACCAAGGTTGAGAAACCTATATACTCAATGAAGTTGATGTATTCCTTTCTGACAGGATCTCTGCTATCTGTGCGCTAGATTCATCCCCTTCCTTGCTTATGTGGCAAGTGTATGATCAAGAGCCTTCCTGATCATGTTGAGAAGATTCCAAGGGGTTAGCTGGCTCTATTTCCAGACCGTTCCTACATGTTTTTTAGATCATACAATGGAACTGGAGTAATGAGTGGATCATCACTACAGAGGGAAGGGGTATTGCCACATTATACTTAAATTCTTCCCATACAGGAGTATATCAGTCTAGGTCAGGGGTAGACAACCTTGGCTCTTTTATGACTCGTGGACTTCAACTCCCAGAATTCCTGAGCCAGCTATGCTGGCTGGCTCAGGAATTCTGGGAGTTGAAGTCCACGAGTCATAAAAGAGCCAAGGTTGCCTACCCCTGGTCTAGGTGAATTCTGCCCTTAATATGAGAAGTAATACAATGTTTATTTTGTCCTTGAAATAGAATTCTGAATATTCCTGGGAAAATCTAACCTAAGAGCAGTGCTTAATTATTCATACTGCTTCAAGGAGTTTTAGCTATTAGTATTGCCATCATCAGCATTATTTTAATCATCACTTTAATCAAGATTACCCCTTAATTCCCAGAGTTTGGGAGGACACTCTTGCTCACATTTTAGATGTAACTGAAAATATTAAAATACAAACTCTGACTGATATGAAACATTTATGTTTTTCCTGCTCTGAATACATTTCAATATACTGCTGGTGCACCATATTAATTGACAACCGGGACCATGGTGATTCACTGCTAACTCAAAGAGTTATTTAATGATTTTTTAAAACAACAATACTATGCAATTAGATATATGCACAATATATTGTTTAAAAATAATGTATTATTCTATAATTTATGAGAAGGCCTGCTAAAAACATGTACTGAAATCTATATACATTTCTCTGCAGATTTTTAAATAGCATATTTCTGAATTAATATTGGAATAAAGGACATGCATCAGTGGTCAGCTGACACATCACTATAAAACTTCATGCTTTGGGTTTGCATTTCATGTTTTGGGTCTGCGTTTATGATGCTGATATTTGCAAGATGCCACTTGATAACTTCATTATGAAGATATAAAATGGCTTGTAGTAAATGTTTCTGTGGTAACTTCATACTCTTTGCTTGGCTTTCTTTTATCAGCATCATCAACAGGTTGATAAGAAAGGGGATCAATGAGATTCAAATGAAAATTGGAGAAAAAGCTTGCAGACAATTTCTCTGAAAGAAAGATGTTTGCATGTCGTGGGGAAAATAGAAGGACGAAGGAGTATTAGATATGTTAGCTGCCTTGAGTTGTTTATAAAAATTAAAAGGCAGGATATAAATAAATAAAAATAAACAAATCATGTTCCTCCTATCACTACATTTCCTAGAAAGCTCTTGTCCAGGTTTTTTTTTTTACTCTAATCACTCAACAAAAATTAAGAAAATGAAATTAATTAAATTACTAAAATAAATTGCTCAAATAATTTATAGTAAATAAAGGCTGGACTATATCCCAAGAATTATGAAGAAAGATAAGTTGAAGGGGGAAAATATGATTGCCTGAATTATTTGTATTTAAATCCCATATAATCATAGGAGTTAACCTATGATTAACTAACTTGTTCTCTTGGTCTCAACTAACATAATTGTATAAAACATGCCTTTTCTATTAAAGAGCAAATTTTATCATAGAAAACTGCCATATAAAAGCCTCCTAACTTCAGAGCAGCTACTTATTTTCCTGATTGAGAAATTGGGGTGGGATGGAAGGATTTTGGATCTAGAAGAACTGCTTTTTTTTCCTGATTAACCCTGATGCATCCAAGCAGTCATCTTTCTGGACTATTACCCCGAGTGTTGGAACATTGACAGCAAAAAAAATAAAGATGGATTGAGTTTTCCATTTGCACAGTTAAGATGACCCTCACCCCAGATCTCTCTCTCTGCCCAATCTTAAAAGGGAAATTTGCATTATTCTAAGTCTCCTTAGAGCCTTGGTTCAATTTCTCCCAATGCCTGGGTATTCAGGAATTATTCACTCAATTAATATTTTGCTTAGACAAATGAGAAGAACGGTGGCCTAGTGGTGAAGACGCTCGCCTCCCAGTCAGAAGGTTGAGAGTTTAATCCTAGCAGCGATAAATGTTTCTCTCTCAGGATGCAAAGAGAAAATATCTCCTGACATAGGCATCAGGAAGGGCATATGGCCAGTAACACTCAAGTCCACCAAGTCACCCTGTGACTCTGGCCCAAATTAAGGGATTTAGATCCCTTTCAACTTTGATAGGAGAAAGTACTGGAGGAATGGATTTCCTGAGATATTTCCAAGTGTTGGAGGAAGGGATTTCCTAAGATATTTCCACAGAGAAAATCAACTAGAAATTGAACCAGTTTGAAATTCTGAAATGTTAGTTCCTGTTTTTCAGAATATTGTAAATCTTTTTTTTCTCTTTTTATTAGTTTTATTCATTTATAACATAAAATGCGAAAATACAAAAGCAAATAGTAGGGGACAACAGTAGAAAAAGGGAAAATAAAAAAGGTATGAAGAAGGGGAGGGAAAGAAATAAAAGGCATTGACTTCCAACTCTCTGTTGCAGTAAAATCAGACATTAAAATCAAATCTCAACTTTTTACATGCGCTAGCCATTTCTGTATCGGCAAATCAGTCTAATCAGTAAAACCCAAAATCATGATATCATTTTTTTCCACCTCAAGCACAAAGTCCAGAAGTGGTTTCTAAGTAGAAACAAAAGTACTTATGTTCTTTTCTTTTATCAGCACAGTCAATTTGGCCATCTCTGTTAATTCCATCAGCTTTTGTAGCCATTCGTCCATGGTAGGAATCAAGGCATCCTTCCACTTTTGTGCATAGAGCAATCTTGCTGCCATCTCCATATATAAAATCAGAGTTCCAATTTTTTCCCCCAATTCTCTTTCCATTAGATCCAGAAGGAAAGTTTCTGGTTTAATCTTTATGTTGATTTTAAGAATTTTCTGCATTAATGTATGAATCCTATTCCAATATTTCTTTGCCTTATCACATGTCCATCATAAATGATAAAACGTCCCTTCTTTACATTTACATTTCCAACATTTATTTGAAATACCTTTATGCATTCTAGATAACTTATCTGGTGTTAAATACCAGTGATACATCATTTAGTAAAAAAAATTCTTTTAGGTTATTAATTTAATGTGAATTTTAAGCCTTTTATCCACTTATTCTCCCATTGTTCAAGCATCACGTTACACCCAAAATTCCTTGCCCACTGGATCATACAGTGTTTTACATGTTAATTTTCCAAATTCAATTTTAATAACATTTTATAGACCTTGGCAATTATATGATCATCACTACCACATAGTAGGATTTCCAATTCAGTTTTAGTAAACTCAAAACCATGGCCTTTTTTTTGCCTAGTTTAAATCTTTCCTTCATTTGTTGATATGTAAACCAGTGACAAGCATGACCTTCCAATTCTTCCGTAGACTTGAGGATGGGGTCTCCAGAATTGAAAGATACTATTTTACTATATATCCACCTTCACCACAATTTCTTTTCTAAAAAAAGCTTCTTGGAAGAACATCCATAGGGGTAATTTTGTAAAAAAAAACCTTGTTTTATATTTATTCCAAACTCTTAATATGGCGCGTCTAATAAAATGATTATTAAAATCAACATTTACTTTAACTTTATCATACCATAAATACCCCTGCCATCCAAACCTTAATTCATGGCCTTCCAAATCGAGCAGCCTCTTATTCTGGAGGTTCACCCACTCTTTTAACCAAACAAACAGCAAGCATCAAAATACAATTTCAAATCTGGTAAACCCAGATCCCCTCTTTCTTTGGCATCTTGCACTAACTTGTATTTGATTCTTGGTTTCTTTCCTTGCCATGTAAATTTAGAGATATCCCTCTGCCACTGTTTAAATGGAATATCCATTGCAAGTATTGGTATTGTCTGGAAAGAAAGAGCATCTTTGGTAAAACATTCATTTTAATTACTGAAATTCTTGTAGATTCTTTTTTTATATCATTCCAAAGAGGTACATAATTATTTTGAAACAATTTTGTGTTTGTGTTTGTCAACATAACCCCCCAAATATCTCACCTTTTTCTCAACCTTGAAACCAGACCTTTTACTCAATATATCATCATCCTGGGAGGACATATTCTTGATCAACATTGTTGTTTTCTGTTTATTTATTTTGAAACCTGCTAGAACCCCAATCTCATTTAATTTCCTCAACATATATTCTATCTTATTTTTGGGGTACTGCAGGAATATAACCAAGTCATCAGCAAATGCCCTCAATTTGTAAACTTCTTTCTTGATATTTATACCCATTATTCTCTCATCTTGCCTAATGTCTCTATTTAAAACTTCCAACATCAAAATAAACAACAAGGGAGACAAGGGGCATCCTTGTCTCACTCCCTTTTGAACATCACATGGAATTTTGTAAATCTCAAAGTCTTGCAATAAATCTTTTGAATGAGCAACATGGGTGAAATTTTACTGTTTCCACTTGCCAGGAAGCAGTCAGTAGTCCAGGAATTACTTTTGAGGACTTTATGCAAAATGAATGTCTATGGTCCAAAGATATTTTTATCACAGCCCAAATAAATGAAGATACTTTCCAAATTTCTTTTCTAGTGTTTATAAGGTGATGATAATCCCAGTAAAATACATGGAAAAACACAATTATTCTAGCATTAAATTTCTCTCTCTTCTTTAATATTACATTTTCATTGAAGATCTTTCCCAATCCTTGTTATAAAAGAAGGAATATATTGCATGCAAGATACTAAAAAATATCCATGCAAATCAATGGTCTACTTGTAGGCAGTGCTTTATTACGTTTCAGTGCTATGGAAGTAATCTCAGGTTGATGCATTTTTTAGTTTCTAATTCAAGTACTGTTTTCATACCAATAAAGATAATTTAAATCAGAGACTGAATGCAGCTAAAAAATTCCCTTATACAGCCGTTTTTTCTTTTCAGTCTCTCTAAAGCCTGATTCAATAGTATCTGGCTTAAAGCACCTGGCTCAATAGTAGCAACTATGACAGAGATCTAAGTGTCCTAGTAGACAAATACTTAAGTATGAGCCAACAGTGTTCTGCAGCTGCCAAATTAACTAATGTAGTCCTAGGTTGCACAACAAAGGGATAATTTCAAGATTCCATGAAGTGGCAGTATTGCTTTATAGTGCACTGGTGAGACCACATTTGGAATACTGTGTCCAATTCTCGTCACCACAATACAAAAAAGATGTTGAGATCCTAGAAAAAGTGCAGAGAAGTGCAACAAACTAACCATATGATGAACAATTGAGGGAACTAGGTATGTCTAGTCAAATGAAGAGAAAGACTAGTCTTCCAGTACTAGAAAGGCTGTCACAGAGAAGAGGGAGTCAACTTATTCTCCAAAGGACCTGAGGGCAGGATAAGAAGTAACATGGAGAAGATCATTGAAGAGAAATATAACTTAGAACTAAGGAGAAATTTCCTGACAGTGAGAACAATTAATCAGTGGAATGGCTTGCCTCTGGAAGTTGTGGATGCTTCATCACTGGAGGTTTTCAAGCAGAGACTGGACAACCATTTGTCTGGAATAGTATAGGATCTCCTGCCAAGGGCAGTGGGTTGGACTATAGACTATAGACTATAGACCGTCAAGGTCCCTTCCAAACCTATTATTCTATATTCTAAAGCAGCTTGAAACTAACATGCAATCTTCACTTGATCTAGGAAATATACTAAGATCACCTATTCACCAGATTGTATTCCTTCAGCTGATCAGTAGGGGAAAAAAATACCATTTTGATCCTAAGATACCAAAGGACCTAGAATTACCCCCCAAAAAAGTCCTACTGCTCACTTGCCCTCCACAGAAAACAAACTGATATCAGCTCCATATCCTGCCATCTTTACTACACTACATATTAAGGTATATTCAGAGATAACAACACCTGTTAGCAGTTTTGTAACTAGGGACTTTTCCAATAGTACCTGGCTGTTTACTTCTAAGCAAGATGAAATGAGGAAGAAGGGAGTAAACCAATGCAAGTAGCTTCAGGATGAATGTGGTTATGATGGGAATAGCCAGCTTTATTTGCAGATTATTTCAGTTCTATATATACAACAAAGCCCAAGGAAAGTGAGAAGGGATGAGTAGTGCTAAACAGATTACTTGTTGGTATCTGATTTGTTTTTAAAGTACTGCCTTGAACTAGAACTTTATTCTTGATTTCAGAAGTTAGAAGATGGAGAAAGAAAAGAATTCCTTCCAATGGAAGAACCGAACTTATACAAGTTCCACTGCTACATAACAAACTGGCTTTATTCCAGTTGCCAGTAAGCCAGAACCAAAGCAAACAGCTGTCAAGCTCCAAGGAAATCAGGAGATTCAGACAGTTCAAATGAGTATAAACATTTATTGCAAACTTAAGCTCTCTACAAGAATCTGAACCACTAACAGTCAAAGGAAATGAGTGGGTGATAAGACAGGCATTCAAGGTGGGCTAGTCTTAGATCTCTTGTGGGCACACAAGGACTCATGACTTATGATATGTTTGAGCCCTCCCTCTGGCTCAGCTTGGTCATCTCCTACAACAGCCCAACATCATCTATGTAGTTAGAACCAGAGCTATTTTTAAAGTTCTTGTGCAGAGATGCTCTAAGTCAGGGGTGTCAAACTGCCGGCCCGTGGGCCAGAGGCATCATAGTGAAACTGCGTCCACCCCATTGCTGGCAATGGCAAAAAAGTCACGATACATCGTGACACTTCACATGACGTTGTGAGTTTGACACCCTGCTCTAAGTGTTATTACGAACAATGTAGGAAATTAAACTGATAGCTTATTGACAAGGTAGCATCATAAACTATTGTTTCTTTTGTACTTCAATAAGGAGCTTTGGGCCTTCCAAATATTGTTGGATTATAGTTCTCATGATCATAACTGCATATTATATTGCTATGAGTGATTGGAATTGCACAATAACAACTGGAGCATTGGTAGTTCATCATCATAATGTAAGCATACAGTACATAATCTTATTGGATATAGCAAAGTATCACCAACTATATATTGTACCACAAAAAACACAGCTGATATGTTTCCTTAGCCCATTTGACTGCTGTTTTGTTTCCACATGCAATTCAAGGTATTAGTCTTTTCCTATAAAACCTAAAGCATTTAGGAGCCATGATAGTAAAAAGGGCATTCTCCACTTGAATGTATAAAATACTATAATCCCTGCAGAACAAAAAGAGACAGGGACAGAAGGGAATGAGAGCAAAAATGTAATAAAAATGGAAATATTTTTATGAATCCAATGGGGATTGCTTCAACCTGCACGGTTTGTTCTTCTAGATTTTGAAATTATATGCCAAGTGATTCTGGCTTGGTTACTTATAAATGTGAACATGAGACAATGATGTTCCTCATGAAGGGTCACTGTATTCTGGGCAACCACTTCAAGAGACCATCTTTTGCTCCAAGCATCAATAGGATTTTGGTAGCTTGGCTGCTGTAGTCCATGCCTGTTCTAAATGCTGGCAGTTTGGTTGTCAGAGCCCACAAATAACACATTTAAAACAGATACCATAAACTCTGCTTTCTCTTGAGTTCATATAAATCTTTCACATAAACATCTTTAAATCAAAGACTGATAGAATGAATTGTATGACATATGTTTCCCTTTTTAAATAGAATGCCTAACACTAGCTTGAGTAGTATTGACTTGATTTTATGATAATGCTTTATAAGATGAACTGAAATGTGTTGTTTTTTTTCAGGTTGAGGAAATAGTCTATTTTGACTATAGTTTATGTTAACTATTTTGATAACTTATGGATACAAAAGCAGAGCTTTTAAAAAAAAAACTAAAAGGAAATTTATGAATACACTTCAAATAGATATGCATTGCCTCCAATTACTTTTCTGGAATATTAAAAAGGAATTATTAAAGTTTGGGGAACAGCTACTCATATATAAGTTAAAATGATTTACAGTAGCATGCATCACAAGGCCTCTAATATATAGTTCTAATATTTATACCTTTGTTTGGATATGAATGAAATAAGGTTAGGAAAGATATCTAACCAATTTGGGTCGGTCAGAATGTTCTGGTGACAGAATTTGGAAGACAAAATCTCTGGTCCGGATGACTGACCCAGAGTAGATCCTGCAACATTATTCTGGGACAGGTATATTTGCCTTCATTCATGAAAGACATCTAAGAGCATGATATATTAAGTAGTAAATCAAGTATTTCTGCCATCTATATGCTACAATAGAATATAAAATTATCTTGTAGATAGTAGAGGAATTAATGTGAATAGTAAAATGAAATAAAATAATGAAATTATTGTGATATCTTATGGTGTGTTGGCATATATGTATTTACTGTATGTATATGTGTATTCATGTGTGGAGGCAATAATTGGAAACATGAGCATATTATATTTTATCTATGACCCACTACTTTTAGGCTGCAAATCCTGTTTATGTTCTTAAGTCCAAGTGGACAATTTGCTAAACTTCAATCCCCATCAGTCCTAAACAAGATGATTAATTGAAGTCTAAGCAATTGCCAACTCATGTTTTAACCAGAAGACAATTGTCAGGCTAGTGTTTTCTCTATTGAATGCCATCTAAGACTTTTCTCATATTGTATTCATGCATTCATTGGTATAAGAAAGAAGGAAGAAATCAATCCATGTCTTCTCTTCCTGCCTGGACTTCCATTGTTCATTACAATCTCTTTAATCAGATTGTACGTTCGCATAAAACCTACAAATCAGACCACAATGGAGAGTATCTGCAAATGTGCAAAGCTTCAAGTCACTTGAAAAGAGCCTATACTCTGGACCTCTGTTGCTTCTAATGTTGGGAGTGAGGATGCTTACCTTCTGCAGTTCTCCTAGATTTCTTTCTATTTAGATGGACATTCATAGTCCAGAGAGTTAAATATCACCAGCATTTTCACAGAAGAGAAAGCTCATTCCACGTCTGAACTATTTTTGTAATCATGAACGGGGCTAAAAATATAGATGCACACTGTAAGGATTAATATATCTCAAAGGACAATAATTTTTATCTTTAACTGCGATGTTAACTTTTCCAAATAATTTAAGACAAGGGGCAAGGAGCTACATCCTCTTTCCATTTCACAAATGTTTCTGCGCTACAGATTGATCTGGGTTGTAGTGACTGTTTGCAGATACCTTCTAATCTGATTTTCAATACAGTAGTTAGGTGAAGTCAGAGGGAATGAAATTACCTACAGCAATGGGCAGGTTACAAATGTTTTCTTCTGAACAGGTTAGAGAGTTGGAAATCCTCTTTTTCTTCAGCAGAGGACAAACACACACACACACACACACATACACAAACACACACCAACCACACTAGTTGTTTATTCCCACCTGGACAGAGCTCATGAAAAAAACTTCCTCATGTGTGAAAAGGGAGAAGGTATACTGAGTTTTCATGCAATTACAAGTCCCTAATCATGACATCATTTTATCTCTCCTTTTGTTTTATGGCAAGTTTCAGAAAGTATCTGGATAATGAAATCCAGTTTTATGTTAAGTTGAGCATTATCAGAGAAACAGGTAAAATTATTTTTCAGCACCAGAAGTATTTACAATATTGATATGTATGAGAAGGAGCTCTAACAATCTAGTCAGAATGTATACATTTATTGATGCTATATTTTCTTTCTTTCTTTCTTTCTTTCTTTTTCTTTCTTTTTCTTTCTTTTTCTTTCTTTTTCTTTCTTTCTTTCTTTCTTTCTTTCTCTTTCTTTCTTTCCTTATTTTTCTTTCGTTCTTTCTTTGAGAAAAGCATATAGAGGTCCTCCAGCCAAAAGGAAGTTATTGTAAGACTAATGAGAATGTGAACACCCATAGATTGAAATGGATGCAGAAAAAGAATAGATATGTTCTATATGTGGACATATGGAAGTTCTGTGAGGCATTCCTGAATTCTTGTACAGTATTTGGTCTGACCTACAATTAAACAACAATACCTACTCAAATAAGATTATACTAAATAAATTAGACTTTGTAAATCAATTTGTCACACATCCCATTATGCTTCTTTTCAAAATTAATTAGATGTCAGTGTAAATATAAATGATTATTAGCAGATGGAAAATTAGAGAATTAGCTGAAATTAGATATGATAGTTGGGGAACCAATGTAAATTGATTTGAAAGAAGTCTTCATAGCTATTGCCTGCCTCAATCAATGACTCAATCATCATCAATCCATAAAACATAGCTTAAAATATATCCTTCTTCCCCAAGCATCCTTACAGCTCAACTCAAATATCCAAACCAATGCTTGGGAGAAGATCCAGGTCTTCACAGCCTTCCCCACCCCCACAAAAGTTAAAAGGGTAGGGGTCCCTCTGACCCTTTGGGAGATATTTCAAAGGTTAGGGCAACCACCAAAAAGGCATGCTTCCAAGGTCTCATCAGGTGGCAAAATTTAAGAGAGGTCACTTGGAGTGCATCCACCCTATCTAACCAAGTAGGATGGACAGACACCTTCAGGGATAAGTGGATCTGCAGGTGACCTTAATATGTGCTATGTAGGGCTTTAAACATGACAGCCAGCACCTTGGATTGCACTCGGAAAGCAACAGGAAGCTATTGTATCTCACACAGCAGTGGTGTTACTTGGGTGAATTGTGAGATACATAAAACTACACATGCCACTTCATCCTGGACCAGCTGCAGCTTTCAGATGTTCTTCAAGGACAGCCTCATTGGAACAATACAAACAGAAGGTGACTAAGGAATTGATGACCGTAGGCATTTTGTTTTTCTTGTGTGGTGTCTTGTCTTGTCCTGTATACAACTATTCACTATTTTATTAATGGATAATGCAGACAATCTACTGTTAAACATGTTTAAAATTCTCTATTTGCATTTCTTGGCATACTTTTCATTAAAGTGAAAAGAAAACCAAGGGAAAAAAGCCACAACTCCTGCAGGGATGTGGCTGCTTAAGTATCAGCAGATGGTTTGCATCCCTCTTCTTAGATGGCAGGAGATCAAGACGGTGAGGGAATTATAGTCTATGGTTTGCTGGCAAGTAATGAGGTGGAAAGGAAAATGACGAATGAGAATCAGAAAAATAACAGCCTGCTTCTTGTGGCTGCTGAACATATCAATACCAGTCAAATTTGGCCAGACAGGTGAAAGTACTTTTTTTTTATTCAGCCCTTGCTTTTCAGATTTACACCTTTTCCAATTATCTACCTATGGCATCAGTAGGATTATTTGTAGCTGTGGAAAAAGTAATAAGTAAGGAAAAATGTCTGCTGTATAGTCATCTGAGCTGAATGTTAAAGAGACTCACAAATGAGTAAATTTCTCAACTGAGTTCAGTATTTGCCGTGCTGTCGATTAAAGAATTGCATTTTTTTTTACTGATTGGCCTATTTTTGCACCTACCCATTAGCCCTTTATTTTTAATAAGTGACTCAGTTGCAAATGCCACATAGCTTTTAATTTATTTATTGTTACACTGGTACTTTAACTTGACTGTTCTAGGAGCAAGCACTCCACAAGGATTCTGTGTAACTTCAAATAATAAATTCTTCATTGTTTATATTATTTGGATGAATAATGATGATAATGCCAGGGTGCTCAAAGTATGATTCTGATAGACACAGAATCATTTATATCTTCAGTGATGGAGTACCCACAACTTCCAGATGCAAGCTGTTTCATTGATTAATTGTTCTCACCGTCAGGAAATTTCTCCTTAGTTCCAAGTTGGATCTCTCTTTAACAAGCTTCCACCCATTACTTCTTGTCCTGCCCTCAGGTATTTTGGGAAATAAGTTGACCCCCTCTCCTCTTTGTCAGCTCCTTGAGGGGATAACTATCATGGAAGATAGCTATCATGTCACCCTTAAACCTTCTCTTCATTAGTTTCCTTAACTGTTCATCATGTGGCTTAATGATAATCTCTTATCATCTTTGTTGCTCTTCTCTGCCATCTTTTTCTGTTTTTTGTTTTAATGTATTTTATTGATTTTTTTAATATAAACATCTTGATATTTGGTAAATAGCATGTTGTCTGGGTTTATATTTACAAAGTAATCACTAACGGTTAATTTCTATATTCCAAAATCCACATTATAATTTTGCTTGATTTTCTCTTCTTCCAATAATATTCTCTTTGCAACCTAAATTAATAGAATTCTTGTTAATTTGTTAGGTAACAATTAAATATAAAGATTTTTCTAAAATTTCTACCAATAATAATCTCATCAATATCATGCTTCTTTTCTATCTGGTCATCTTGGTTGCCTCATCACAAATTCTGTTTACAATTCTTATTTAAATTTATTTTCCCTACAATGTTCAAAACATTTCTACTGGTTAAAATTTTCCCAGAATTAATTACCTTAAAGTATTTAAATCTATTTTCATATCTTAAAGTATCTATAAGTAAGAAAAAGACACAAAAGAAAGACATAGAAAAAGAAAAGACGTGAGAGAGAAAAAGAAAAAGAGAAAAAGAAGAAAAAGGAAAAAGAAAATAATATACTACTTAAAATACGTATCCCTCTTGAATTAGTATACACTTATTTCCAAATTTTTTCTGTTCTTTTTACCCATAATTAAACCTATGTTTAATCTTTAAATGTTCCATTTAATAAATCCAATCATCTAATCTTTTAACTCTATTCAAAACATTTTTCCCATTTTTAGTTACCCATTGGAATTTTCTTAAAATCAATTACATTTAAATATCTAAAACATTTCCTTTATGTTAATCATCCCACACATTTTTATAGTTCTCATATTGAAAAAGAAAAGGAAAAAAGATATTGTCTTACTTAGAGAGTTCATCCCTCTTAAACTAAAATCTTTCAATTTCTTCAGCCATATTCAAACAAGTGTTTAATTTTTAAATATTCCCTCTGATACACCCCATCATTAATTCCTCAATTCTCACTTTAGCCCTCTTCTTTTGCCAAGCATTTCTCCCAATCAATATATTCCATTGCATCAAAGAGTCTTTCCATAATCTTGTAAATGTTATTGTGGATATAGTAGACAAATCAAACATCATGTCTTTGTAAAAAGATTTTGCCCCTTCATATTCATTGAAAATTTCCCCCATCATCCCTTGTTTCCCCATTTCTTGTGGTACTCCCAACGGCTCAGCAATCCATTTTGTCAAAACTTTTTCCTTATCCTCAAATTTACTTTGTGATTTTAGAGTTATCTTTTCAATGTTCAATGATTCTTGTAAAGTCCTTCTCCACTTGAGTCTCCACTAGCTTATGTTCAGTTGTCTGCTTTACATGATCTCTCTCATTTTTTGTTTTCTGATCATTTCATTGTTGTAACGTTAAATTGAGAATGCATTCATTTAAATTTTCAAATTCATTTTTAATTCCCTCATGGTTTGAAGTTAATATCATTTGCATTTGTTGTAACAAAACAAACATTTCCTCCTGGTAAGTATTTATTTTTTCTTGGTATGTTCTTTCTGCAGATCTCTGATGCTCCATAATGAACAAAAGTCCTTTCTCTGTCAATCACTTTAAAATCGCAATTTAAAAAATATTTATAATCCAGGAAGGTCAATTTTTTCTAAGTTTTGTAGTTCTCACTTTGTAGATAGTCCAGCTGCTCTTTGTTTAATCAACACCCTGAAGGTCACGACAACAGGCTTCTCTTTCTGGGCTGTATATTTAGGGCAGTATTTTCATCCACAACTAGATGTCAGCACCAGTCCATCTTTCAATCCCCCCCCCCCGTAAACTTAATTCACCGCTTCCATTTAGAGGAGGGCGGAACAAAGACACCCCCCCTCATTTTCGGAGTATTTTTACTTCTAGGGTTTTTTCTTTTTTTCTCAGAGAAAATCAATATTCTTACCCAGTTCAGTCACACTGTTTACAATCACACTTAGTTTAGTGCTTTTTGGCTTTGGCTGCATATAGTTTGGGCTAGATTCATGAATGACGCTAGCCTTTCTTCTGTCGGTTTTTGGAGAGCTTTCCCCAGACATCCAGATTGACCGCCATCTCCCCAGGATCGGTGGGGCTTCCCTCCTTCCTTGCCACCTCTCTGGGGTGGCTTTGGGCCCATTTAGGGTCCCCAAACAGAGAGAAATCAGCCGTAGGGATTGGATCATCTCGATCCCTTGGCTGGTGCGCTAGCTGCGCAGAACCGGAAGCATCTTTTTTTTTGTATCATGGCAATCAGGATACTGTATTCCAAGAGTGACTTCACTAGTACAGTATAAAGCAGTAGTGTCATTTCTCATGATTTTAATGCTGTCCCTCTGTAGATGCAGTCTAGGACTGTATTGGCTTTTTTCACAGCTGCAACACACTGCTTGTTAATACTTAAACGAGGGTCCACTAGGACACCATGACCCCTTTCACAGTTACTACTGTTAACCCAATTTAAGCAAAAGTAATTCCTCTAGTCCCAAGAGACTACAGAAGAACAAAGATAAGATCGATGTACAGACAGGATGGTGGAGAGGAGAGGAGAGGAGAGGGGAGGAGGGGAGGGGAGAGGAGGGAGGAGAGGAGAGAGGAGGAGGAGAGGAGAGGAGGAGGAGAGGAGAGGAGAGGAGAGGAGAGGAGAGGATGCCAGAGCACTGGTGAGAAGATTGGAGAAGGAGGGCTGAATTGATATTTATTGTCTTGTGCAGTTGTTTCCTTAGAGGTTGTTTGGTTAGCCAAGTCCTGAAGCTACTTTGGACTGGCATATCATCCTGAGCAACAGCCTTTTTATCTCCAATAATGGTCTATAGACAAAGTCACAGAATGTTAGATAGTACTTCTGTAGTTGTAGATGAGAGACAACAGACAGTGAAAACAGATTTGTGAGCAGGGATTGGAAATAAGGAAAATGAAGGAGAAGGGAGAAGAATAGGTGTACACTATTATACAGGGATAGTGGAACTTCACATTTGGAGTGGAAGAAGTAAAGGACTCCTCTTTCTAAATGAAGAAAAAAAAACTCAGAAATCTGAGAAAATGAGCAAAGAATTTGCTGTTATTCGTTTGATTATAATAGCTAAGGAGGCTTCCAAGTGATTAGCTCAAATGCATCATACGGGATGGGTGGGCTGGGGTAGGGAGTAGACTGTGCTTGTGAGATAATGGGATAAAGATGTTGTGCCATAGAATGGATTCATCTGGGCAGGGTAGTGAGTTAAAGGTGTTTAGGATTGATGGGTGTTAGAAGATGAGATAAGAATCAGAATGGTGAAGGGCAGAAGATGATATGCAAAAGGAAAGAGTTGGATAACCCTCAGGAAAGATGTTATTGTTACAAGGTAGGCCAGATCAGGAAACATATACCATAAAGACTACTAGAGCTCTACTGCTTAAATAGAAACCCTAACAGAGCTTTCCTCTCCCACTCTTATATCAAAGAGAATTAAGGCAGGGTTATTCTGAGTTTCTTTCTCAGACTTTCCTCTTTTTCAGGGTTGGGCTTATGTTTGCTTTGCCATTTCTTGCATTCCTTCTTCAACTTATCTCTGTACTACTCCAAAGGAGGATTGGCTACCTGCGATTGTCAGTAAGAATTCAGACATGTAGAGAACAGCAACCTATCTTCTTGATTATTACCAAAACATTCTGATTAACAAAAGAGGACCATCCATTAGTGCAGCGGTCTTCAAACATGGCCCTTTTATGACTTGTGGACTTCAACTCCCAGAATTCCTCAGCCAACATTAAAGACAAAGAATGCAAAGAACTCTTGTCTTTATATGCTGCTTGCAATGTTTCTCAATATATAAGGCAAAGAACTTACCTGCAAAGAAAAATCAGTGCACTGACTTGTTTAAATATAAGAGGACCCAGACAAGAAAACCAACAGGGAAGCAACAGTTTTAGCATGCAAAAGTCTCTGTTTAGAATAGATAAACCTTTGAAAAATCAGTTCCCAAGTGGAAGGAAAGGTTCTTTCAACATTGGTTTGTCACAGATTGGAATTGGTTATTCCAAATTATAAGTAATTGATTTCCCTGATGCATCTTTCAGAAAATAAATGGTTTGTTATAAGTGTTTCCTTAATATCCAAAAGGAAGTAGTAGGGAAGACATGCTAAAACTCTGGAAGCCTGATGGGTAATTTCTATGTGTCCTTCCCTGACAGCTGCAATCTCATGAAACATTTCTAGCATTTGTCTGTGAGTGGATAACTATTTCTCAAGTTGCTATGGTCAAGCCTGTTTGGAACTGAAATTAAATTGAAATATAAGTCAAATATTTGAATAATTTTCAATTAAATTTGTACTTCGCCCCTTGTTTTGTAGTTGTTTTTAAAGCAGGCACTGAACTGTCTCCATTGATAAAAAGATACTCAGTCTTTAGCAAAGATCTGAAGAGAGAATCAGGTTGTCTTAAGAAAGCCTCTGGAGTCTATGTCGGTTCTATTGAGGGTTGAGAAGATTTCAGCAATATTGGGAGGGTCATGAATATCCAATCTTAATTAGTAATCCAGTAATCAGATAAAAAGCTATAATATATCTCAACATTTTTTAAAATTCTTTTGAAGCAAAAATGTATTTTTTTAACTTTGATAGAATTAAACTCACGTGAAGTGTTAATACCACTTTACAATGCCTTGGTAAGGCCACACTTGGAATATGGCATCCAGTTTTGGTTGCCACGATGTAAGAAAAGATGTTGAGACTCTAGAAAGAGTGCAGAGAAGAGCAACAAAGATGATTAGGGGACTGGAGGCTAAAATGTATAAAGATTAGTTGCTGGAATTGGGTATGTCTAGTTTAATGAAAAGAAGGAGTAGGAGTGATGTGATAGCAGTGTTCCAATATCTCAGGGGTTGCCATAAAGAAGAGGGAGTCAAGCTGTTCTCCAAAGCACTTGAAGGCAGGACAAGAAGCAATGGATGAAAACTAATCAAGGAGAGAAGCAACCCAAAACTAAAGAGAAATCTCCTGACAGTTAGAACAATTAATCAGTGGAACAACCTGCCTCCAGAAGTTGTGAATGCTCTAACACTGGAAGTTTTTAAGAAGAGACTGGACAGCCATTTGTCTGAAATGGTATAGGGTTTCCTGCCTGAGCAGGGCGTTGGACTAGAAGACCTCCAAGGTCCCTTCCAACTCTGTTATCAAATAAGCATAAGCAAATTTTGAGATGCTGCCTAACTGCAAATGTCATTGATATACCAATACTAAATATAAGATCAGCTGCTATTTTTTTCTGATATTTCTAGATTCAAGATAGTAACCATAGTTTCAGAGGGAATTATTGCCTTATCACAGCTGCCTACTTTCTGAATAATCACATTATATACTTTTCACATAAAGTGATGTTAATCTTAATTCCTCTAACATGTGCCAAGAAGAATATTCTGCCAGAACATCAGAAATGAACTAGATTAAAAACAGCGCTGGCTTCACAAGGATTTTAGATAAGGAAAAGGCTTCTGAAAGCATATTAGTTTATAGCCTTATGTTTGTCTACATTATATAATGTATTTATCTTATATTTAATATTTGTTTTAGAAATTAATTTGCTATCTTTTATTATGAGAAATAGCTAATAAAATGAAGAGGAGGGGGGAAGGAAGATGCAGAAAGATAAAAACAAGAGAGAGAGAGAGAGAGAGAGAGAGAGAGAGAGAGAGAGAGACAGACAGACAGACAGACAGACAGACAGAGACAGAGAGAGAGAGAGAGAGAGAGAGAGAGAGAGAGAGAGAGGGAGGGAGAGAGAGAGAGAGAGAGAGAGAGAGAGAGAGAGAGTCACCAAACTGGACTGAAGAAGATCTAACTTTATTTAGTTCACACCATATTAACTTATTATCAACAGATTGTTACAAACAGCAGAGTTAAAGTGATACAGTGAAATCAATACAGATGCATGTTTTGGACAATTATTCAGTAGAAATTTAAAATGATTTCCAGACAGGTCCAATACTTTCATTGATCAGCATAGCAAGTTAGATGTCAAGAGCTCCTGGGTGTTGTTTGAAACTGCTGTTCTAATTTGTTTTCAAATTACCTTCCTGAGACCTGGTTATTCATCTGTAAAAATTGCTCAATGTGGATATTTGTTACAGAGGTATGCAAATATACATGATTTTATAAATCATTTCTTTCCTTCCTTCCTTCCTTCCTTCCTTCCTTCCTTCCTTCCTTCCTTCCTTCCTTCCTTCCTTCCTTCCTTCCTTCCTTCCTTCCTTCCTTCCTTCCCCATCATCATAATTCAATCTCAGTAGAGTTTAATCCAAACCAATTTTCAATAATACATAGTCTTGCTGCTAATGTTTATCATTTTGCTTGCTTACCAGCATGCTAGTTCTTCAATATCTTTGTTAAAGATAGATGTAAAAATCTTGACTGCAGCTTTAGCATGTACATTGTTGAAAGTACTACATCAATAATATATTCTGTACAGTCGCTTTTATGAAAAGACATTAAGATTCTGATAACACTAGGTTATTTATGGATATTTTAGAAATTCTTAAAATGTTTCAAGCAGCTGTTGTGGTTTCATTAGATGCGGAAAATGTTTTTTGATATGTGCAGATTAAATACTGAAATAAATTATAAAATGGAATTCTCTTAACTTTTATTTCTTGAATTAAAAAGCAGGCAAATGATTTGGGGAAGAAGCTTACTATACAGCTTGAGGGGCTCTGTTTCTACTTGTTTCAGTGTATGGATAGTAAATGCCCATACAGAGAAGTAGCCATTAGACAAAGACAAAGTATTTCTTTTTAGTGAATAATATAATAATAATAACTTTATTACGGTCATAAACCAGCAATAGACGTCACTTTTTACAATATATTAAGAAAAAAATAGTAAATAATAACATCCCTGTTAAGAAGATATATGTTCTCAAAATGTTAGGGTCACTCCCTAGTTTACATGAGTGGAAAGCTGATAAGTGTATGAGTAAATATAATGTTCCAAAAATTATTAGAGATATCTCAAACAAATTGGCACAAGTTGACGGCTATAAATCTGTAACCAATTTTTTTCTTGTTGACATTGCAGCAACACAGTATTTTGCCACTGCATGCGTGATAGAAGGGTTTGAGTCCTGGAGGAGAAAGCCTACATAAAAATTGTCTGCCCTCCCTGGCAATCTCTCTAATAAGGGGAGAATATATGCTGACCTATAAACTCGGTATAACTCACAGTACAATAAAACATGTGAGATATCTTCGACTTCTCCTTTACCACCTATACATACCCGTTCTGCTATTGGTGTTCTCTTATACCTGCCCTGGAGGAGTGCTGAGGGAAGAATGTTAAATCTGGCTCTGAAGAAAGCTATTCTTTGTTTTGGGAAGGTCAGATCATTCAGATATCTTGCCGATTCCCACATACCCTGTTTGATTCTATCCCTACTGTGGCGAGGCAACCTATTTAGTTCTTCTTGGAACTCCATGTCCTTTATTCTATTGGATACTACTTGCTTTGCTTGGTCAAAGCCTAGGGACATTAAGAATACCGAAGAGAGACTTCCGGATCCGGTGGCAGCGCCAGCGGACGTGCAAAGAACTTGTTCTCTTTGCCGTCCGGTTTCCCCCCACCGGTAGACCCTGGACAGGGTCGAAAGTCACCCTGGAGGGGCGACTACCATAGAGGAGGGCACTCATTGATCACGGAGGGAGCGGCAGCTCCCTCTGCGGTCCGAGAAATCACCTTTGGGCCAACGGGGAAAAGATCGGCCAGTAACATGGCCGATCACTTAGCTGCTCCAGCCGAAAGTCACAGCAACATCTAAGCAAAAAGAACCACCGTGGAAGATCCGGGTGAGACCTTTCCTTCCCTCTTGTTAAACTATCTACTTCCCTGTTAATAGCTTTAAGGACTATTTCCCTAGTTTGAGAAGGCAGCGTTCCGATACTGGGGAAAATGGGCTTTGGAAAAATAATTATTTTTTTCTTTTGTTTTGTTTTTTTGTTCATTCGAGCTTCTAATTTGGGCATCCTGAAAAAAATCCTTATTGTGACTCCTTCTTTTTTGGCTTGTTTATCTTTAGTTTAAGTGAAAACCTTTAGGGAGGGGGATGGAGTGCTTTTTTCCCTCCCCCCCTCCTGAACAGTATTGCCTACTTCCAAAAAAAAAAAACTTCCTGTTTTCTGGGTGGACTCATGTGGATTGTTATGGCTACAAGCTAGCCTGGAACGTGGTGTGAAGCCCAGAAACTTTGATACAAAATAACTATCTCCAGCTGAACTTTCACTCCCTGATCTTGGTGTGACGCCCAGACTGGTATATTTCCTTTGGAACTTGCTCAAGTTTCTACTTGTACCACGTTTGACTTTACAATATTGAACATACTTCCCAAAAATGGATTTTTCTTTTCCATTCTAGGATTATAATATAATGATTGACTGTTACTGATTGGGACTCTTGCTGTTTTTTTTTTTGTTTCTGTGCTGGACTTGACTATTTGCTTTTCCCTATTTCGGTTTGGACTCTATATTTTACAACGCTGAAAAAAGAGAGGATGGAATCCTATTCACAGATTAATTATGGACTTATATTAGAAATTTTTTTAGAAATGAAAGTGGAATTTAGAGAACATGTTGAAATGCTTGGGAAAAAGGGGGTTTCAGAATTGAAAACTAAGGCTCAAATCCTGACTGACTATGATACACAATCAGATCTACAATTTAACGAGATGGATGAAATATACCTACAACTTACTGATGAGGAAGAGGATACACCCCACATGCAAATGATGGAGATTCCTGATGAGCAAAGGCAGAATTCAACCAAAACATTTACAATTGTAAAAGCAACAGGAATGGACTTCCAAACACGAGGCACAAAAAACGCTGACAATATGATAGTGCAGATAACACTGGATAAAAGAGAAGAAGACTATGATTGGACTCAATGGTGGGAAAATGCTTATAGCCAAACACTAAGATGGGAGGAACTAGAGGCCCTATTGTGGAAACCTGCCTGGCACAAAAAGAAAGCTAGAATTAGATTTAAAAATGAGAGTTAAAATTTTATATGATGGGTAAAAAGGGTTCTTAGAGACTTTGATTGAGCTATTACTTTTGAGATTTCTAAGATTATTTTGGTTTGAGTCAACATTAGATTTAAATTATGGTTTTGATTATGGTTTGGAATGGCAATAGGGAAAATTGGAAAATTTAAAACTAAAGGAGTTAGATTGAGATTGGTGAAATATTACTGATATTTTTACTTATAAGAATTGAAAGTTAATTAATAATGTATTAAGTGGACTAAATTGAAATAATTGAGGAACTTTTAGGGATTTGGATGGATTTATAAAAAATATTTGATAGAATATATGTAATAGAATATAGTTGAGAAACATTAAAATATAACAGTTATATTATATGTTTATGATAGAAATAATTATTGTTTTATTATATTAGGCTAAAATGTAATGGTTTTAAAATACATAAAGTTATGTTCATTTACAAAATATGTATGTGGAACAGAATAATAAGAGATAGAATTTAAACAATTTATATTGTAGGAATGCTCGAATTATATATTATATGTTTATGTAAGATTAAATTGAAATAGGTTAATTGAAAGTTAGTTAAGCCTGAAAACGGGTGAAAATATGATTGACAGTTTTTGTTTTTTGTTATTGTTTTTTTTTTTTCCTGATTGATAAAGTAGAGAGAGGGAACCTTTAAAGAAGTAGTTTAAATTGTATATGTATGACTGTATTTTTTGTTTTGTTCTATGGAGTGCCCTATCTCCACGATGTGTCTTAAGCACTTGGCTGTAAAACAAAAAAAATTAATAAAACTTGTTATTGTAAAAAAAAAAAAAGAATACCGAAGAGAGCCCACAAGAGCCCAGTTTATGATCTATCGCCTGCTTCCAGGGGGAGGGGAAGTTGTCAGTCAGCACTAATGGGGACAGTCCCTCTGGAAAGAAATGCATTTTAAGCCAGTGAATAATCATCATCTTCCAGGCTCTTACCTGAATTTGGGGCATGCCTGTCTCAATTCTTAATTGGGCATTTGGGGTTCCTTTGGGTGCAGCTAAGATGGCTCGCAGGAATTTGGTTTGTATGGTTTCAAGCAAGTTTTTCTTTGCAAGGATTCCTGTTTGTGCCCCATATAGAATTTGTGCCAACGTTTTGGCCTCAAAAAGTTTTAAGGCAGCAGGTACTAATTGACCTCCGCCTATGTAAAAGTAATGTTTGATTGCATTTAAGGACCTATTGGCTGCTTGCAATGTATGATCCAGGTCCTTCCATGTCCCTTGCGAGTGGAAAACCACCCCACTTAACAAAACATAAATGCTCCAAGAAAGAACAAAATTCTCCAAGGACATAATTCACAATATAGCAGTTGGCAACCTTTGATACTAAATACTAATTTCTAAATAGTAGGTATTAGTTTTCAATCTAATTCCACAGCAATATATGCACAATTTCACCCATTTTACTGCACAATCAGGGAGCACACAAGCTGAGAAAGATGTTGAACTCCCTACTTCTCTCTGTCTGGTGTTATGTCAAGTGCCATATATGTGCTTGATTGAAGTTTACTATTAGAGAACTCCCTATAAAGTCTACATGCAGAGATATCTGTGAAAAACAACTTTAGGACTTTCATCCTGTCCATCTTGCCAAAGGGTTCTGCTTGAACTGTCACATCAGGAAGATTCTCTGCAGTACTTTGTGTCTAAGCTAATTAACGGTTTGTTATCAGTGAGCTACACAGAAGTTGTGAATAATACTCAAAGGCAGGCATTACAGATAGTTCTCTCTTACAGATAGTTTGAAATTATGACAGTACTGAAAACTGTAGTTACCAATGTTCCTTGAAGTTACAGCTGATGCAGTTCCTCCATGAACATGTGATCAAAATGTGGGAACTTAGCATCTGCTCCTACACGTCAACTCCCCCCTCACATATCTTACCCCCATCTCTGTCCTTTTGGCTATCCTGCACTCTGACACACCCCTCCTGCATTCATTGCCATCCCCGCCAATCCATGTTAAGGAAGGAAAGCCTGTAAAGTAGTTTATTTCCCATTGGAGTTTAACAATACTTTTAGTTAACAAATTTCAGTAATACAATTATATTTACTTTAAATCTTAAATAGACCCATGGACAGTATGTACACTTGGCTCACTCCCTTTCCTGTTTTGAACCACTCTGGTCTTTGTAGTTGAAGACTTATAGTAACTCCGTGTTCATTTAAGGATTTCTCAGAAGAATAATCAAGACTTTTGGTAAACCTTCTAGTTTTAATATAGTCTGCCTTCTTGAGTTATACTATCAAAGGTCTGGATGTAGCCATCAAAACAAAGATAAATATTCTTCTTACTTTCTCCATTATACATCTTACATTATCTATTTAAACCTAGGTCTTCTCTGAGATCTGCCTGTTCGTCTGACATTTCTATCTCCATGTGTGATTCTACTCCATATTTTGAAGTGAAACTTTTCTCAAATTAGGATTTAGCACAATAATTTGGTAGTGTGCAAGTTCTCCTGCTTTCCCCATCTTCAGGATTAGTATTAAAATGACAGCTCTCTCAACACAAATACTTAGATACCCTCAATCATTCAGAATACACACATAATCTGTAGGGCAATCTGTTTTACCTTTACCAATTACGTCTATGAGTACCAATGGTTAAATTCATAAGTAAAGACAAATTTTGTCTTCTTGAAGTTAAATCGTGAGGGAGGAGCTTGTTGGAGACCTTTAAATCTCCTGATTTAGAGGGGGAAACTAAGAGAATTATTTCACCTCTTTTCACCTTATCCCCAATGAGCACAATTACCACAGAAAAAAATCAAAACTATATAATACAAAATTATACACATGTATTAAATCACAGCTTGAATACACTTGTTCCTTTAATACATTTTTCAATCTCCACTTAACTAATTAGAGGTACACATTCTTAGCCAATGAAGCTCAACTAATGGAAGCAGATAAATTGTCTAATAATGAAATAACTGTCAACAAATTGTCTTGTAACTCCTTGCTTCCAGGAACAAGTCCCATTGTAGAAAAGATAGTGAAAGAAAGCAGCAAATGAATGTACCTTTAGTTTTACTTGGTCTCCTAAGTCCTCTTTGTCTCTTACTTTACAACATAAAAGTGTTGAAATTTGGCCACTCAGTTTTCACTAAACATGTCATGGAATCTTGTTATAGTTCAGAAAGCAATTAAGGGAGAGGTCTAGCTGTTCCTGGGTAATTCTTAGTCTTCATATCCTACGTCTTGTTAATTTTATATCAATTATATTTTATCTTTTTCTGAGTTTTGTGGCATCTCATTATTTTCAATTAATCAATCAGACCTTGGAGGTCTTCCAGTCCAACCCCCTGCTCAAGCAGGAGACCCTATACTATTTCAGACAAGTAGCTGTCCACTCTCTTCTTAAAAACCTCCAGTGATGAAGCACCAACAACTTCTGAAGGCAAGCTGTTAGTCAACCCTAGAATACTATTGCACTGTCCATACACATGTACATTCAAGAGGACTGTATGTATGTATATAAATGTATGTATCCTAAAGACATGAATATTCCTAGTTTAAGCCCAACAGCCATCATGATCATTTGGGAAAGTTGTTTTCTGTAAAGAGTTAACATTCTATTCAAAAATGAACTCTTTGGCTTTGCTGTCTGATCATTTGTCTAATAGGAATCTATTGAACCAATCTTTCAAAGATCCTGGAGGATGAGAATCAGGACCAAACTTACTTACTTACTTACTTACTTACTTACTTACTTACTTACTTACTTCCCCATCATCATAATTCAATTTAATCCAAACCAATTTTCAATAATACATAGTCTTGCTGCTAATGTTTATCATTTTGCTTGCTTACCAGCATGCAAAAGACATGAATATTCATAGTTTAAGCCCAACAGCCATCATGATCATTTGGGAAAGTTGTTTTCTGTAAAGAGGTAACATTCTATTCAAAAATGGAGTCCACCTGATTCAGCTAGCTCTTGATTCTTATATATTCCAAACACCCTTCTGACACTCTCTAGGAGCAACACCTAACTCTGCAGTAAGAAAAGAAAGAGCATAATCTACTCTGGGATTGTGAAGAGCTATGCTTCCTCTAAGAATGATCAATTTGAAAAGATATTCAATGCTAACATTCTGTCTATATTCTATATTCTTGCTTTCAGGTAACACAGCAATGAATTGGATGATGGGTTAGGAACTGCTTAAACATATTGAGAAGGTCTCAACTAGCTGTATTGCAAAATATAAACGTCTGCTAGATTATTTCAAAAATGCCCAGAGACAATGATCATAAGTTTTTTTTTCCAGGTTCATTATTTTCTTGATTGCTTACTTCAGGATATGCTCCAGTTCAGGTCCTGACAAAATGGATGAGATACTGCCTGAGGCTAAGAAAGTGTTGATATGGTCTACATTGACTAGCAATAGTTGTCAAACTTGTGAATGCCAACTTGCATCACAGTAGCAATGTTCTAAATATAGTCAAGCCAACAGAGGTTGGCTTGATGTTATACTTCTCTTTGTTATACCTTGGATTGTATTTGTTTTTATGCAGCTGTATCACAGCAATGGCTTGTACTTAGCCTGTTATCTATAAGAATGCTCAGATCCTATGTATGTATTTCTGTTGCCTCCTTACCCACTCTCTGAAAACTGAAGAGGCAGATTTAAAACCTGGGCATTTTTTTTTGGTATTCATTTACAAATCACATAATTAGTAGGTATCTGAAGAATGAAAACCCAGTAGTCCTAATAATATAAAGGGAATTTTATCTAGCTGGAATAAATTTTTCATATCACTAAGAACTTAAAATCATGAAATAAAACTCTGGACAATCTATAACCCTGCTTAAGCATACATAGCCCCAGGCATTTATTAATGGTCATAAAATTATTCAGCCTATTTTCAAAACTTGCCGAAGAATTACTGCAATGACTTCTTTCTGTAGTAAATTACACAGGCTGCTTTTTTGAAGAAATATTTCTTTTAGACTAACAATAAATTACTTGGTACTCTATTTCATGGCATGACCTTTTCCCACTTGTGTTTATATGAGATGATATGAAGGAAGAAACTGGCATTTTTCGTAGTCCCTTTCATATATTTGAAAACCATATCACTGCACAGAAGAAAGCTTTATTAAAAACAAACATACAAAAAAAAATAACCAAAGGAATCCAAAGCTTTGGCTATCTTATAAAGTGGAACCACCTTGGAACTGGCTAGCACCACTAGGTCAACTTATGAACCATACATAAACAACTTATATATTTGAACTTCCTAGCTATTTGACAGTCCCTTTGGTCTAGTCATGCAACAACAACAACAACAACAACCATAGGCCATTGGTAGGAGACAGATTTCTATTGCAATGATTCTGAAGTTTTTATCATCCCTAGTGACAATGATGCTTGGGTGTCAGGATGAAAAGAACATCTGAAAGCAGAGCAGTGGGACAGTTTTTCCGTTAGTCTATTGAGCAGTATGTATGCACTGTACTTCAACACTGCAGATGGGCCAAAACAAAATTAAAATTTTATGGAATTAAATTAAATTAGTATTGCAGCTAACGTGGCTTCTAATGATACATTTATAATGTCCTTTTTCTCTCACTTTAAACATAGTAATAATTTGGTGATAATGTTTAGAGAGCTCTGGGTCTGCAGCTAAATTATTAATAGGACTAAATGTGGCTTGGGGTGTGAGGTGGAGTGTCCTTGCTATAGAAAGCCACTGCTGGTTACAGTAGGTATAGGAGATTATGACATACTGGAAAATCACTTATAAAAGGAGAGATGGTTAGATAACCTGACAATTGCATTTTCTCCAGATATTGTTGTACAAAATCTTTATAATTATAGGTAGTACTCAGCTTACGATCAGTAGTTTAATGACCAAAGTTAGGATGGACTTGATAAAAGCTACTTATGACAATTCCTCAAAGTTATGATTGACACACGCGCACACACCCTGCAGTCATCTGATCACATTTTGAACACCTGGCAACCAGCTCATATTTATGACTGGTTGCAGTGTTTCAATGTTTTAAAACATCCATTTGGGAGACCCATGGTTTGCTTAATGACATGTGATTTGCTTAAGAACTGTTATAAAAACAGATATAAAATTGAATCCGGTCACCTGGTACCCCATCTTTTAACCACAATTATTTATGACCAAAATTCCAAGCTCCATTGTGGTTGTAAGTCAAGGACAACCTGTGCAGAACACACATGTCAATTGAATTGTAGTACATCTAAATTTGGGCAAAAAATTCCCAATCTGCATTTCATGATCAGTTTTCAATGAGTTTGTTTCATAATTAGACAGCTTTTGAAGCAAATACGGTGCAAAAATCATCATCATATCATTGGGAAGTAGTCCCTTATGTAATAGTTGGGTTTCAATAGGTGCTTCCTACAAATATGTTCTTCCTACAAAGAACAGTTACAGAAATTGGTTACGTCTAGTCTAATGAAAAGAAGGACTAGGGGACATATAATAGTGTTCCAATATTTGAGGGGCTTCTACAAAGATGAGGGGGTCAAACTATTTTCCAAAGCACCAAAACGCAAGATGAGAAACAATGGATGAAAACTAACCAAGGGGAGAAGTACCCTAGAACTAAGGAGAAATTTCCTAATGGTGAGAACATTCAACCAATGGAACAACTTGCCTTCAGAAGATGTGGGTGCTCCATCACTGGAGGCTTTCAAAAAGAGACTGGACAGTCATTTATCTAAAATAGTATAGGGTCTCATGCTCAAGCTGGGGGTTAGAGTAGAAGACCTCCAAGGTCCCTTCTAACTCTATTATTCTATGTTCTAAAAACACTGGATGACAACTATTATAGCTAACTATTCCAACCTGCCAGATTGAAGAATTAGCCTAAATAAATCACTTGCTGTGGTTTATGTTTATGAGTTGACTCATTCTACTGTAGCTAAAATAACAATTTCTGCCTACCAAGTGGAAAGAGTAGAGCTATCTGGGTCTACAATCTGCCATCAACAAGGATAAATTCAAAAGACATTATCTGTCATGCAAATGATGCATTTATTTCAATTCTACAATGATGGTATCAGGTCCCCCGGCTCTCAAACTTCTAAAAAGAATCAGTGTGTTAGGGATTTAATCTTACCCTATCTTCTTGAACAGCACATGTTCTATTACTAATCTATGTTTTCCCACTGTTTATATGCTGGAGCATTGCTGTTTTTTTTCCTTTACTGTACTACTTAGTATAAGAGATAGCCTTTTTTTTCCCCTAGCCCTGAGCTCCATGAGATGAGCTTGAACAATTGCTCAACATAGCTGAAATTTCAAGATTTCACCACTTTTTCATAACTGTATGATGAGATTTAACAAAAAACAAATGTATTTTTGAATAACAATATTTTTATTTAATGTTAAAATAAATAATATATTTATTTAATTGGAAGCATGGCATTTTTTAGAGTGACACGATCCTGATTTCTAACCTAAATGAGAAGATAACCCCTAGGGTCATAATACAGTGCCATAATACTGGCATGGCACTGAGATTAATTTAATTCCTTGGCACATTTTTCAATGAGCTAATACACTAGGAAGTAATTTATAGACTAGCCAGAGGTCAGTTAAAAAGGACCCATTATCATGGAGTGCCTTGAGACCTGTCATTGTTTTCTACCATAACTGAAGGATAAACATCAGGAGGGAACACACACACACACACACACAGAGAGAGAGAGAGAGAGAGAGAGAGAGAGAGAGATTATTATTTTTAAAGTCTACAGAGAACTAGAAGTAGAAAATCTGAAAGAATTCAAGGAAATGTATCATTTAGTTAAATACACATTATATTATTAGAAAGAGAACAAAACAAATTATATGCCAGTTACAAGAAAGCTTTTGAGTATGCGCAAATGTCTTTTTGGAGCAACAAAGAAGGACATAGAGATTCAGATTTACAGGAGATATACCACAGTAGACAAATAACAGCTAAGAAATTTGAATAAAACTCTTCCGTAGATGACAATAATCACATGAAATGAAATATTGATAAATGGATACCAATAGGGTAGATATCATCAGTCCAAAAACTGAATAATCTTGTCACACAACAGTCAAGAGGAGTTTATATAAGGTAATTAGATTAATAGTACAGGCAGTTCTTGAGACTGGAATTACCATCACTATGTGATCAGAAAGTGTGATTTCACTTAGCGATAGCAATTCCTGCAGTCTCAGTTGTTGTAATTAAACAAGGACTGTGGGAGGCTCATCTGAATGCAATATCCAACATCCTGCCAGCTTTATCATTGACTTTGTTTGAAATCATGATCACATGACCACAAAATGCTGTGGTACACAGAAATCTAGTCTGGTTGCTGAGTACCCAGAGTTGTTACTGCTGGGACACTGCAATGGCTGTAACTTCAACGTCCCCCTCATTTAGCATAACTTCAAGTTTGAACGGTCACTGGAGAAATTGTCATATTATGAACAGAACAGAACAGAATAGAATAGAATAGAGGGACCTTGGAGGTCTTCTAGTCCAGCCCCCAGCTCAAGCAGGAGAACCTATACCATTTCAGACAAGGACCACCTGGAAAAAATGTTTAGATTTACACTCTGAAAAAACTATTTTCAAGCAACTAGTTATTATGTACAATACAATCAATTTATAATAATTTCGATTATGAGCTGTATGAATTATGTTCCCTGTGAATTTGGGCACTTTTGTCAAATTAAATCATTGTAGACCCAGGGAGACAAATGTCTAATTAAAAGAGCTAGTGAGCATCTGTAATGAAGGGGGGGGAAACAAAAAAGGGTTCCAGAAAGATTTATCTCTGGTCACAATTTGCTTCCTGATTCTAGGTGTACTAATTTGATTAATAAGAAAAACTAATAATTCTAATTACCTTAAATATTTAAAAACTGAAAACCTGAAATTTAAAATTTCTTCATAATTCAGCTTTGCTTTATCAGGTTATTTATTTGAATATATCCCTTCCAATTCATCCAGACACGTAACTATTTATTAGATTTTTTTTAGCTTTGAGTGATTTATAACTTAAAAAAAAATCTCAGGATCCATGCTCAGCACAAAACAAAATTTTTAATAGAGTGTGAAATTATGTTCACCTCTTTAATGTGGCCAAGAAAAACACCTGCCTACAATAAACTGATTTCTAACTCTTTCTGACCCTTTAAGTCTTAATTCAATTCCCATTCTCACAAAAGCATATCTCTGCACTCTTTCCACAAGCTTTTCTAGACCCCAAATCTAGTATTAATGTCCTTTCTTTTTTGAGAGATTAACAATGATTGGGGATTTGAATCTGGAGATTTGTGGCCCTGTCAATCCATCATCTCTCTGAACAGCAAAATTAGCACACATGCCCAGAAAGTTGCTATTCATCCTTCTTCCTTATACCACTTTAGCATGGTAGAAGAAAAAAAAAAAGAGAATTCTTTTTGGTACAGCCATCTGTCTTCATGCCCATAATTAGCTCTCTCTCAAATACCATTGTATTGAACATTGAACAATATTTCCATGCAGGCAGACTATAATTACATAGATTACATTAAGTTTGTCATCTACGTATTTGAAATTTAATTTTCTATATGTGAAAATGCATCTTAATAAGCTCTATAGATTAGGGTAAAGGAAGATGCCATTGCAACAGAATGTCTTTTATAGATTCACAGTTGTTTCTGACTATTGTAGTTTTGCCTGCTGACCACCCTGTAAAAATTAATTGTGTATGAAATGCCCTCAATGAATTAGATTCTAGTCTAATAGAAGGAGCATTCCAAGGTCTCAGCCAGAAGTCTTTTGCAACTAAGGTGGCTGATAAAGGACAATAGTGCTATAATTGTTCTAAGATTAAGATACGTCACTAATTCCTCTGAGGTCACAAATATCCTTTTTAATATATTTTAGCAAAACAGAACAACAACTATGCATGTGTCCTACGCATCCAAATAAATAAATAAATAAGTGGCAGTTGTATCACTTGCGCAATTTTGAAAATGAGAAAGACCAACAGGGAGAAAGCATTTATGTTTCCCAGAAGAATCTGTATAAAAACACTTCCAAAGCTCAAATTAGATTCCAAACATGGAATCAGTAATGAAGAGTAAAATTATGAAATCACACAATCCTGAGCAATGTCAATTTAATCTGAATTGCATATGCTTCACCATTCCTTTATATAGAAATACCAGGAACTACCTCTTGAAATATGGACTTAGGTCTCTTTCCCTTCTCAAGGTGCTCTGATCAATTGCAAAATATTTTACAATGAAGTTAATCAAATTCATTTGAGTGTTGACTCTACACAGGCAAAATCCAATATGATGATAGGAGCAACATCTGAAAATAAATTATCTGGAATTCATTTGTGATCTGTGAACTCTAATATGATAGGGATACAGTTCTCTATAGCAGGGGTCCTCAACCTTGGTAATTTTAAGACTTGTGGATTTCAACTCCCAGAATTCTGGGACTTGAAGTCCATAAGTCTTAAAGTTGTCAAGGTTGAGGACCCCTGCTCTATAGTATGCTTGTATCTTACATGGCCTTGACACATGTCATTATTTCAGAGCAAATGTATTTATATCTGAGAGACTGTCAGTTCTCTTTAGAGGTTACTTTGCTAGAGCTATTGTCTGCTGTCTTCCATCTTCCTTGGATCCATTTGTTTTTGACAACTCCACCCCATTATCCAGCCTTTCCGTTTTGCAAACAGTTGTTGAAATGAACAACAATGGACTGAGGCAACACTGGTCACTCTAGTGCAGGGGTAGGGAACCTTGGTTCTTTTATGACTCATGGACTTCAACTCCCAGAATTCCTGAGCCAGCATGGCTGGTTCAGGAATTCTGGGTATTGAAGTCCACCAGTCATAAAAGAGCCAAGGTTGCCTACCCCTGCTCTAGTGGATCAACTTTATCAGAATGTAGATGGGGGAGTGCATCCCTGCTGGTCTGTCAAAATTCTCAGAATCTTTCAATACCCTTAATCTCAATGCCTTTCTGGGCTGCCTGCAAGGGTTAGGGATTGGAGCCACTGTCTTGCAGTGATTCCACTTCTTCAGTCAGTGATTTCAGCCAGTAGTCATGGGGAAGGAGGATTAGGCCTTGTTCACCTGTAGTGTACCCCAAAGCTAGGACCTTTCTCCAATACTCCCATCCTCTTTAACATGAAGCCAATAGGACAAGTTCATTCAACAGTTCAGGGAACAATATCTTGGGTACTTTGATGATATCCAGTTTTATTTTTCTACCTCAGATCAGATTGGAGATGTTGTGGAAATCTTGAGATAAAAAGGTCTGGATGGAATAGAACAATCTGAAGTTAAGACCTAGTAAAACAGTATTACTATTTAGACATAGAGATTTCCTACACATCTTGCTGAAGAAGTATTACTGCTAGTAAGAAAAGTGCTGGTTCATGACTTGGAGAGGAAGGAAGGAAGGAAGGAAGGAAGGAAGGAAGGAAGGAAGGAAGGAAGGAAGGAAGGAAGGAAGGAAGGAAGGAAGGAAGGAAGGAAGGAAGGAAGGAAGGAAGGAAGGAAGGAAGGAAGGAAGGAAGGAAGGAAGGAAGGAAGGAAGTTTGGTCCTGATTCTCATCCTCCAGGATTTTTGAAAGATTGGTTCAATAGATTCCTGTTAGACAAATGACCAGACAGCAAAGCCAAAGAAATCACCCAATCACTTTCTTTCCATTGTCCCATATTAAAATTGTAGTGACAGCACCACTCCTTTGCCTTATTATTGAGTAAAGATAAGGGTTACCGTAGCAATAAGGACAATGTAAAGTATGTCATCATACTTTTCTGCTGCTTCAAGAACTGGAAGAAAGCACTTTAATGTGACTGCAAGGAAGAACCGTTGGTTAATCAAAGTATATGCTCACTGCTCACTGATAAGACTCAAGATTTTTCCTGTATTTAAAATATCTTCCAATTCTCTTGGCAAAGAGTTATTTCTGGGTGATTATATCAAATTCCAATAAACTCTCAATTTCAGAAATCAATAAGATGTTTGAGAGGAGTGCCAGTCACGTCAGCCAGAAAATGCTTGCATCTTCAATAATTCATTAGAACCCATTAACTTCTAAGACCAGACCATTTAATAGCTTTCCACGCTTCTACAGCATTAAATCATTTAAAAGCCTATAGTTAATGGGAAATGAACCATCCATCAGAAAAGAAGAGACATAAAATCTCCTGTTTTCAGGGCAATGTTACGGAAGGTAGTAAACAAGAAATCAACACCATTTCATTTTCTCTTTGGTGAGCATGCACTGTTTCCAAAGATCAAGAGTACATAACTTGACTTGTATCCTACCTGCAGCCCCCCACTTTGCATGGCCTCCAGAACTCCGATGATGATGATGCCATTAAAACATGATCAAAAATGCCAGGATTGCATGAGGTGCTTCCCAATAATTTTGGACTTGAAAGTAAATTAGATAAATGTGCCCATAACCTGATATACATAACTCATTTATGAAGGTGAAAAATACTCTTAATCCGGTGAAATAGTGTTTTCAAAAATGGCTGAAAATCACAACTCCCAACTCATTGCATCTTTCAAAAAGTGTGACTCCTTCCCATGAAAAGTTGATCCTCCTCTGTAATAAATTATGTGGTTGTATATTTTCTCTGTTTCATGCCAGAATGAGCAAGCCTTCGATAGCTCAGTGGCCTGCCATGACTACGGCAATACAGCTCCACTTTCCAATGTAAAATGAACAAAGGATTATGCTATCCATCACTTTAGTAATCAAAATAAAATCTGGGGTCTTGAAATATGAAACTGAATATATATATTTTTGTCCTGAATATTTCAGAAAGTTATTTATTCCCTCTAAAGCGGAATGAATCTAAAAATTGCATGAAAGACTAGAAGTTTCTGTATTCTAACAGTCTGCTCCTATTTTTGTTTTGTTATTTTGTAATTAGGCTTTGGGGGAAAAATGTAAAAGCTTTATAGTTTGACTGCACACATAAGAAACCGAACACTTTAATAAAAGGTGTGAATCTAGATGTATTTATTTCTACATGATCAGGATTTCCCCCTTTTTGCTGTTCCCACAGATAATTATTTCTACCTCTGCTGCAAATTATATTTAATCCTACCCTAAACCCCAAATTAAACAAACTGAATCATCACAGTCTTTAAGGCTAGTCCAACAGGACTAGAGTAGACATTGCTCTCTGCTTCACATACAATATAATAATTTTTCACAGTCGGTTAAATTTGGGGACCCCACTTCTACCTAGGTGTATACTGTAACTGTTTCAGACCCTCCTCATATGTTCTCAGCAATTGTTTCAATGCAAGAGGGGGGAGGGAGGGGAAAGGAGGGAGGGGAAGGGGGAGGAAAGGGAGATAATGCAACTGCTCTCGACTTACAGCTGTTCCTTTGTGTCTCTTCAAGTTACAACAGCACTGAAAAAAGTGACTTTTCTTTTGGGCTTAATGGAAAAAGACTTGGGGGGGGAAATTGCAACTTTGATCTTATATATCAGTGATGGCGAACCTTTTAGAGACTGAGTGCCCAAACTGCAACCCAAAACCCACTTATGCATCGTCGAGTGCCAGGTGGGTGTGGCCCATTGGCTGGGCGTGGCCCATTGGCTGGGCGTGGCTGCGGTGGTAACGGCAGACTGGGTGGGACTAAAAAAGTTCAATCAATCAATTCCAACTTTGCAAGATCTTTTTTTTTCCCGCGAGAAGTTGAAATTGACTGATTGAACTGGGTTTTTTTTGCACACGGCGGCGGAGGCCTAAAGCGAAAAGGTTTTATAAAACCCAGCTGAAGGCCTAGGACTGGGGCGACGGCACACGTGCCCACAGAGAGGGCTCTGCATGCCGCCTCTGGCACCCGTGCCATAGGTTCGCCACCACTGTTATATATGTTGACGGCAGCAAGACTACTGTGTGCACAAAAATGGGAGGACATTTCGATTCCCGCTCTGGACGAATGTCTACAGAAGCTGATGGAGTTGGCAGAAATGGCTAAATTGACCGTTTTGATTTAAGAAAAGAATATAAGTACTTTTGTTTCTACTTGGAGACCACTTCTGGACTTTGTGCTTGAGGTGGAAAAAAAACCCTGAAACTTTGATTTTGGGTTTCATTGATTAAACTGACTTGTTGTGATAGAAATGGCCACTTTATACTATTGTGGAAAAGGTTTGATGATAATGCTTTATTCTACTGCAACAGAGAGAGTCGGAAGTCAGTGTCTTTCCTTCTCTTTTCCCCTTCTCTCCCCCACTTTTCTTTCCCTTTTTCCTCCCTACTGTGCCCTTTATTTGCTTTTGTATTGTTGTATTTTATTCTATAAGCTAATAAAATGTTACAAAATATAAAAAAATAAAAATAAGAAAGAAAAAAGTGACGTGACCAGTCACCAGCCCTTGCACTTACAGCATCCCATGATCATGTGACCAAGACCGGCACGTATTTACGAGAGTTGCAGCATACCACTGTCACTGTGATTACCATTTATGACCTTCCTAACTGGCTTCTGACATGCAAAGTCAATGGGGGAAGCTGCATTCGCTTAAGGACAGTATGACTCACTTAACAGCTGCAGTGATTCCTTTAACAACCGTGGCCAAAAAAATCATAAAATTGGGCATAACTCACTTAACAAGCGGCTTGATTAACAGCAGACATTCCACAATTGGGCTCACGGTTTGAGGACTACCCACAAAAGGAATCTATTGAAATATCATGGGGGAACAAGCAAAATCTTTACATAGAGTTTAGATTTTGGCATGCCTATGCAAGAAAATTTACTTTTGGAGACAAGTTTCTTTTTAAAGTCTAACATGTGCTCTGGCAGATGTGATTCTGCGATGCAAATCCTAGTCTATCCAAAGTGAGGCCTTGGAATGTATTGGAAATGTTGCTGTATTATTGAGAGAAATATTTAAAACTAGACTTGGTGCCTCTATCTCAGAATGTCAGAACATAAATAGGTAGCTTTTGTTTCGACCTTAAGATGTTTGTCATATTACCTTGAGCTTCTAATATTATAACTGTAGGCGGGTGGGAAGTTATTAAGATCTCAGAAATGATAAATGATCTTATGCTAAATGTCACCTTAGGAATCACTAAGAAAGACATGGATTTACAAAGAACAGAACCATTTTATCAGTAATTCGGAAGGACAGATTGAAAGCATCTTCAAGCATGAGCTACTGGCCCATTTTCAGGTGTGCATTCCTAGGCAGGAACAAATAAACTGAGAATCTTTAAAATTAACTGAAAGCAATTTAAGAATTTTGAAATAATAGAAAATACTTGTAGCTCGGGTTTTAGATTTTGGCTGTGGTTTGTTCTCCAAGCTTGTTTCAATATAATTTCTGAACGCATGCCCAAAACACCCACCACACATGTGAATTTATTGAGGCCTGGTACCAAAGGACCAATTAACAAGCATATTGATCTAGATCCATCATATGAATATGTAAGAAACCAGACCATTTGAACTGCCAATCAACAAGAGAACCAATCAGCTGCTCAGAATTCAAATATAGCTCCAAACAACCAACCAATCGCACAACCAACTGACCAACTGACATTTATAAGCTAAGGAGAATAGGACAAGACAATCCTGCTGACAATGTTACCTAGTTTGGTAACGAAACGTTCAGGAATTATTTTGAAACAAGCTTGGATAACAAATCCCAGCCACAGTTTAACAATTTATTTACTTAATGATGATATAACCTAGTTGGGTAATGAAATGTCTGCAAACAAACCACCCAGATCAGAGAGCACCAAGGACTGCAGAATTTCTTAAAGATCCGTTGCATGCGATTTGATACAAAATCAGAACCTTGGCTGTTTTAGGGATTCTATTTGCTTTCAGTAGATACCACTTGTAACTTTGTAATCAAGTATCAGCTTACAAAGACTTCTTATGATTCCACTGAATTGTCCCACTCTTATACCCTCACATACCCTCACATACAGACAAAAAAGAAATATTGCAATGTTGAACAGTGTGTGTGTTTTTTCTCTTGAACCAGGAGCCATAGTTGATTTTAAATGGAATTCAAGAGACTGTACTCCAGAAAGTTGACCTGGCCAGAGGAATATAATTGCAAATTCATCTGCAAATTTGGAGCAACTTGGATACTTTTAATCAAGGTTTTGGGAGGATGTGTACATGCAAACTTGATTATGCCGGTTCTTTATCAATGCTTTAGTATTACCTTTGGATTTACCAGTCAGGAAAAGGTATCATTCCTGCATATTTCTCCATGGGAAACTATGAGTCAGTTCTTTCAATCATGGCAATATAATTTCTTCATTTTTATTATCTATTCTTATTAAAAACCTATTACTCACAAGCTTGTAGAATTAGAAAATCAAATGAGGTGGTTTTTAAGTATAAAGTATAAGTATAAAGGTTTCAGATTATCTAATAGGAATATTAACATTTTATTGTGTATCAGATTTTGAATGAAAGATCAGGGGCTACATAGTTCCTTGCCATTGACTGAGTTATCCTTGGTATCCAACAGGCTCTTTACTCCAGCTGACTTTTTTTATATAAATGTTCTTTTAATCAATTTTTTTAATCAAAAAGAAGTTAAGAGAGAAGTTGATAGTTAATTTAAAAGAAGGGAAATGAGAAAAGAGCCTTCAGGATCCATTTTATTTCCAGGGATGCATCTGATCTCTATATGTATTAAAAACTAAAATGTACTTTATTTGAAAATGTTCCTTTTGTCTCCAAGATGACATAGTTACATTGGGGAATAAAAATGTATTCCAGAACTCTAGAAGAAGTAGCAATGATAAACAACAATAGTTTACCTACTGATAATTTGATGTGTTGTGATTAGCTCAGCCCACAAAGGCAACGTTTTGTGAAATACGCATAACAAGCTTACAGATTTCCAAATGAAGTCATCAGATTAAACAAAAGTCTAACTTTTCTACAGAATTGTTCTGCAGCATGCAAAATACAAGCAGGAAGTGCAGATTTCCCTAGGCCCCAAAATGTAAAGGAATTTAGTAGGGTGTGTAAAAACCAACTGTGGACTCTTCCATGTTATCCAAAGCATAAATATATTCCAACAACTCCTTTTCTGCTTTGTTCTCAAAACACTGCAGTTGTAGAATCTTCAGAGGTAACCTGAAATTATTCTTCATTGTTCCTGTTTCAAAGCAGTGTTTTCCTGACATGTAACATAATTTGGCTACAGATATAATCTGGTACACCTCAGTGACAATCTGGCTGCTAAAATAGCCAGACATTTGGATCTGTCCAACTCCTATCGACAGCTTTAGGCTGTTACACGCATGCCCTCTTCCCTCCAGTCTCTGGGCATTAGGTGTCAGTAGTGATTATGTTTGGTGCTATGGGCGGGTAACCACATGATTCTTCAAGCTCTTCTCCAGAGCCATTCTCTGGCTATTTCCATATGTGTGAGGTCAGAGTCATGCCTTGATAGATATCATTTTAATATAGCCATAAGAAATTTAGCCTGGACTTTTTGAACACTTACAGTGCCACTCAAGAATGGAACACACTTCTTATTGACTGGTCTCTCTAGTTTCATGCTGTGCCTACACATGCATGTTAGCTTCAACTGAGGTTGGTTTTTTGGGGTTGTTGTTTTTTTTAAAAGACACAGTTTAAGCTTTTCCTAAAAGCTATAACACTGTGACTGTGTTCAGAGATAACCAAACAGACAACAGGCATGAAGGAAGGGCTGTGTGGAATAGTAGCAGTGGGAGGAATCCCTTCTGTTTCTGCTACTGTTTGCCACTTGATAGGTCACTAAACTTGCTATTGTAAGCATCTGTCTCAACTTCTCCACTGATCCACAAATTCCACATCAGGGAGACTGAATGGTGATTGTTTGTCACTTGGCAGAGAGGAAATGAAGCAAGTGAAATCTGCCAATTCCTTTCCTCAACTTGGCCCGTAATAAGTAAGGGCAACACTATTCACCGGCAGAGATTGGCAAAGGGGACAGCACAATTTATGCTGGCATATGGTACTTTTTCACCAGCTCAAGAGCTGATAGATATTAATTTAGCCATATGAAGGGCCCCGTGTCTCAATTTAAGTTACACATGATAACTAGATCCAAATCTATTCAGAAAAGACTGCCATATTTGAATCCATGGCTCCCCCATTATGGAAGTCAATTCATGCATGCCAAGAAACATTTGTGAAGATCACACTTGCTGAAATAAATAATGGAGGGTTTTTTACCTGTTATTTATAACTTTTTTTTTCAAATGTGATGACCCATAGAAAAATCAAAGGTAAATTTAAACTAATTCAAATTATTGTTAAAACATTTTCTTTCTTTCCTATTATTTGTGACCAACATGTGGCTCACAAACAATCTTCTAAATGTCTTTTAAATAAATGATTTATAACCTTGGCAGGAGAGCACAGTACAGTATATTGAATTGTGCAAACCCCTTTTCTCCTTACACATTGGACAGAGAGACAACATGTTTTTCAAAAGGACAGAGGATAAGTTGTCCATTGCAAGCAGCCAGCTAAACAGACACCTGTCAACTTTTTTTCTTCCAGAAGAAAATAAGCTGTCTGCAGCAACAACAGTTGATGTCATTTGCCACTGAAGCAGGTACAAAATTACTTGGAAGCATGTCTTGTTAGAGCACATTAAAATGAACAATATTGCATACCATGTATACATGACGTGGCTTATTATTTGTGAAGGCAAATGCTATAAATTTTTTATCTGAAAATCAGATAGCTTAAGCAATTTTGAATATTTTGTGCACATTTCATAAGGAAACTTTTGCTTCAAGACAATGCCCTGACATCATGGTGAGTGGCATAGAAACAGAGAGCAAGCCCACCATTTTGCCAGAGATCATCCAGCAAATCAGGCAGGCCACTATTGCTATTCAAGAAACTCTGGGTTAGTAGTTCCACATTTTCCCCATGGCTTTTTCTGAAGGGCTGGCCGCACCTGACAAGGCTCCCCCAGGGCCCCCTCTATGATCTTAGATAATGACTATCATATTTGAGTTGCAAAACTTTGGACAATCATTAGGTGGCAGTAAACAGTTAGCATCCTTGGCTAGAATGATGCTTGGTCAGTGAGAGAGCTGTAGGGGCAGGCTGTTTCAGTGAGTAGTGCAAGGAGGTCTTTGACCTTGCTTCAGCAACTGGACAAAAGGGTTACTTAGCACAGCATTCCCCAACTTTTCCAGCTTTGCAGACCAGCAGGGGAAGAAAGGGAATAGTTTTACATGAGCGGTAGGCAAGTGTGTATGTGTGTGCATCTCCATTTGCGCAAGCAGCAGCACATGTGCCCGCTGCTTGCACAAATGGAGTTGCATGTGTGCCTGCACTCACCCGCTGCTTCTGCGGCCCGGTTCTGAACAGGCTGCAGCCCAGTACTGGATCGCGCGGCCTGGGAGTTGGGGACCCCTGACTTACCACATAGACAGCTGAGCAGTCTGAACCATAAGACTTTTCCGGATTTGATGCGGTTGTTGAGGTTGGAACAAGGCCTGACTTAGATGGAAATCAGCTTTTTGGGGGATAGAAAGTTAGATACACAGCATGTATGCACAGCATGTATATATGCAGTGTAATCGGCTATAAACCATGTTTTAATGAATAATGGTACAGAACACACACACACACACACACATATATATATATATATATTAATACTAATAAAATTGGAAGGTACCTTGGAGGTCATCTAGTCCAGCCCCCTGCTCAGGCAGGAAACCCTATATCATTTCAGACAAATGGCTGTTCTTCTTAAAAACTTCCAGTGTTGGAGCATTCACAGCTTCTGGAGGCAGGTTGTTCCACTGATTAATTGTTCTGCCAGGAAATTTCTCCTTAGTTCTAGGTTGCTTCTCTCCTTGATTAGTTTCCATCCGTTGTTTCTTGTCCTGCCTTCAGGCGTTTTGGAGAATAGCTTCACTCCCTCTTCTTTGTGGCAGCCCCTGAAATATTGGAACACTGCTATCATGTCCCCCCTCATCCTTCTCTTCGTCAAACTAGACATACCCAATTCCAGCAATCGTTCCTTATATGTTTTAGCCTATATTCCTCAATTTACAACAGTTCATTTAGTGACCAAAGTTACAACGGCACTGAAAACACTGACCTATGACTGTTTTTCATACTTACAACCTTTCACACTTATATCCTCCCCATGATCTTGTAATAAAAATTCAGACGCTTGGCAACCGACTCATACTTGCTGGGTCCCAAGGTCATTCAATCTCCTTTTGCGACCTTTTGACAAGCAAAATCAATGGGGAAGCCAGATTCTCTTAACAACCGTGTTACTAACTTAGCAACTGGAGTGATTCACTTAACAATTATGGCAAGAAAGGTCTTAAAAAGGGGTAAAACTCACTTAACAACTGTCTCACTTAGCAACAGAAATTTTGGGCTCAACTGTGATCGTAAGTCGAGGACTACATGTATGAACTTCCTGTAGAAAAACCAGGGACCGAATAAGCAGCTGGATGTCTTGCTCATTGCTGAAAGACTCAAAGAGGGATTCGTGAATTGTCAGAGTGTTCTGTTTTCGATTGGGTAGACATCGAAGAGACTGAATTAACAATAACAAAGGTTTATTCATTAATACATATACTGAATAGAACAGAAAACAAAACTAGCTCCCTCCTTTTTATACATGGAGCTCTGGTTAATGCTAACCAATGAATGCAGAGGTTTCTCCCGCGCTAAAATAACAAATCTGCCCGGGCCCCAGACATGCTGTCTCTTCAGTGACCACGTGGCCACCTTGCACCTGCTGCCTCATACAACTGAATACATTACACAGATGATCACTTCTAGTGCACCAGCATTCTTGAGCAATGGCATTCACAAAACCCTCTGATCCAGAATCTAGAAGGGGCTGTCCAAAGAAAGGAAAATACGGAGACAAAAAGTTCATAGCATTATTAATGTCATACTGACATTGGTTGTTTCTAACCTTCTCTGTAGTACAGTGCTCACGTGAAATAAGACATGTGCTCAAGCAGATTCTGTGAACATTTTCTTTCAGTTAATAACCTTTCTGCAAAATGTGATAGAACGCTGGGAAAATTATTAAGTATGAAGGGTGGAACAATAAATTATCTGATACCAGAAATTCAGAAAGAACTTATTAACATTCTTTCTTACTGTGTCAGGAATAGAATCATTAAAGGAATGCTTTGCAGTTATGGATATCTCATAGAGAGATCAACTCAGACAGGTGATTTGCTACTGGTGTACTTCAAAGTTCTTGTGCTCATTCATTCCTGCATCAGAAATATTCAGTAAGTGTTGACTGGAAGAGTGGAAGCCAGCAAAGCAGTAACAAGCAGGCTCTTGATAATAAGGAGCAGGTCAGCCTTAAAAGCTAGGAAAAGAACAGATAAGAATATGTTGATTCAAAAAGTGTAAGAAAAACTCTGGCCTATTTAACTAGAGTCTCTATGACTGGGTAGGCAGCTATATACAGTAAAATTTCTAAATAAATAAATATTTAAACCTTTCGGCTGACATAAATATATAAGTATTTTTATTTTTATGTTCATATATCTGGTCTCACGCAAAGTTCCATAGCTATTGTTGGTGGGCTAGCAGCCCTACAAGATGGTAAATCTCAGACTGACACATATAATGAGAGTTCTGGTCTAACACTGAGACAATTCTCCTGGGAAATAAGATGATATAACAGAAGCTAGAACTCTAAAATCATAAATGAAAAAAGTTCCAGTTCATAATTCTGAGTGCTCGCAGAGCTTTGGGACATAGCAGTTACATTTCAAAATGACCAAAGTAAAACTGCAGAGCATCTGCAGACCTCTTTCAATAATATGCAAAATGTTAACAATCAGAATGAGAGCGTGAATTGAATTGAACTGAATATTTTATTTCTGATTAGACACACAAGGAATTGATCTCTGGGGCAGAAGCTCCCAGTGTATATGCGAAGCAACAAAATCATCATCATCATCATCATCATCATCATCATCATCATCATCATCCCAATAAAAAGGGTGAGTAAGAAGATAATGATAAATAATAATACTACAGGCATACTACATGGGTAAATACACATAAACATTACACAGAAATGTGAGAATTAGGTGTTCAGCAGAGTGATGCACAAAGGAAATAGCAATAGCACTTAGATTTATATACCGCCCTATTGTGTTTTACAGCACTCTCTGGGTGATTTACAATGTCAGCATATTGCCCCCCAAATCTGGGCCCTCATTTTTCCAACCTCAGAAGGATAGAAGGCCGAGTCAACCTTGAGACGGTCAGGATCGAACTCCAGGCTGTGTGGCAGAGTGAGCCTGCAATATTACATTCTAATCACTACGCCACTGGGGCTCCTATATCTAATTGTTTTGGCATACAATGCCCTACGTTAGTGTTATGGCAATGGCTCAGTTTTAGTATATATTGTGATACTTTATATCAAAACCAAAAGTACAGGGGTGAAGAAATTTCATACAAGTTTTGTGAAGAACAAAGGCCAATATCAGCAGTAGTTTAATTCTGAATGAGTATGTTCTGTACAGTACACATCATAACTATATTTCAAATAAAATCTATATTTGAAATGATTTGTGCATTTTATGTCTTGCAGCCATCAATTCTGATTTGTACGCTTGATGAGAACTTTGTGTGCAAAACTTCTGGTCAAGAGAATATAATAGTAATTTGTCAAAAGTACTTTGACAATTAGTCTCACTCAGATTGTTGCTCACATTAGTGCCTCTTGTAGTTAGCCCTGGATTTGAAAATCAATTTCCCAGTTTCTTCCAAAAGGATTCTTTAAGCTCCTATCTAGTTAACCATGACCAGTGATTCCTCTCCAATCAGCAGGGCAGTTCTAAGGAGCAGTCCAACTGTTTTGCTTCTTTAGTAAAAGACTCACAGACACAACTGCCTTTGCACTCATCTTTTGGCAGCATAATCCCTTTCTTCTCCATCCCAGCCCATTCTGTGGTGGCGCAGTGGTTAGAATGCAGTACTGCAGGCTAACTCACTGCTTATTGTCAGGAGTTCGATCCTGACCGGCTTAAGGTTGACTCAGCCTTCCATCCTTTCGAGGTCAATAAAATGAGGACCCAGATTGTTGGGAGCAGTATGCTGACCCTGTAAACTGCTTAGAGAGGGATGTAAAGCACTGTGAAGCAGTATATAAGTCTAAGTGCTATTGCTTTTGCTATTCAAAGCTATCTTGCTTCTCTTCTTCTTAGATCTTAAGCATTATCTACTCCATTCTTAATCCACCCAGTGATTTCCCCTTCTTTATCCACTTAAAGCCTTTATTTGCCACAAAGTGTAGAAAGGAAAGAAATAAATTAAAGTTTTAAAGAAGTGTAAATAAGCTGTGGGTTCATATCTCCGGCATATCGATGTACTCCATCCCATACATATGCATATACTTTGCTAGATGGAAAAGTTTATATCGCCTGTATAAGGAAATGTTGAATTGTCTACTCTAAAGCTCTGCTTAATGTTTATGAATCAGAGGGGGAGCCAGTAGCTTATTTCATTGAACAAAATGATATAAGGGAAACTATAAACAGTTTAAGACAAAATTAAAATATGGATAGTTCTTAATAGTTGGTAGGGAATCTGTATAATGTGGCAAGCTTTGTTCTAATCCCATTGCCTTTCAGAGTTGGGTAACTATAGATTTGGTTATTAACCTGGATCATTGTTTGTTTTTTGAAAGAAGCAGATGTTGAAAATGGATGAGTAGCTTTTGTTAAAAACAGACTGACATGTTCCCATAAATCCTTTCACTATTCTTTTTATCCTGAACCTGTTGTTGTTGGTTTTGTTTTAGATGGGTGAATCATTGCCTTGTTAATATCAAATGCTCTCAGGCATTCTTTAAAAAGTACTAGATAATTCGTGCATGGAATGCAATCATAGTCATCTGCAGGAACATATAAAGATTAAGAAACAATAACTTATGTATGGCCATAGCACAACCTCCTGTCTTTAGAGTTGCATCCCAACGTAGAAAGTGAATAATGGGATTTGCCTCTTGAAATATTTTATCACTTGCTACCCTCGCCTGTGGACATTTTAGGGCAATGTAATGTTCAATCCTTTCAGATAGGCAAGTTTTAATATTTTATTGAATTTATTTTCTCTATTAATTTATATATTTTCTCTCCACTGAGGAACTGAAAGATTGTAGGTTGCATTTTGGTTACTCTGACACACATTTTAAAAATTAAAATGTTTTAATTAGAGCTTTTAAAATAATTTATTAGTGATATGTTAGAAATATAGAGTAAGCCTCAACCATTAAAAATTTAAAAAAAATTGGTCGCATATATGTATGACTTTTGCTTCCATAATGATATAAACACACATTAAGTTTTCTTGCCCTTACAAATCCTTGATGCTAAGAGATTGGGTCTAAATCAAGAAACCAAACTATTTCCACTTTATACCATTGTTGTACATCACAGAATCATAGGTTGGAAAGGATCTTGAAGGTCTTTTAAGCCAACCCCTGCTAAGGATAGGAATCCTCATATCATTCTAGAGAAATTGCTGTACAATCTTTGCTTGAAAATCTCTAGTTATTTGGTGCAAGAAGCAGGCTGTTCCACTGCTTATTAGCATTCATTGCTCCTTATTCAAAATTTGGTCTCCCTCTGTAAAATCTTTCTTGGTTGATTTCTTACTTTGCCCTTGGCTGCTATAGACAATATATACATACTCTCTTCTCTGTAACAGCCTTTCAAGTATTGGAAAATTGCTAACATGTCTCTCCTCAATTTTCTCTTTTTTAAATTAAACAGCTTTAAAACTACACTTTTATGAAGTTCTTAGAACCATTTTCATAAGATTCATTTTCTAAGCCCCTCACCAAGAATTTGTCCTTCTTCTCTGGACTTTTTCCAAGAAAGAAAGAAAGCATCTGCTTCTATTGTGGCAATCAGTACTGGGCAATCAGACATGGTCTGACTAAACAGCATAAACTGGAATTATCACTTACCACATGACCTTGATAGTATCCCTCTGCTTATGAAGCTGTATATTGATATTGCCTCTTTTGGCAGCTGCAACACTTCTTCATGCTTCCTCTTAATCTGATCTATCAAGAAACCCAAATCTTTCTCACATGCACTATTGTTGAACCAGGTACTCCCTATGTTATAGCTGTGTATCTGGTGTTTTTCTTTTTCCTAAATAACTGCCAAACCATACCTTTTTTTGGCCACATTTTGTTGAGTAGCACCCAGAGTTCAAGTCTATCAAGTCTATTTAAAATGTGTGTCAGAGTGTGTCTATCAAAAAGCTTTTGAACTTTGAGCATCTCTTCTGAGTATTGGCAATCCATCACCCCACTTTTGCATTTGATATGCATACTTTCTGATTCCTCATTTAAGTCATTTCTGAAAATGTTGCAAAACATTGTTCTCATACTTTAGGTCTCTTCAATTTTTTTCCCCACCTCAATCATATTAAAGAATAATAAATATTCTTGAATTAATATTTCCCCAGAGCTAACAAAGAGGTCAGACGATTAGGGGCAAATTAGTGTGCCTAGCACCAGCACTTAGACTTATATACTGCTTCACAGTGCTTTATAGCCCTCTCTAAATGGTTTATAGAGTCAGCCTATTGTCCCCATTTGGGTCCTCATTTTACCAACCTTGGAAGGGTGGAAGGCTGAGTCAACCTTGAGCTGGTAAGACTCGAACTGCTGGCAGTTGGCAGTCAGCAGAATTAACCTGCAATACTCCATTCTAACTGCATCATGTTCAGAATGCAGTACTGCAGGCTAACTCACTGCTCACTCTACGAGTTTGTTTCTGAGTTGACTCAGCCTTCCATCCTTCCGAGGTCAGTAAAATCAGGACCCAGATTGTTGGGCACAATATGCTGACTCTGAGGCCTGTAAAGCCCTGTGAAACCATATACAGTAGTGGCCAAAATTGTGGAAACCTTTTGGGAAAAGTGTACAGTAGAAATGGCATATTTGGTTAAGTTTCCACCAATTTTTCTTCTAATTTCGTTATAACTGTAGCCTTGTTCACTTAATAATACTATTTTACATCGCTTTCTGGGCGACCAGTCAACTTTTTGCACCATTACTTTAATTTTATTACGTTTTACAAGTTCACTAAATGAAAGGGGGAAAAAACCCAACCAACTTGATAGCGATCACATAACACACTGACAAATGTCCTCCGCTCAGCTTCAATACATTACATCAATAACTGAATCCTACTGTGATCTGATTGGCTCATTGCCAAAACAAGATGACACCTGATTGGCTCTCTAAACACTCATGCTCATTGGCTACAATCAGATGAAGGTAAGCTACCTGATATCAACCTAAGCAAGTTGTGCTTCCTTTTTCTGATTATTTGGCTATAAATTTTCATAGAATACAGTACAGATAATTGAACAGACTATGTTGCATTACATTCTTGATTAAATTATCTTTCCAATAATATATAATTTTATGGTACTACTCCCAAAAAAAGTGGTGTTATTAGCCATCAAACCTCAAAAATACACTTTTCCCAAAAGGTTTCCACAATTTTGGCCACTACTGTATAAGTCTAAGTGCTAGTGCTAGGCATACTAACTTGCCCCTAGTCTAAGTGCTATTGTTATTGCTAACCAATGTGCCACCATGGCCTAGCAAGTTTATATAGATATAGATATAGATATAGATATAGATATAGATATAGATATAGATATAGATATAAATAATTTTTTTCTTGCTGATACCATTCTTTGGATTTAAGTCAGGTTCTGAAAGGCCTTCAGGAACTATTAAAATGTTGCATATTTTAAAATGAATTAATTAAATTAATTCATTTTAAATTTATTAAATTAATTAAAATTAATTTAATTTTAATTAATTAAAACCAACGATAGATTTGGCATATTAAGAACACCCTGGCATCACTGTTATGTTGGCAGGACTGAATATTTGTATCTCTATCTCCAAATTGTGGAATATACTCCTCTGCTCTACTGATTTTCTCTTCTCTTGAACACATTCAGTATAATTGGCCATGTAAATGAATACTTAATAATTTACATAGCTCCTACATGTCTTAATAATTGGAAGAAGAGGGTCCTTCCCTTATCATTAGAGACATAATGCACAAGCTTTATTACAATCATCTCATTAACAGCAGGAGAAAATAAAGGAATAGTTTGCAACCAGTCCTACCCCAAATTATTGCTACCTACATTAAGGAAGTGGGATTCCAAAGGTTAGTTTGTAAATCACTAGGAACAAATAAATAAACAATATGTCAGCAGTAGTCATCCCATACTTCCACTATAAGCAGGTTCCAAGTAAACACCTACAGTAGGTAAATAATTAGACTGTATAATCTGGAATCTTCAGTGGTGATAACAACATATGGTGTTGCAAACTAACAACTACATAAATAATCGTTAACAATCATAATAAAAATATATCCTAGAAATAATGTTAATTCCTGTTATTTTTTTACAGGAAAAGTCCCAGAATGTCCCACTTAGGGAGTAGCTTAGATATTTTATTTGTTGAATATAGTTTGCCTCATATTTATCCCTTAATCATTAATTTAAAATCTTTAAAGTTTCTGTTCCTGAAGCCATAAACTGTAATATGAGGTTGCTAAATACATTTCATTTTATCTTAGCTTCTAGTCTTTGCAGAGAGGGAGGAAGCCAAAGTTCAAAGGAAGATGTTAAGTCTTAATAGATTGTGACAGAAAGATCTATGCCAAAGTGCATAGAAATTCTGTAGGTGCTCCAGTATCGGTACTGTATCCAATTATTTCAGTAATCTGTGAAGATGGCTGCCATTAAAATAATGTATTGCACAGCATTACAAAATTAAATTAGCTGCTCATATCTTAGCTATTCTACAAATAGTACATTATAACAGAAACTGAGCGTAGCTTTACATCGGTGCCTCAGGATTACAATGCCACAAATAAAAGTACACAAGGAAACTTTCTGGGCAAAGAATGCTGATTAAATTTATAAATAAAATTAAACTGGGGTGGAATAGCAAATAGGGCTGTGGAAATCTTTTAAAAAGTTGTGCTTCACAATATTGACGCGTGTATAAAGCATTTCCTTTGGATCATGAAAATACCTGCATTTTTCTCCAGATCTGGGCAGCTGCTTGAAAAGTATCTACCAGTTATCTTGATACAAATGTACATGCATTGCTATTTCAGTTCACTGGGAAAAAGTCCAAACATAAAGTGGCTGTGTGAGCATGCTGAGATAGCCAAGGGCAGCTTTTGAAGCAACTGTATAAGCCCAGAAAAAGTCATGGATAATTTACTTATTTGAAAATAGTGCTTCAAATGTATTCTGGCACTTTCTAAAATAATTACACACAGACACAGATGAAGACACACACACACATACACAAACACACACATTAAAACAAAAACATAAATTTAAGAACACTTTTGATAGCTAGAAAACTGGACAGAAAATAACATAATGAAATTTGAAACAGATAAATGCAAACGTTTTCCTTTAGGAAAAATAAATAAAATGCCCCCAAAGCAGCAGAATTTCTCTCTTGTCAAGCATAGATCCAAACAGCAATACAAATCTGTTGACATCTGGGGGAAAACTTGGCAGACTAGCACAAGTCCACAAAACAGTGGGTATGACACAGAGGCAAAGACTGACAGACAGGCAATATGGTTGAGCTTATCTGGACAAGGAGAAGCTATGAGGTGGCTCATATTAGTTTCATAGGTCCCAGAAGTCAGGGTGCTCAGAACCTCACACAAAGCTTGTTTAAAGGATATTGGAAGGATACTGCCTAATTCACTTTTTAAAGCACATTTAAATGGAGCAAATTTAAAAAGACATTCAGAGCAGTGAACCACCTACCTGAGTGCACCTTCGATCCAGGAAAGATTAAAGCAAAAAGGAAGAAACGAGTTACAAAGATTTAAAAAGAATTAAATGCAAAATGCTTACTGGGAATTCGGTATGAGAAAGTTAAAACTAAAGAAACCATTAAATTTGGAATATTGCCTCATTTAAACTATTTTTTAAATTATTTGAATTAAAGAAAGATAATATATATCTCAGTGAGAAAAAGAATGTTTAAATTTGTTAAGAAAGCTGATTGGCTGACTGTTAAATAAAGAGATAAATGAAAAGGGAAGTTTTGAGGAGACCATATGATTATAGAAATGCGAAGTGTTGAAAGTTTCTCTTATTTTTACCTTCCTTTACGGATTACAAAAATTGAAATAAAGAAAAATAGTTAATACTAAAGGTTAGTAGTTTACAAGAGAGCAAAAGATTGGACCACTCCAGAATGGTTCCAGATTGGACCATTCCATCTGTTTACGACTGATTCACAGAAGAAGTTACAAGCAGACCTTGACCTAAAAGCATGATATGGACTAAATGTTTGTTCTTAAGTGGTGCCGTTGATAAGTGCAGTTACCTGATTTTAACCAAAAGTCAAAAGCATTTAAAATTTCCTTTTAATCTGTTTTCCAAAATTTGTTGTTGTTGTTAGTTGCGAAGTCGTGTCCGACCCATCGCGACCCCATGGACAACGTTCCTCCAGGCCTTCCTGTCCTCTGCCATCTTCTGGAGTCCATTTAAGCACAGGCCTACTGCTTCAGTGACTCCATCCAGCCACCTCATTCTCTGTCGTCCCCTTCTTCTACTGCCCTCAATCTTTCCCAGCATCAGGCTCTTCTCCAGTGAGTCCTTCCTTCTCATTAGGTGGCCAAAGTATTGAGTTTCAACTTCAGATCTGGCCTTCTAAAGTAGCAGTCAGGGTTGATCTCCTCGAGGACTGACCGGTTTGATCGCCTTGCAGTCCATGGGACTCGCAGGAGTCTTCTCCAGCACCATAGTTCAAAGGCCTCAAGTTTTGCGTTCAGCCTTTCTTATGGTCCAACTTTCACAGCCATACATTGCAAATGGGAAAACCTGGCCTTGACTATACGTACTTTTGTTGCAGGTATGTCTCTGCTTTTTAGTATGCTGTCTAAATTTGCCATAGCTTTCCTCCCCAGGGCAAGCATCTTTTAATTTCTTGGCTGCAGTCCCCATCTGTGGTGATCTTAGAGCCCAGGAAGATAAAATCTGTCACTACCTCCATTTCTTCCCCATCTATTTGCCAGGAATTGAGAGGGCCGGATGCCTGATTTTGGTTTTCTTAATGTTGAGTTTCAAGCCAATTTTGCACTCTCCTTCTTCACTCGCATCAAGAGGCTCTTTAGTTCCTCTTCACTTTCTGCCATTAGAGTGGTATCATCTGCATATCTTAGGTTGTTGATATTTCTCCCGGCAATCTTAATTCCAACTTTTGATTCATCTAGCCCTGCCTTTCTCATGATGTGCTCTGCATATAAGTTAAATAGGCAGGGCGACAGAATACAGCCTTTTCCAAAATATTTGCCTCTAATTTTACCTTTGTACACATCAATGATTTAGAAGGAATAGAACTAATGAATTATCATCTGTGACTTTTCAGGGACTCTAAAGAACTCTCTTCACATTTTGATTTGTAGCAGGAAAAAAGTTTTCGGTGTGTTATTTTTTTAGTTGGAAATTAAGAAATTAAGATGGAATGAATGGAACCAACAGGTACTTAGAGGCTTATTTTGATCCCCCCAAAAATAGCTCCATTCCAATCCCACTTTTTCTCTTCCCTCATAGTCCTAGAAAAACTCTTAGAAGAATACACATGGAATAGGCCAATTAGTAGACATTTAGTTAAAGGCATGAAGCTGCCTTAATATAAATCTAGTTCTCTTATTTTTCTTCCTATGTAGCCTCCATGCAAAGCCTGCCTCTTCTCTTTTCTCCTTCAGTTGCTTCTTTTTGAGCCGTGGTGGCACAGTGGTTAGAATGAAGTATTGCAGGCTAATTCTGCACACTGCCAGGAGTTCGATCCTGACCAGCTCAAGGTTGACTCAGCCTTCCATTCTTCCGAGGTTGGTAAAATGAGGACTCAGATTGTTGGGAGCAATATGCTGACATTGAAATCCACCCAGAGACGGCTATAAAGCACTATGGGGTGGTATATATGTCTAAGTGCTCCTGCTATTTTGTTTCATTAAGGACTACAGCAGCAGCAGCAATATTACTGTGCATATTGCTTTGCTGTAAGAATCCAGTTCAGTTCTTTTATTTTGTTCTGAATACTAAAAAAACTGATTTTGACTATAATAGCTGCAGCACCATGTACATATTGCAGTAGACATGGGACTACTGCAAGGAGAAATTAGCATATGCGTATGCACAAGTAAGAGAGAAAACAAAGGACAACTTAAGGGCACATTGAATTTTGCCATTTGACAATATTCATAGCGGGTGATTTATGCACTGTGTATTTTCCATTTGCTCTTTGTTGCATGTAGAAAATAGAAGCAGGGATATTTTGCTTTCCATCAAAGCTATGAAAAATGTGTCAAGCAGTAACATCATGTCTTCACCAGCCTTTAAAGGACTAAAACCCTGTTTAAGTAGCACAGTTGCAGCTCTGTATATTGAATTCATGTAGCGTCAAGAAAAGGCATGGTGCTCTCTTCATATTGGAGATACAGCATACCAGGCACCCGGCAATCTTTCCCATGATCAAAGTGTTTTATATGTTTATTTGTTTTTATGATGCCCAATTTGTACATAGTGATGTGGGTGGTTTGCATACAGTTAAAACATAAAAAAACAAAAAACAAAACAAATACACAATGCAAGATAACCAAGGCAAAAGCCAGAGCACTTTCTGAATCAAATTCATTTCAGGACAGGCTCATCAACACCATCATCATCTTATCCAATGGCTGGTGGGATAGGGAAAAATTTCAAGCCCTTACAAAAATTCCATCATTTTTTCTAATATTTGTAGAAAAAAAAGTGCATGTAAGGCTAACCATATTCTTACAGTGTAATTTACAGTGCTATGGAATTGAATAGAGAATAAAGAAGGTAATCTTAATGGAAATATGCAATAACTGCTACGTAGGCAAAAAATGCTGAAACATCAGTCTTGTGAAAAAAAATAATACTGCATAGTGAAAAAAAAATATAATACTAGCTCAGGCGGATGCCTGCCTGATTCTCTGGTGTATAAAGGGAGGAAGAACAGTACCTCTAAGGACCTGCCTCAGTTAAGCCTCCCAAGAAAGCAGAACTCTTGAAACTTGCATTGTCTCAACAGGAACTTTTATTGGAAGGTGTTGATAGCAGGATAGTAAAGCAGTATATGAGGATTTCCCGTGCAAAACGTTACATTAAAAGAACCCCTTCAAACCCCATCCCAACAGTCCATCCGGCTGATTTAAATTGAGCCAATGCATAAGTGTCAAATTGTTGTGGGAAAGAACCGATAAGGTGCCGTTCTCAAGGCTGTCAGGTTTCTCCGTGGCTTCTTCCCTTCACCTGGAGATAAGGCAGATGGCCGGAGGCACATTCCTTTCTCACCCTAAGAAAGATACTTCAAAGAGGATAGAACAAAGCAAAGGAAGTATACTGCAGAACACCCATAGGTGCCCCCTCCCCCGATATAAATGACAGAGCCCGAAAAATGAAGGTATAAGGAGGAAATACAAAATACACAGGGTTCTGACAGTACCATCAGACTTGCAAGATTCTTTTACTATAGCCAAGCTCAGTAAAGGTAGTTTTAGCCATCCTGTGGAGTTGATTTTCTGGCCTGGTCTACTTACTGTGGCTGACAGAAGTGGGCAGTCCTTGAAAGAAAGAAATAATCCAATGGCAACAAGTTGGCAGGGCGAAACAGAGACTAATCTTCTTTTATAAAATAAAAGTGTTTCCTCACATTGCAAATAAATGGAGGACATTTTATATATTAATTCTTCCTCAGTTTGCAACATAATGGTGGCTCAGTTACTACAATGCCCCTTTGGGGGTCTTCTCTTTCGATTTTCTAACATGGGAAGAGTGGTTTCTGATACTTACATGGAAATGTCCATTGTTTCTGCCTCAAGAAAGGGAAACATTTTAATGCAGAGTGTCAAACTCGCTGCGACATGTGACATGTCGTGATGTATCGTGACTTTTTTCCCATTGCCGGAGCTGAGGTGGGCATGGCTTCCATGTGACACATCCGGCCCGCGGGGCGGCAGTTTGACACCCCTGTTTTAATGCCTATTCCCAGGGATCAAAGGCCTGGAATAATATGTTTTTTCTGAAAACAGTATGGTTATTTTTAAAATGTGATATTATCAGAAAATTACTCAATTGTATAAAAAGTACTGCCTCTTATTTTGATGTAGCTCAAATTATTCATTTGGGAAATGAATTCAAGGAAATAATGTAAACCTTTTATATTTCACAAACTTGGAATTCTAGTTCTTAATCTACCAGATTAAGGTGAAAGAAGAAAATGTTCATTTAGTTCTCCATCAGTTGCCTTAATTCACTGCATAGATTTAATATACACAGCAAATGTTTTATAACAGACATGCTCCTGAATGTCTTTTTCACAGGTATACAGTATGTTCTTTCTGATCTTGATGTTAATCATAAAATAGTAAATTTATATTCATTTAAAACTAGGAGTGAGAGAGGGTGATGTTGTTCTATCGAAATAATATGTATGACTAATGTTCTGCCCTGATTAGCCTTCACATTAGGTAGAATGTGGATGCCTCCCTAGAGTCTCAGTGAGATGGCATATATGTTTGTAATGCCAGTTTGGTCTATGGTCCCATTTTCTAAATCAGTGCTAATTATCAAGCGTTGAAAATTAAACTGCCAAACCAGTCTGCATATTGAATTTTATCTGCCTCAGCAATGTCTGGAAATTGAATCATGGCAACTGGACTCCTCCTCCTCCTCCTCCTCATTCTGCAGCTTATCAAAGTAGCTTCTTCAGTCTGAGCAAGTGGGTTAAGGGAATCCCATGTATGTCTTCCAGGGTTTTTTTTTAATTTCTCAACTAATCTAAATAGGTTCCCTAGATGAATAGTCAGAGTCATTAAAGGTCCTTGCTTCTAAATTCTTCTCTTATGTGGCTCATTACATGTACCCTCCCTTGTGTCTCTGTAAAGTGGTCTTCCCAGATTCCTTTATCCCCCAGGAAGATCAAGGGAGGTACAGAAATTTTGAACATATTCCAGCAATCTTGGTCTACCAAAAACCCAGAGCCACATAGGAAATGGCTCTCCCCTTCCTTAAATACAAAGCCAATGCCTGATGTGTTATTCTGATATATCAAGTACAAACATACTGTATCTCCTTCTCTATGCAGTTCATTTAAATGTGCTGCTTTGAGAAAGTTGTTTAATTCAACTTAACGGTAGGACTATCTTTTCAGACTCCAAGGGATATATAATAAAATCAGTTGAATAGTCACAGTGATTTAGCATTGTTTTCTAGAATCAATTAAATAATTTTTATTAATGAACAGTTTTCTTTGTAATCAGTCAAGATATTTGATCATGAATTTCCTACCAATCAAAACCCTGTGCTGTCATCTTTAAAATATCAAAGCTAGTTTTAGAAATTTTACACATTCAAATTCAAATTACCATTTGTTACTTAAAAGAGCATTTTAGTATTTTTCCTAATTTTCTATGAGGTAGAAGCCTGGAACAAAATAATCAAATTAGATCCATTGATTAAATTCCCTCCTCTTTTTCCTCTAATGCTGGTATTTGATATAGCACATGGTTAAAGTACATTTTGGAGTTTCTTTTTCCCAAAATGAATATGAGAGAAAGTGGAGAAGTCATATGCGATCAAAATAATAATCCACAGAACATAATTCCTTTTTCTGATCTTTAATGATGTATCTCAAGTTGTTTTGGTGCCTAAAACAAAAAGTCAGCATGCTACTTTAAAAAGAAATAAGAGTACAATAAAAAGAAGGTGGGGTTTTCTTTTCTGATTCTTGGTGTATGATACAGTGACTTCACTTTCATTGCTTCATTGATAAAAGCTGAAGAATCTTTCAAAATTGCTTTTAGTTTTCAGTCATTCTTTTGGCTCCCATTGGTAGAAGGATGAACATGATACAAGATTGGCCACTTGCTTATCACACAAAAAAACACTCAATACATAAAATATTCATCTCTGAATTGATATGGAGATGTGCATATTTAAACATAATAACTCAATTTGAAATGAAAGTTCAGTATATATTTCACCAGAGATTGGGAATCCTGTGATCAAATGACCAGTGTGTTTTCTGTTGATCACTGGGCATAATTTCAAGGATCTCTCTACTTTGGTTGTTTTTATCTACAATTCCCTGGATGCTTTCAAAAAGAACACTTTATTTTGTAAAATCAGACAGATAAATATTATATATGACTCAAAAGTCCAAAATCCTATTTCCTGCTTAAGAGAAATTTATTTTTTTACCCAAGACCAAGTTTTAATTTTTTTTAAATGTTCAGTATATATTAAATAATTTAAAAGTGAAATGCATATTGTTATATTTTGTGCCAAAAAATATAAGCAAGAGGAATTAATTCAGAAATATGTAAATGAATAATTATAATTAGCTTTATTCAGGCAGTGCTGAATGAAAAGTTCAGCTGAAATATGTGGAAAGTTTCTATCCATATCATTCTTTTAAAAAACACATATTAACAGCTTGATTTATTTCAAACTTTTAAAGAAGGAACCAATGAACCCATTCAATGTGACAAGAAAATAAGCAGTTCTGCAGTGTTCCTAAGCTGAAATATAACATGGTATGAGGTTTTAATGTTAGGCTTTGTTTGGGAGAAGCAGGAGTCTGGCTATTGTAGGGAGAGATTATTCCAAGACAAATTTGATTAAGCTTTCATCTCTTCTCTAGACTGAAAAAAAAGCCATGAAGGTTATGCCCAATTTAATTTTCAACAAATAAATATCTCTAAAATGTGCATAATATCCCAAAACAAATTCTATCAATTTATGTTAAACTCATTCTATGTGAACAAACATTATGCAAAACTGTCTTATATATTACAGTTTCAGTGCTTAATTTATGTAGAGCCAGTCTTTCACAATATATATTTCACATTGATATATATGTTATCTTTGTAATAGTATTCTTTTTTTTAACAATTTTAGTAAATATGGATCTATACCACAGTCAAAAGCAAAAGGTTAAATCTTCCCCATACTCGGATATCAATTCAATTCTAAATCCTACTGGGTTAAACAAGGATTACGCTCCAAATAATATGTTTAAGGATTATGATTTTGAGAACATTATGGAACATTGTAATTGCCGGTACATCTCAATGGGAGCCTTTTCCACTATCAGTTCAGTAATAGAGCATCAAATTTATGCTAGAAATAAAGTGCAAGACAAGGATGCAGATTTCTCTCAATTAAATCTTGTTAATTTTGACTGGATGAAATAATTGATGCTTAGGGACAAAGATTTATTTTAAAGTTTCCAATTCTAGCTCTCTCCATGCAGAAATGCCCTCCAGCCAAATCATAATAATAATAATGCAAAATTGAATGGATTTATACCAAAGGCCAGCTGTTGTTTAAGGGAACCCTGCCCTACTTACTCATCTCTGGGGACACCAGCTCTACCTGAAATCTTTAGCAACAGCATTAAAATGCTAACGTAAATGCTGATTAGGAAGTTGCTGGAAAATCAATTTATTGAAGAAATATGGGAAAAGAGCCTTGGAAGTTAGGCTATATCATTAGGAGGCAATAATTTAGAAGAAGACATACTGTTGCTTGCAGTAAGGAGAGAGACTTCGGAAGAAAAAAAGCTGGGGTGTGCCTGCCCGATATAAAAGTAGCAAAGAAAACAAAATGGCCCTACTAGGGAAACACAGAAAAGAGGAGACTGCAAGTATAGGCCGTCCTTGAACTACAACAGTGACTCTGCAACATTGCAACAGCACTGAAAAAAACGACTCATGTCCATTTTTTACACTTGGAACCCTTGTAGCATCCCCATGGTTACGTGATCAAAATTCAGACACTTGGCAACCGACTCATATTTTTGATGACCGCAGTGTCCTGGGGTCATGTGATCCCCTTTTGTGACCTTCTGACAAGCAAAGTTAATGGGGGAACTAACTTAACAACTGCAGTGATTCACTTAACAACAGTGGCAAGAAAGGTTGTAAAATAGGGTAAAGCTCACTTAACAACTGTCTAGCTTAGCAACATACATTTTGGTCTCAATTGTAGTCATAAGTCAAGGACAACTGTAGAGAGGTGAGACTGAGTTCCAAAAGCAGTTCTGGGAATGGAGGCGATGTATGCAAGTGCGTGCACAAGAAAAGAACTAGCATCCTCTGTAGAGTGATTTGGTCAGTAAGCAAACTGAAGCGGATCAAATGCTGGCGGGAGGCTAGATACTTTTGTATCTAGCCTCCCGCCAGCATTTGACCCGCTTCAGTTTGTTTACCGAGGAAATCGCTCTACATTGGGTGCTATTTCTTCTGTTCTCCATCTGAGCCTGGAGCACTTAGAGGAAAGAAATATTCATTTGCGTATGCTGTTTGTCGACTTCAGTTCAGCATTTAATACTATCATTCCTCAGCATCTAGTAGACAAACTGGGCCTTTTAGGCTTAAACACTGCTTTGTGCAACTGGATTCTTGATTTTCTCACTGGCAGGCCCAGTATGTGTAAGCACAGGTTCTCCTCAGGGCTGTGTCCTAAGTCCGCTGCTGCTCACCCTGTTGACCTATGACTGTTGTGCTAGGTTTGCCACCAACCATATTGTGAAGTATGCAGACGATACAACAGTAGTGGGCCTTATTCAAGATGACAATGAGAGTGCTTATAGCAAGGAGGTTGAGGGTGTAAGAAAAACAGCCTTGTTTTAAACATTGGTAAAACCAAAGAGATCATTGTCAATTTCAGAAAAGGCAGGCCACACTCCTCTGTGTATTAATGATTCACCTGTGGAGATGGTTACCAGCATCAAATTCCTGGGTGTGCAGTTAACGAGTAGGCTGGCTTGGTTGCTCCACAGCGAGACACTGGTGAAGCGGGCACAGCAGTGCCTGCATTTTCTACGTCGCATGAGAAAAGCACATCTTCCTTCCCCTTACCACTTTCTACAGAGGGATGATCAAGAGCATCCTGTCATGCAGCATTACAGTCTGGCTTGGAAGCATTGCTCCTTCAGACAGGAAGGCGGAGCAGAGAGTGGTGAGGATGGCTGAAAAGATTATTGGCAGTTCCCTCCCTTCCATCCAGTAACATAGCATGTAAGCATTGCTTGAACAGGGTCCACAGGATTGTCTGGGACACTACATATCCTCTTCATGACCTGTTTTCTTTGTTACCTTCTGGGAAGAGGCTTTGTGGTATCTGAAGCAGAACATCCAGATTCAGTCATAGTTTCATTCCATACAGTATTAACCCTGTGAACTCTAAAGCTTCCTCTTTCCACTATGTATTCAAGATGGACAGTGATTAATATTTATATTATATATATATATATGTGAGAGTGTAGGTTTATACATATGTTGTATATAGCATGTTTACATGTGTGTTATGTATGTGTACACTTTTGAGAGTGAGCAACAAAATTTCATTTTTAATGTGTGCCAATGTGCCCTCAGTAAATAAATGACAATAAAGGTTATCTATCTACTTAAAAGCTTCTTCCACAAACTCTGACGCTGGCACAAAAAAGAATCCACCATATTTATTCTCAATAGAATTTAATGCTATTAAGCAATGAGCCAGCAATGTTCAGCAGCTGACAAACGATCTAATGCAAATTTGGGCTGCATCCAGCAAAGTATAATAATGCTAAGATCACAGGAAGTGGTCATTCCATACTATGTGGCAGTGGCCAGCCATACCTAGAATATTGTGTCCATTTTGTGTTGCCACAATATAGGAAGGATACTGGCAAACTGAGTTACAGAGAAAAGCAGCAGAGATGATGAGAGGCTTTAAGGTTAAGTCTTAAATCTTAGTTAAAAGAACTGGCTATGTTTAGCCTAAAGAAAGCTAGGAGGAGCCACGATGGAAGTCATCCTATACATGAGGAGCTGTCATATTGTGGATTCATCTTCCACAGTGCCCAAGAATAGGGAGTGAAGGGAGCTTCTGGTGTAATGAGGAATTACATGTATAATGTGATTAACTCTCTTGGACTATGTTGGCACCTGCCACACATTTAATGTTAATCCTACTGGTGTTGCTTTCCTTTTTAAAAACAAAGAACCCTATGGAGTGGAATACAGCTTGGCATATGTCTACCACTTTTCAGCATTTTTCTAAAAGCTAATTCCTTAAAAGAAATAAATGACTATGTTTGCGTCAAGCTTGGTTTTCAACAATAGCATCAGATAAAAAGCATCACTTATTTGTATTAATAAAGTGATCCGAGGGAATCACCTTGGCCCCAATTGGAATGCTCATTGCATTAGAGTTTTAGAATCAAGTCACTAATCACATAAAGACATAATCACAAATTCCCTCTGTCAATAGATTTTAGAAGGGATTGATGAAGGTACATTTAGAAGATGATATAAGCAGTAACAGCAACAGAACATTTATTTTGGATTTTGTTTGATCTTCAACAATTCAGATATACCTAATAATAATTTTGTCTCTGCCATGCTACTGTTCTGCAGTTCTGCTACACCCATACATACAATCATATATAAAGAAATCATCCAAGCATATAGATATAGCAATATAAAAAATACGGGGAATGTCCAGTGTTAGGAGCTGGATCGAATATATCCAGATTGAAATTATGATACTGCAGAAGAATTATTGTTCCACACATTACATTTTTTCCCAGTGCAGAAAGCAGTTCTTTGTAGGATATAAAATGACAGTAATAGAGATCACAAGTGTTATGAAAAATATTAATATACCCTATGGATGATAAAATGCATAGGTACAATTGCATTACACTTACGTCTTGCAACTGTTGATATAATAAGCTGTGAAAAAATCAGAACCAGACTTTAGACAGGTATCAAGATACTAGACCAGCATCTGAACAAAGCAATGGCCTAGAATGAAGACCAATAAACAGAAGGAGATCAAAAGAATGTAGTATGTCATTGGTTCCCTTCAAGCTCAATAGCAAGGGAAAGATCCTTCACTTTGCAATTTCTGTGGAATCAGGAAAAAAAGGAATAGGCTTCAAGGAAGAAGTGTAATAAAAGAAGGAGTTTGACCCAATTTAAGATGGCAAAGATCTGGCCTGCAAAAATCCAAATCCCTAGATTGGGACCACCAACCAGCAATTTCCAGTGGGTTTTAGAGCTCTCAGATTCGGGAGAGACAGCCAAGCAAGCTGCAATTGGAGCCTTTCATAAAGGCTTCGCCATCTCCCCTTTTAATCATTTTTATTGGGAATGGCTTTTAAATTGTATTGTGTATATTAAGAACCTCCAAAGGGACAGGTTTCATTATACTGGATGATTTCTTCCAGTCTGCAGCAAAAAATATATATGTAAAATTACATTAATTTAAAACTTAAAGAAGAAATAAGGAGTGAAAGGGTGATTTGAATGTTGACTTTCAAAAGTTTTAAGTGGACTAGGGGGCCAAATTGACTGGACACAAGACATCAAAAAGTTATAAGAATACTTCTTGAAATTTGTTTAAAATCTTATTAAAATAATCTTAAGATTTAAGTTTAAATAAAAGAAATCTGTTCAATGTTCTGGATGAGAGAAAAACATGATAGAAGAAGATTGAAGGCTGTTTACTAAAGGCAGCCAGAATGAATTAAATATTATCACTAAAAACTCTTATTTTAAAAAATATTTTAACTCTGGAAGAATTAAAGAATATTTGTCAACAATGCACACAGAACATCCACTTTAGATGGTCTGACACAGTAAAATAGGTTTAAAAGAAGAGATAGGGAAAGATATAACTGAAAACTAGGCTGTTTGGATATGAATATAAAATTGACAAAATACAAGAATTATATTGGCAAAAATGTTGTACAGGATCTATAAATAAAATCAGCTTTAATCATTAAAAGGGACACACAAATAATAAATCAGATAAGTAATTTGATATGTGGATTCTAATTCAGAAAAGTGACTTGGACAATTTTCTTATTTTGGATTTACAAAAGTGAATTCCTGAGAAAAGGAAAAGAGAGAAGAAATCAGTTTTTGGAACATTACCTAAAAGCAGTGGTGGCGAACCTATGGCACGGGTGCCAGAGGCGGCACTCAGAGCCCTCTCTGTGGGCACGCGTGCCATCGCCCCAGTCCTAGGCCTTCAGCTGGGTTTTATAAAACCTTTTCGCTTTAGGCTTCTGCCGCCGTGTGCAAAAAAAAAAAAAGTTCAATCAGTCAATTTCAACTTCTCGCGGGGAAAAAAAATCTTGCAAAGTTGGAATTGATTGATTGAACTTTTTAGTCCCACCCAGTCTGCTGTTACCACCGCAGCCATGCCCAGCCAATGGGCCACGCTCACTCAATGGGCCACGCCCAGCCAATGGACCACACCCAGCCAATGGGCCACGCTTACCCGGCACTCGACGATGCATAAGTGGGTTTTGGGTTGCAGTTTGGGCACTTAGTCTCTAAAAGGTTCGCCATCACTGACCTAAAAGGAATAATCAACATCTTTAAAACTAAAACACAACTTTATAAACTAGGCATATTCAATCAAGATTAAGCTGTACATGGTCCTCTTTTTACCAAGAGTTCTTAATGGATTTTTCATGACTAGGATTGAATAATGAGGCTTTAAAGATTTGTTGATAGATGTTAGCAGAAGAGAGTTTTGTCATATTTTTAGGGAAAGTGATGAATTATGGTATTAAAACTGAGAAGAGATGAAGAGAAACTGTTAAGAAATTAATTGGTGGAATATTATTTGAGGGAATTAATTGTTGTTTCTAGTCGGAAGGAGAGATTTTAAAGATTTATTTATAGAGCTGAGATAAGATGTGGGAAGAAGACTTTTTTTCCCTTTGGAGTTTTACAAAAAATGTCAAGATATTGTGTAAAGGAAAGGAAAGAAATCCAAAACGGATTGACTTGTTTAAAGTTAAAATATGTACATTGTTATTTCTGGGAGCTGCTAATGGATGTTGCTGATTGAGATTGAAAGATGAGGCTTAATATTTGCCAATAGATAAATATGAGTTATGCTTTTTAGTTGACTGAAATATTATAGGTGTTGAGTTATTGAAAAAGTTTATACTGGTTTTGATGAAGGAGAAAGTCATTTCTTTTGTTGTTATTCTTCTTCCTTTTTTATATATTTTTCTCTTTTCTCCTCCCTCCCTTTTTTCACTTCCTATTTTTTCTTTTTTCTTTCTCTAAGTTTATGTTAGCTTTTTACTTTTGTATTTCTAAATTTCAATTAATAAAATTATTATGGAATAATATTATGGAATATGACCAGAGACATATTCTAGAGATAAAGTTCATTAGTTTTTATGACAAATAAAATCTCTATAAGTAGATGATAAAATTGTTCTCTTACAGCCATTATGGTTTTAAAAAGAGCTGCAATTTTGGAAAATTACTTAAAGGAAAAAAACATAACCATCCATGTTAAACATATTAAAACCATAATATTAGTAATGGGACTGATATTGAGGATAAACAATAAAATACAGACTTGCAGAAAACAATATTTTGAAAGCAGTTAAGAATACAGTATATTTAAAAATAATAATTAAAAATAAAATAATTGAAAAATAATTCAAAGAGATTAGAAATTACAAGAGGAATAAAAAGAGGGGCTCGTATACAGGACTCATACACAGTTACTTTATGAGATGAATCATTTTAATTAATATTCAAACTTTGGATGCTTTTGGGGACCACTTTTAATGGAAAACAAAAACAAAACCTGAAATTTATTGTAATATCCCAAGATGACCTAAAGCTTCAAAATCCAACCTTGACACATAGTAAAGTCTGGCACTTATTAAATAAAGAAGTGCCAAAAATAAAACCCAAAGGGACAATGATTCCAGGTTGCATTATACTAATTATACTAATAAATGAAAAAGACAAAGATAAGAATTAAAAGCAGGTACAGGTAATCTTTGAGGTATGACAGGCCATTTAGCAAATGTTCGAAATTGAGACCGGCCCCCCAAAAGCTACTTATGACCCCATTTCAAAATTATGACATATGCAGCAGACCTGTGGTCGTTGCACTTATGACCCACCACAGAGTTACTGCAGAGCCCTCCTGCCTCTCTCCCCCATCCCACCCCACTGGAAGCCTGCAGTGCTTGGGCCTCCCCCCCTCCACACACACACATACCTATCACAGCCCTCACTTACCTTCTGAAGTTCTCTAGACCTCATGTTATAGGAGGAGGGCAGGCCAAGTGTCCCCAGGCCACACTGCATTGATCCAAATGTGGCTGCCATGTTGTGAGTAGTAGTGGGGAAAAGCCTGTTGGCACTCAAGGTGCAGGACGCAGAGCATGGGGTGCTCATGGATAGGGGAGAGGCCTTGGGAGAGCCAGGGCAGGCAAGTCTGGGCCTGTACTAGACCCCCAATGGCCTCTTCCACCCAGGAGGCACCTGACATTCTACTTAACAACTCATATGTTTGTTTTATGTTTCACTGGAGAGAACAGGGATGGGAAGTCATTAGGTGACACGTTTCACTTAACAATTAATGTGACATATGACCAAAAGGCTCCATTACAATTCTTTCTCAAGGACTACCTGTACTATATCACATTAGTTCAGTATACTGTTCTTCAAATGATCAGAAAAAGCCTTCTGTGGTTGGAATTTATTGGCTAGATCCAAGCCAAGTTAATTTTAAAGTTAAATTAACCCAGCTAATTTCAATAAGAATGGAAGGGAAAATTGAGTGACATACTACACAGTCCATAAGGAAAAAAATATATAGAATTCCATTCAAAAAACGCTTTAAACAGTAAAAGCACCATTCATCAAGGCAGGTCATATCAACAAATTAGAGGTCACAGACTTAATCCACATTGCATTATAGCTTGCTCAGTGATTTTTGCTTTCATGTGTAATAAGAACTCATCAAATGCAAATATTGTTTGAGTCCAGTTTAGTATTTTCTGAACATTGATTGCTTTCAGTCTTGGGTAATTTCAACAAAAAAACTATGTCATTCTGCAGTTTGTAGTTCTCATAAGAAAGGCACAATTATTCTATTCTTTTTTTTTTTGTTCTGAAATTTCTATTTTATTGTACTGTTTATAAAATAAATGGTAGACACATAAAAACGCGATATTGATCCTGAGTCAGTTCAGAAATATACCATGTTTGTTGAAAATTAGAGGGCTAAAATATTTAAACTACTGTTTAAAACCTGATAAATTTCATAAAATGGAAGAGATTAGGAATTCTGATTAACATTAACATCAGAATTTGGTACGTAAAAGACATTTTGGTCCTTTAATCTTCTATTCAACATTTAACATTCAAGGCACTTTTCAGCCAAACTACCACTATAAAAGCCAGAATTTGATTTCTCTCTCTCTCTTTCTCTTTTTCTGTCTAGGCATCTACACACATATAAACACCATATTGAATTTTTTAATAGTTGGATAAACTCCAATTCTTTGGAACAGTAGATTTGAGCTTAAAACATTCAGAAGAGAAATGCCAGCCATTGCCTTTGGAGGAAAAAAAAAACTCAACAGCTATAAATCCTTCCTTCAGGAGAAATAGCAGTGTTGCAGAGGAATGAAGAAAGTACATTGCTAGCTAAGAGGATGAATAATTTTCTTGGGCAAGTTTCAGTTTGAAAATCCCTAAAAAAAAGAACTACAGTTAGTTTTTTTTAAAATCTCTCTCTCTTTTTTTTTTTTACTGCTTTGTCATGTGAAGTTGCAGGGACTAAGAACAAGAAAGAGGAAAGAGTCAGTTAGGCAGGGTCAAAAGCCAATAATAAAGCAATCCCACCAAGATAGTTGAATCAAAAAACTTGTTCAAGGAAGTCAGTAAGTGTTATATCACAAAGGAGCTGGTGTGAAGGCTTTATAGGGACTGATTCTATTTCATTTTTTAGTTTTTGGCCACAGCTTTGTAGTCATAACATCCGCAATATCTCATTTTTTCCCAAAGAGGAACCCAAGGAAGACATGACATGTTTTATTTATCAATAAACTGAACTCAATCCTTCTGGTCTAACAGCATTCACAAATCCTGGAGGTGAGGTAAAGGGAGGAATTGTATTTAATAATACCATATAAATATTTTGCTCACTTCATCCCTAGCCGCCCTGGAAATCCAACTGTTAGTAACTATCTTACACAGTTGTAAAGATGTTCGTACTATTATACATTTATAAATGATACTACTTCTTGCCACAGTTTCTGTTCTGTTCGCAAGGCAGACATGAAGACGAGGCAGTTGGTGCAAAAGATGTTCTTTATTGAAGTCATTTGCTGAACAGAAGCAAATGAGAAAATGACAACATGCCCTTTTATACTTCCCCTGCAAGGGGAGGCTCAACCAATGAATGCAGGCTATTCTCCCACCTCGCGCATGCGCACGAGGCTGGAGACAGCCTGTCTGGGTCCCGGGCAAACACGTGGCCTGCCCGGGTCTCTGCAGTTGTCCTGCAGCTTTCCTGATCCTTGCTGATTGACTCAGCAAGGCCCAGGACACAACAGTTTCTATTCTATTTAAGGTAAAGCTTGGGTTGGGTAGGAATATGCCCAGATAGAGATCGAAGAGGTGAAGTCACAGCATCAATTAACTGAAGGTTCCCTGACAAAATGCATGCAAGAATGGTGAATTTCAGCTTTCATGAAAGAGATTAATATGAGACCAAAACAAGGCCTTACAAAGATATTCAGAATACAAAAGGATGCTTTTCAAAAGTGTCTGAGTAGTCTCCCACCTTACTGGGAGTGAGATATGACTAGAATTTCTAAGCTGCAAAAATCCAGAATGCCATTGCCATGTAGTGGTTGCCCAGATTTTTCCAACTCACATCAGGTAGCCTGGTGCAAAGAACTTTACATTTTATTTGAATGGAAATATTTTGAAGGGCATCCTAAGGTTTTCATTGCTTACTCAGTAGTAACTTCACTTGAATTCTATGAGCCTTGTAAATATTTTAGGTCTACAGTTTGTTGCTGAGTTTTCTGAGACAGAGCGAGTTTAATAAACAAACTATGTTGCATTACATTCTGGATAACTTTTCAAATCTGATTAAAACTAGTGTCCTTACTTAACCACTAGTATTTACACATGTCTATTCATAAGCAAACTAATTTCCCATGGGGCTTGTTTGGCAGATGGGCATAAGATTACAAATTTAGCTTCTAAATATGTTGTAGGTTTGCAAAGTGATGAATGGGTCAGAATTCTGCTTAACAATTTTCTAACCAATCATTTTTATATTAGATTACTCAAAGTGCATGTCCAAATACCTTCTAAAATATAGGAATAGGCTTGCTTCTCATAGAACAATATGGACTATCAGTTTGGCCTTATAAAAGTCATGTAAGATGTTTGCATAAGCCAAAATTCTTTCACCAACTGAATTGCATGTTGTTTCTGTGCTTGATAACAAAACAACACCACAAGCTGCACTGATATGCCACAGCTCTTCTTGTTGTAAGACAATGTTAATAAAATATTGCCATATCTCAGCTGACAGTGATGATGGATGAATTGTGGACCTGTTAAGTTTCTGTCTTCATAGATATAAGTGCCAACTATTCAGAATAATGGGAATTGTGTTAATGCAGACAGGGCAGGAACTCTGACTTCTAAATCCACAGTGACATACAAGCTCAGCAAATTGTTATAGGTTACACTGTGTTAGCCCTCAGTTTTAAATCTGAAGGTTTTTGATGGAGAAAAAAATGGAATGTATATGGCTGTGTCTCTGTGTAAGAATCTATGTGTATGTGACCATCAAGTAAGGAACAATTGTTTCAAAGCATGGACTAGGTCAGGGGTAGGCAACCTTGGCTCTTTTATGACTCGTGGACGTCAACTCCCAGAATTCCTGAGCCAGCATGGCTGGCTCAGGAATTCTGGGAGTTGAAGTCCACGAGTCATAAAAGAGCCAAGGTTGCCTACCTCTGGACTAGGTAATTCATAGAAAACATCTAGAGCAGATATTTCAACCACTCTTAGTAATGAACACTGAAGTAGAATCACAATTTCATGGATAATATGACACAGTATTGAGGATGATATCTTCAAGAGCCATTTCATTTGCTATGAAGAAGTTATCGGAATGGTACATACCATTCACTTTCCCTTAAGCTCTCAGACCATGTTATATTACATCGTGCCATCCAGGACAGGATTTTATGTGACTTCCATTTCTCTACTTTTACACAATGTGTGTGTTTGACACTTTCAGTTAGAGTGATAACCAGGAAACACATGTTTTGTTTGGCCACCTGCATCTGAAAATTCCCAATAAGGATGAAACTGGTAATGCAGTAACTTCCGAGAATACTGTATGAAAAAGAGTAAGTTAATAGTTAATGCAGTTTTAATCTTATGCAGTAGAATTTCTGTTTTTCATCATTATCCATATCAGGAATGGAAGTTACTTAAGATAATATTATAATATTCAGAAAAAAATAATATTTCTGTTGTCCTCGGATGTCTGGATGAAGCAGAGGTTCATTGTTCGAAGACAATTTCACAATATTCCTTCTTCTAGGTCCCAATCCAATTTAATGTTAATGGAGCCTTCTTTATAAAATATAAATAAGATACTGTATATTTATTGCTTAACTAGTGCATCGTAACATATTTTATTCCCTTCCAAAAAAAAAAAACACTTTCACCCAAAATATAAAACAGACATTAAAATAGTCAATGAAATAGAGAAAACATATGTAGCCAAGACTTCTAAATTTGTGAACCATACCATAACAACATAATGCTCTTAAGAAAATGACAAATAAAATCTCTATATGAAACTGTTCTCTTACAGCCATTATGGTTTTAAAAAGAGCTGCGATTTTGGAAAATTACTTAAAGGAAAAAAAACATAACTATCCATGTTAAACATACTAAAACCATAATATTAGTAATGGGACTGACATTGAGGATAAACAATAAAATATAGACTTGCAGAAAACAACATTTTTGAAAGCAGTTAAGAATACATTATATTTAAAAATAATAATTAAAAACAAAATAATTGGAAAAATAATTCAAAGGGATTAGAAATTACAAGAGGAATAAAAAGAAGGACTCGTATACAGGACTCATACCCAGTTACTTTTTACTGTTTCTATTTTTTTTTTCTGCTTCAATTTATCAGAATGCCAAGCAGCTTTTCAGCAGAAGGAAAACACAAGAACCTGTGCTGTCCAGAAAAAGGAAGAGAACTAGTTTTTATGAATGTAGCCTTAATTGTTAGGCTAATAAAAATATGTACGTACACAACATATTCAACTCAATACTGTCTATAAATAGAAGTTCAGTGTAAAATAAAATCTTATTCCTGTTCTATACATTAATTATAATAATACTTTATCATTAGTTAAATATTCAGATGCTTCATTCTGTACAATTTATTTGTAATGATAAGTCTTTTGATGTATTAAGTCTGGCATCCAATCTAAAAATCATGTTCTTCTCTTCAAAAGTGTTATTGTTATTGTTCCCAACAATGTGAATTCAGTTGCCAGTTTTTTAGCTAGTGTTAGCCTTCATATGTATTGAGTTATTTTCAAGAAACCAGGATGCCATAATGTATCAGCATAGTATATGTGCAGATCCAAGTAATGTGTTTTTTTGCAAATGACAGAATGGAAATTTTTCCGAGGTTTTTCTAAGTGCCATCCAAGATTTTTTGGTATGGCACCCATAGGGCTGATAACCATGGAACCACCACTGCCGATTTACACATAATCTTTCAGTTTCAATTTTCAGATCTTGATACTTTTTTTTCTCTCCTCCAATTCTTTATCTTCTATTCTACTATTCCCTGGTATTGCCATATCAAGTATCCACTCTTTCCTCTTTTCAACCGTCGTTTTTATATGAACCAAGACTTTGTCAGTCTGCATTTGGAAATTCCACAATATTTTAATTTATTTCATTTTTACTACTTTTTAAATGATATGTTCCCACCAACTTTTCATTACTGGTACATGATAGTTTTTACAGATGTTCCAGTGAATATTTTGGCATTATATATCATTGTTTGTACTCAGTTTGTTCAATCATCTTGTACGAACTAAGTATATGATTTTTTGCTTCTTTGCAGATTAACATTGTGGTTCATTACACAGTCAGCCAGATGTTTAGACTCAGTTTGACATTTTTATCCACCTATCAAATCCTTTTGATATCAAAAGGATTTCTCCCTTTCTTTCCTTTGCTGTCAAACTGCCGGTCCGCGGGCCGGATGCATCATAGCGAAACCGCGCCTACCCCATTGCCAGCAATGGCAAAAAAGTCACGATACGTCCCGACACATCACCTGATGTTGCGAGTTTGACACCCCTGCTGTAGACCGTTTTGATATTGAAACTGGACTGAAATAAAAATATCTAATAATAGACTGCAAATACAAGACAATATTCTTTCTTTTAACCAATTTTGATGTACATTTTATTCAAGGACAACTTTACTGGGCAGCAAAATTTGGTATAGCTAATTGTGTTAAAGTATTGTTTCCACTTAGGAAAGTGAATAAAATTTGGGCTCCAGTTAAGGCAGACAAAAAGTCTGCTCCATCTTCATTTATAAGTGAATAATTCAAACACCCAAATGTGCTGACCTTCTCCCCATCATACATAGTTTAACTCCATAGTTAGACTGTTGATCATTAAATGTTAACTTCACCTTAGTATTAAACTTTTATGACAAACATCAGGAAGAAACAAAAACTGCCCAATAATGGACGATACTGTAGTTCCCGATGACCAGATAGAACTGGTAGTCGTTGTCTTTGTTCAACACTTCTGATTTAATAGATTGGTGGATTAATTAATTTCAAATTCACAGATGATACAATAGTTCATAATAGTAACTGGATCTAGCTAGTTCAAGCATATAGATATGATTCTATGTGATTTCATCTACAAACATTTAGCCCTTAAGAGTTTCATTGCTATTGACATAGATAAAGAATTTTTCTTTCACTCGCGTCAATTAAAATTCAGGAATATAAATGTAATGAACATTTTGACAGGTTGCCTAAGCTTCTGCAAAGCATTCAATCAATTGGGAAGAGACATTCCACTACGGTAAATATCTTGTCCAAACAAAAATTATCTTTCATAACTATTCAACCAATGTAATATGAGAACAAGAAGTTCATTCAGCTAATCTACTGAAAATCTCACTCTCCTTGAAATTTCAAATATAGAATTAAGAAACCCATAAAACCCACAAACTTTCAATTCAAGGTAGTATAGCTTGTACCACAGATTGAATTAGATTTTTCTACTGAAATATGTCCATTCTTCTAGTATATGTATTGCTAATTTATTGGTAAGCTACACAAATGCAATTACTAAAAATTTAATTTTTGGTTTGTTTTACTGGCTCAGAAAGTAGAATTTGCTAGATTTAAAAAATGTGAATTGAAAATATAAACTGAATTTTAGAAAGTGAAACTTTAAAGCATTTTCAAGAAAAATATTAAGACTTGCTTGGTTCATAAATGAAGAGGTCTAAATTTGGATCACTGGAAAACTGGTGTGTTGCATATCACTGCATATTATTGATTTTGTCTCTCCTAAAATGAAGCTCCTATTTGGATTTTGTAGTTTCCTACTCATAAAATGTCACCAAAGTAGAAGATTTAACAGCTTAACAGCTGTTATATAAAGCAGGGGTCCCCAACCCCCAGTCCATTGGACAGGCACCGGTCCGCAGCATGCCAGCAAGCGGGTGACACAAACAAGCAAAGCGCCATCCTCAGGATGCAGGCAGTATTCAAAACCACACCCCCTCTGGTCCATGGAAAAACCTTTCTCCATGGCACCGGTCCCTGGTGCCCAAAAGGTTGGGGACCTATGATATAAAGCATGCTCCTTTTTTCAGGGGTAAAATGTGACAAGTTACAAGTTTCTATTAATAAATCACACTGATGTTTGTTAATATTGTGTACAGTTTTGGGACTATAATTGAATTCTAAATTAAAAATAACAAAAGGAGAATCAGAAATAAAACTACGAAATGCATAATGTCCTTACATGTTTGTAATACTTATCTAGAATTTTGATCACTGCACCCCAAAATAATCAATGGAAACTTCTGAACTAAGAATTACTGGTAGAACTAAACAAGGATCATTCTCTTTTTTCTGGCCAGATCATCAGCTTTCCAAGCAATTTAAAACACATTGTCGCATCTTTGTACTGGCAGCTTTCCAGAAGAGATGTTAATCTCACGGAAGAGCTACATTTGCCTTCCTGTGAAATCAATATGCACTGATCAAGCCATACACAGAGAGAGAGAGAGATGGAAGGAGAGAGACACAGAGAGAGATTGCTAGAAGTTCAATTACCACTAACAGTCAAAGTAGAAATGGCTCTAGAGCAGGGTTCTTCAAACTTGGCCCTTTTATAACTTGTGGACTTCAGGCTGAGGAATTCTGGAAGTTGAAGTCCACAAGTCATAAAAGGGCCAAGTTTGAAGATCCTTGCTCTAGAGGAAGAACATGACTTGTTAAGAGCATCCCTTCAGTGGGTCAGTTGGAGTTACCAATTTTCAAACGTAATTTGCTTCAAATTATATATCATGGATAGTTTTCTTTCATTTCCCCAAGGAAAACACTATTTTCAGGTTGCAATCTTTTGGGCTGACTCACCTACCACCCTGGCAACAAGATGGAAGTTCTGCTGTAAGAACACATTTTCAACAAGTGGGAAATCTTTGAGCTTAGGGCAAGAACTATATCTAAAGCACGCATGCCAGGTTTCACAGACCATGGTGAAGAGTTTGGAATGACATGATTTTAAAAACTGGTTTTTTTTTAAATACCCATTATCTGTAACATAAAACTACCAATTACAGTAACATTAAATGTTATTGTAGTTAACAGTAACTACAGTAACATTTAATCAGTGTAGAATGAAAATCAAAGTTTCTGTAGACAAAAGGCAATCCATGAATAGAATAGAATAGAATAGAATAGAATAGAATAGAATAGAATAGAATAGAATAGAATAGAATAGAATAGAATAGAATAGAATAGAATAGAATAGAATAGAATAGGATAGGATAGGATAGGATAGGATAGGATAGGATAGGACAGGGGTAGGCAACCTTGGCTCTTTTATGACTCGTGGACTTCAACTCCCAGAATTCCTGAGCCAGCTGTGCTGACTCAGGAATTCTGGGAGTTGGTCCACGAGTCATAAAAGAGCCAAGGTTGCCTACCCCTGGGATAGGATAGGATAGGATAGGATAGGATAGGATAGGATAGGATAGAATGGCATAGAATGGCATAGAATAGAATAGAATAGAATAGAATAGAATAGAATAGAATAGAATAGAATAGAATAGAATAGAATAGAATAGAATAGAATAGAATAGAATAGAATAGAATAGAATAGAATAGAATAGAAGCTGGATGGGACCTTGGAGATCTTCTAGTCCAGCCCCCTGCTCAAGCAGGAGAACCTATACCATCTCAGACAGATGATTGTTTAGTCTCTTCTTAAAAACCTCCAGGGATGGAGTGCCCACGAGTTCTGGAGGAAGCTGTTCCACTGGTTCATTGTCCTCACTGTCAGGAAGTTTCTCCTTAATACCAGGTGCTTCTCTTTGATCAGTTATGAGAAGAATGAATGTTGTAGTTGTAGGCACTGAAGAAGAGATAAAACAGAAAATAAAATTTCAAAATAAAATACATAAAATAAAATAATTCAGCCAAATAAAATTTGCAGCACTTTCAAATTGGGCCAAAGATAGCTCAGCTCAGCTAGTAGCACAATTGACATCATAGAAACACAAAGGCCCAAAACTGCTATTACCTTGACATAATCTTCAGATGGAACTGCCCTAAGAAATTTAAGAATTTTAAAGCTATTATATCTTAAAAAACAGATACTAGGTAGTAGTGATGGAAGAAAGATTTAATGTCCTGATTGTGAATTTTTTTTCATGAATTAGATGAGAAAGCAAGAAAGTGAGAGAAAGAGAGATTCCATCCATTATTTCATTTTATATGAACAATTTTATTTAAAAGCTATACACCTTAGTTATTGTCATTCAATATAATATGCAGCTTGGTCATTCATTTTTTTCAATTATGGCTATATCTTATTTTTTTTAAATTACGTGTGAATGTAACAAGTATTAAAGATTAGTTTTGGTGATGCAGGACTGGAATCTAATTTGTATATAAAAAATTATAGTGGTTTTCACTAGAATTAAAGGAAGTAAAAAGAATTAAATTCCTATAAATTCCAGGAATTCCAATTCTTTTCACTGAGTCCCAATGAAAAGAAAAGATCCAGGTGTTATTAGAAACTGGAATTTCTTCAAAATTAACCCCAAGTATAACTTGAAATGTTATACTGTACCTGTTAGGATGTAGCCTAGGCTGGGTAATTTTTACTAACAGGAGAAAATGTCAGTAGTTCACAGTTGAACTCTTGGGATCTTGGTGCTCTCTGAGCATAATTGTTTTCTTGCAGACATTTCATTTTGTAGCATGATCAGTGCAAAGGAGAACAGAGATTGATGGTGTTTAATATATAGTAGCTTGCCCTGCCAATTCTTTTTTATTTAAGTTTTGTGTCGCAGCCCACATTATATAACATTTTAAAAATAACACATTATATAAAATAGATTGAATCAAATTGAAGGGGCTGTAGCTTCATCCTTGACAGTGCCTTGATTATGATATTGTTTCTCCTCTGATTATCTGTTTCCTGCTTATCTAGTTCTTGGCTGCCTGAGGAGATCTGTTCTAGGCTTTTGATTGTATCATTTGAATGGTACATAAATGGGGTTTATGCTGCTGATGATGAGAGATTTGTCCGAATGCCAAGCTTCTAGTAATTTCTTAGCATTTTTGGATTTGGTTTGATCTAAAAATGCTAAGTTGCCTAATTGAAACTCTGGTTAAGTCTCTTCATGTGTTTGGGATTAAGGAACTTTCTGACTTTGAGTTGCTACTTGTAGATATGGTCTGCAAGTCTTCTATCTGTTCATTGTACATAGTGATTGTTACAGTCCTTGCATTGCATGTTGCATATAACTCTTGATTTGGGGGTTTTAGGATTGCTTAGGATATTTGAGTGGATTTTGTTGGTTTACATGCTACAGTGATGCCAAGTGGTTGTAATAATCTGTAGATTATCCTGGAGATATTTTTGTGGAATGGGAACATTGTCATTTTTGCAGGTTGCAGTAGTTATCTGAGGTTCATTGTGTGATAAGGCATTTTTTTTGATTAAATTGTGTGGCTATCCCTTTTGTTGGAAGATGTTGTATAGGTGGTTTGATTCCTTGGCTTGGTTTACAACAGTATATTTTTGCTCCTCTCTTATGTAGCTCCTCTTGAGGATACTTGGGTTGTTGCTTTGGTAGCAGAGCACTTTATTTGTGTGAGTTGTTTTTTGATAAATGTGGCTCTTTAATTTGCTTTCAGTTCTTCTTCAGATAAGGATATCCAAGAAAGGAAGTGTGTTGTTTTCTTCTTCTCTTGTATTTTTTTTCTCTTTAAAGATGTTGTTGATTGTCTCATGAGTTTTCTCTAATTGTTCTATATGGTGTCATCCATATATTCTTGGTGAATGTGTGGGAGTGCTAATTCTTAATAAAATCATGTACTTGTGTTAATAAGGCAGTAAAACTCCGTATTGTTTAAGATATATGGTTGCTGTGCGATTCTTTGAGAAGAATGAAAAATAGAGGCTTGGACTGAAACACTCTGAGACCTTTTGAAATTGAAATTGCATTAAAAACTGCAGGAAAAAGGAAGAATTTATGATGATCATCTCTTTTTCTTTTTTCTTTTTGCCTACATGGAATCAAAGAGCTTTTCATTAACAAAGAAACATAATCAGACCAAAACTGAGGCTGTTGTGATTAATTTTAAATATGAAATTCAAGCATTAGAATATTGATTTATATCAACTGTATTTGTTATACTCTTAATTTGGAGCTGAAAGTTATAGGTATATCAACCTAACCTTTGAGCACTCCGTTTGTCAAGAATGCATATGTTCTTCTTCCCCGTATTTGGAGTTATCAAAACACTGAAACCTGTAGACCTTCATGGAATGTATCACAAAAATTGTGATCAACATTGTAAGATTAAATTAATATCTGCTTTACATCAATGTATTCCTTCCATATGCTATTGTTTGGTCTTTTTAATTTTAATTAAAGCATTTAATATAAGCATTTGTTACTAATTCTTCATTTAGATTATATGATTTGTCAATATTGAAAGACCAAAAATAATTAATTTCATATGTGTATATTTGTCTTATTGGAACCAGAATGTCTTTTTATTATTATATTAAAAGAACTATAACAATATAATAATAATAATAATAATAATAATAATAATAATAATAATAATAATAATAATAATAATAATAATAATAATAATAATAATAATAATAATAATAATAATAATAATAATAATAGTTGGAAGGGACCTTGGAGGTCATCGAGTCCAACCCCCTGCTCAGGCAGGAAACCCTATACAATTTCGGACAAATGGCTGTCCAGTCTCTTCTTAAAAACTTCCAGTGTTGGAGCATTCACCGCTTCTGGAGGCAGGCTGTTCCACTGCTTAATTGTTCTAACTGTCAGGAAGTTTCTCCTCAGTTCCAGGATATACCATATAATGGTATACTTTAAAATAACAAAAGAAATATATGTTAGTTTCAAATTTGATTTATGTTATTTGAGTCATGCCAGTATGTGATTAATTTACAGACAAATGAAAAGATTAGTAGCACAATCATGCTACCAGTTCTTTTGCCTACATCATAAGATAATGGTTACTGGGGGAATTTCCTATATTTGACAAATTGTTGAAGAATTTCTTTTCTCCTGGACAAATTTGGAAAAAGCTGTCCACTAATTGAGCAGAGAATTCTGAAACAATTTATATCAATTTATTACAAACATAGGTGCTTTCTCAGAGATTCCTATTTTGTACAGTAATCAAGCAAAACTCTCTGTTTAAATGCATTAGCCTATAGCTTTCCTTTTCTACCATTTTTTTTAAAAAAATCTTTATCCTGTATATGAAGAGCTATCCAAATTTTTATCTTTTCTAATTTAAAAAATGGGGCACAAATGCTTATCCATCTCTGTTCCACTCACAAAAATGAACATACTTTCAGCTGAGAATTCTTTTTTTTAAAAAAGGATTTGTTTTCTGACTGTATTGTGAATCTATGGCTGTATCCAATCCAACTGTTATCTGACTGCTTCTTACCTCATCATAATGTTTTAGTTCTGATGATAGCTTGTAAGTAATTCTTGATTGATCAGGGAACAATTTACATGGAGATAGTCCCAATTATTCAAAAAGGACTGTTCTAATCTAATGACATGGAAAAACATTTGACATATAATTTCTGCTATATTTTTTCTTCCCTGATATTCAATCAATAAAACTATATACTTTAATGCTAACATGGATCAAATATATATATTTCCATATTATGAATGTGAGACTCAAGTATAACTGAACTTTAAATGCAATTAAAGGATTTGAATTAAAAGGTAGAGTGCTCAATTTGAAGGTTCACAGTGGATTTTTTTTTCATCAAAGGTATAACACATTCCTGTACCTTTCAATACATAAGTTAGCATTCATGAGGTATTTTGTAACATTTAGAATTTTGAATCCTTTCTATCTTGAATGAAAATTTACATATTCAATTAGGTCAAGGGACGGGCCATATAAATCGGCAGCCTGAATACTGATTAACTTGGTTCTAGGGATGAGCCAAGCCCAGCATACTTAGTATGCAAGTCCCACTTGAGGCAGAGATTTAAGAGGCCATAGAATTAAAAAAAAAATCTTAATCCTCTAGTACTAAACAACATTAGGAGCACCATTGGAATTAGAGGGCAGCACTTCAATGCATGAAAGAGAAGCAAAGTTTCATGCTCTGAAATACGCTACAGACAAAATATTTCTTTTCTGAAGAGGAAAATCTTGATAGAAAATGACCATTCCTTTGCCGTCTCTTTCCACATAGAATGGGATTGCTTGAGGTAATAGTTCTGCAAAAAAAACAGCTGCTTGCTTCTTTCCTTTTCCACAGTTTTCACATTCTAAAAGTTGAGGTTTATTTGCAGATGCTATAGATTTTGAGCAAGCTGAAACTGATTGGATTTGCTGCATGATCTTATCTTATAATTTCATGCTATTTTTATTCTAATACTTCTTCTATTCTAACCTAGTATACTTAATACTTTGCATATACTAGAAGAGTCCATCAAGAGCATTTAACATTATTGATTTATGACAAGAAACTGTTTAAATACAAATGTCTTCTACAAGTTTTAAAATGAAGGAAATATAATCATTTCCTTGCATTATTAATATAATTTTCAGATAAATTGATCAGTTATATCAAATGTGTTTAGAAGTAGAAGTTTATAAAAAGTTTAACTACTATTTTTAGAAATAATAGAACACAGGACATAGAATAATAGGGTTGGAAGGGGCCTTAGAGGTCTTCTGGTCCAAGGCCTGCTCAAGCAGGAGACCCTATGCCATTTTAGACAAATGACTGTTTAGCCTTTTCTTGAATATTTCCAGTGATGGAACACACATAACTTGTGGAAGTAAGCTATTCCACTGATTAATTGTTCTCACTGTCAGGAAATTTCTCCTTAGTACGAGGTCCAATCTCTCTTTAATGACCTTCTACCTGTTACTTCTTGTCATGCCCTCAGTTGCTTTGGAGAATAGGACAACCCCTTCTTGTTTTCAACAGCCCCTCAAGAATGTTTGTGAACCTTTATATTTCAAAGAGATTAATAAATGAATTGGCTATTTTGGATCTCCATGGATCGTTAGCAGTGAGCATGAGGATTTCTGGAAACTATCTGTGGTTAATAAGTCTTATTACACTGAGACAGCTACTATTACTATTTTAGCCTCAGCAATATTTAGGCTTTTTTCCTCAACTCCAAATTAATGTGCATTCCCCCTGTCCTTAAACTGGTATAAAATATGCTAGCATAATTTTGTGCTGTTTTAATAGTTGAATCTGATCTGCTTCAGTAACAGTGCTTGCAAGTGGTCCTGCTTTACAGCTTTCCTGTGAAGTGATTTAAAGGTACCAATTGATAGATTGCTCTCATTTTGTTTCCATTTCCACACAGTATTACCACTTAGGAAAATGGTTCTTCTTAAAATGTGGGAAAGCTTTGGGGAGCAAATACTGTAATTAAGTATTAGGAATCAAGGTTTCAGCAACTTCAGCAACTCGCCGGAGTGACAAGTTACCTCCACATCAATAGTCTGCCACACAGGCTTTTTTCTGAACATGGCTTTACCTGTCTGTAACATATCGCTAGGTCTGTGTGCAGAAAAACTCCAATTGACTAACTCAGGGGTCTCCGACCTTGGCAACTTTGTGACTTGTGGTCTTCAATTCCCAGAATTCCTCAGCTGGCTGAGGAATTCTGGGAGTTGGTCTACAAGTCATAAAGTCGCCAAGGTTGGAGACCCCTGGACTAACTGATGGTACATTTTTTAAAAAGCCTTTAACAAAGTGGGCAGAAGCTTTTCAATTAACTGTTGGACTTTGTTTCTTTTTGTACAAACAGTTTGACTTGCGTTCTGAAAGTCCAATGAGCCTGCTACGAAACAAATAGAAATAGTTGTCTTCAGAAGTCTAATATGCCTTGTATAGATAAGGAATTTACAAATTAAACTTTGAAAAGCACATGTGAGACATTACATAAACAAATCTTTATGAGAAAAAAAATCAGGTGTTTGGTTTGTGTTACAGCCCAAGCCAAGATGGAGACAGTGATCAGTGAAAGGAAGAGAGGAATCCACACTGCAGTTTCAACTGTTCAATAACAGCCCAGCAAATGCCAGTCCATTGGTGACTCATTGCCAAGCTCATGATGCTATATCAAAATTGGAAGGGGAAAAGACAAATAATAAGCTCCATAGTAAACTGAGGCTGGAATAAAGGCTATGTCATGATGAAATGTCCTCTAAATGGTTAGTAATGAATGTTTATGCCATGGTAATGGTATAGGTCAGCGGTAGGCAACCTTGGCTCTTTTATGACTCGTGGACTTCAACTCCCAGAATTTCTGAGCCAGCATAGCTGGCTCAGAAATTCTGGGAGTTGTAGTCCACGAGTCATAAAAGAGCCAAGGTTGCCTACCCCTGGTATAGGTGAATGAGCGCTGATTTTGACATTATACCTCCTTAGTTTTTTTTTAAGCCTATGATTTAGGAATATGTCTTTTATAAATTCTCTTTGCTGCTGTGAACCCCACCATACCAGCAGGTTGTGTGATTGGACATTTGTCCTAGGTCCATCTGTTGCTAAATTAAATGATTTTTCTGTATTTGAAAGGTGTAAATCTATTTCCAAATACTACTTCATTTCCATAATTCTATATTTCCATTTTGAATTCCCCTAAGGCAGCAGTAATATATATTACTTTAATGATCTGTGTTGGCTCTTTATGAATTTCTGAAAATAGCTATTATATATTATCTACTATACATTCCTCCACTAACCAGTTCTGTTAAATCCTCAACTATTTTCATGAAGTCTCAGTTTAGACAGGGTTACACAGAAAGGTTAATAATACTGGAATCTATAGTAGGAGTATAATTTATAGTTCATAATATAATTGTATGGTTGTGGGTGCATTTGAACTGCATATTGCACAAGAACATAAAAATTTCTGTATAGCCTTTGCATTTTAAAACTGAAAATAAACAAATATATGGTGGCGTATTTGATGGGACAAAGATCTGAATCCTCTTTGTAATATGTAAGAAATGGTTTGAAAGAAAGTAAATGCATATTGTGAAAAAAAAGAAGAGAAAACAGGAACGGGATGTCACAGAGGACAAGAAGGAAAACAAGAAATAGAAGAAACAACAAATGAGGCTGTGTGTGTATAACAGAAATAGAGAGAACACAGTAGTTTTTAAGATATGGTTGGGGGCATTTCTGTAACATGCTATTTCTACTCTCTAATCCAGCATAAAGCAATTTGAAGGTGACCTGTGATTATCTCCATTTCTGCAGATTTTGCATTCCTGAGAAGATGCAAGAAACACCATGAATCTATCAGTACTCCCTTCAGCTTACCAAAAAGAGAATTAAAAAAGAGCATCATCCAACACCACCATCAATACTGTCGGCACATACTGTATGCACTTATCTGGTGATTTCAAAAGAAAAAAAATCCGAGTGGTTACTATGAGAAGCCTCCTGGCTGCATATTAATGCCTTTGCAAAGTGTGAAGTGATATAATAGCACACTGACAAATTTATAAGGACTTTTCCGAATTGCTGCAACCATGGCTATATATCAGTGGTGGCGAACCTATGGCACGCGTGCCAGAGGCGGCACTCGGAGCCCTCTCTGTGGGCACATGCACCGCTGCCCCAGCCCTGCCTCCTCCCACGGCCCCCTCCTCACCAGCAGCCCTCCGGAGGAGAGTCGCCCCCGGGCACGGCCCACGCAATGCTGCGCAGCCAAGGACATGGTAGCTGGGCAGCGGGGACAAGACTCCGCCCTTGCACCCCATCGCACGCAGATGATGCTGCAGGGCGTGGGCGGAGGGCGTGGCCACCATGGCACTGCTGGGCTGCCTGGGTGATCTGTGGCGGGCCGTGGAGGTGGGTGATCCAGCGGGCACAGCGGAGCGGGGACAGGGGTGGTGGGGTGGTTTTGGGGCACTCGGTCTCTAAAAGGTTCACCATCACTGCTATATATTGTTGCAGTATCCAAAGTGAAAGAGAAGAGAAAATTCATTCTAAGCAATAACTACAAACAAGCAACAGAAATAGAATGTTGAAGCTTGATGGAAGAGAAAAGATTGTCTTAAGTCTAGAAAGCAAAATACTTGCCTACGAACTCTTTCTCCAAGTTCTTCAAAACTGTAGCGTACCAAAGGAAAAACTCAGTTTTGCTCTAGTTTTCACGTGAATCTGTACAGGAGAAGGAATATGTGGGTTCATCTACCCAATCATCTTATCATAAGAACACAAACATAGCTCTTGATGGACCTGGGCCAAGGTTCTACAAATAGTCATTATTTTATTATCCACAGAAACTAACTAGTTGCCTCGTTAGTTCTCAAAAGCAAGATGTGGAGTCATATCTTTTTCCCAGGTTTCCCAGCGGAAAATTGCACAAAATTTGATACAAAGTTTGATAAAGTACATTCCTAAGAAATTTACTCAGAAGCCTGCTTCATTATAATCAGCAGCATGTACTTTGTAAAAATACTGTCTGAAAACTGACTTCCAAGTTTTTTTCCTCTAAAAAAAAGACTTATTCTCTGTTTTATAATTAAAAGCTTGATTTTTATTTTCCAAGTTCCTTTTCATAGTATTTTTGATTTAATGTTAAAAATGTGGAAATGCTGCTTTTGTCATTGTCACTTTATTCTGTTATTCCTCTATCACTCTGTGCCCTTTTTGACTGGCCAAACTTCTCAAAATGAAACAACATCCCCAAAGAAATTAGCAATAACAAGAGCACTTAGACTTATTTATAGCTTCATAGTGCTTTACAGCATTCTCTAAGCAGTTTACAGAGTCAGCATATTACTCCCCCCCCCAAAAAGGGGGGGTCCTCATTTTACTGACCTCGGGAGAATGGAAGCCTGAGTCAACCTTGAGCTGGTCAGGATCGAACTCCTGACAGTGGGCAGAGTTAGCCTGCAATACTGCATTCTAACCCCTGCGCCACCACGGCTCTTAGCACTTCATGTCTTGCTTTGGGTTTAATTGTATTAGGCAGATTGTTGGAAAGGATTGCATAATGCAGAGGTCCCCAGCCCCCGGTCCGTGGACTGGTACCGGGCCATGGCTTGCCAGCAACCAGTCCATGCAAACAAGCAAAGCCCCATCCAAGGGATACGGGCAGCACACAAAACCACACCCTCTCCGGTCCGCGGAAAAACGTCTCTCCATGTAACTGGTCCCTGGTGCCCAAAAGTTTGGGGACCTCTGACATAATGAAAGACAGTACATTCACACATTCACCAGCCTCATAAAGCTACTATTAAGTAAAAAAAAACCTTATTACCCGCTCTTGAGAATTCCACTGAAATGTCTTTTCCTTAGGAAAATAGCAACAGTTTCTTTGCCATTAGATTAAAGGTGAAGTGATCAGAAAAAATGCAGAAGAAATGTTCAGCATAGTGCTACTTATTTAAGTCAAAACTGCAGGTATATATATTGATTTTCCTCCTCCCCCAATATATTTTGTGCATATGTGCAGCAAACAAGACTTTGTGGTCGAATTAATTGTGGGGTCCCAATAATATTATGAGATCCAGTTCTTTATTCCTTGTTATTTGAGTCCTTACATTATAATTCATTATTTTATTGTTTTTGCTAAAAGTGTAGGGTTGTGTCACTATAAAAGTAATTCAGAAGTAACATGCAATGGATAAGTTAGAAACCTAATAATCTTTTCTCTGTCCTTTTTTTTTTCTATTTTCCAGTATTTTATTTTTTGTCAGATTTGCTTTTCTTTATGTTCTCTTCTTTTTCAACATGCACAGACAACATTAAATAACAATATAATGACTACCATAACACTAATACATAAGACCAAAGCCTTTATTGCACAACAAATATTTTGACACAATGTGCAGCAGTTTTGTAGTGTTATGTTCAATTTTGAATGGGAAAGCCAAAATATTTTACACTCAGAATATAACAGAATAAAGAGTTGAAAGGGACCCTGGAGATCTTCTATCCAACCCTCTGCTTAACAGGAAACCCTATACCATTTCAGACAAATGGTTGTCCAATCTCTTCTCAAAAACCTTCAGTGTTGGAGCACCCACAACTTCTGGAACCAAGTCGTTCCACTGGTTAATTGTTTTAACTATCAGGAAATTTCTCCTTAGTTCTGCAGTAGGTTGCTCCTCTCCTTGATTAGTGGCCATCCATTATTTCTTGTCCTGCCTTCAGGTCCTTTGGATAATGTTCTGACCCCCTCTTCTTTGTGGCAACCTCTTAGACATTGGATCCTGATTTACACTGACACTTTAAATCATAATTAATATTGCTATATTTCTTTTTTTGTATTCTCGGTGTCTAATGTGATATAAACATTAGTGTGTTAATTTTAATCAACACTGTATAAATCCAACTTTATTACAACAATATAATGCATTATATAAGTTTTATAACAATGTAATAGAAAAGATTAGTCTTTTTTTTAAAAAAAAAAAAAGTACCCCAGATATTTTGCAAGCATGGCACCTTTCTGCTATTTATAAAAAAGGCAACTGTTTCAGAATTATGCAGAAGCCTGCAGAATAGAAGCTGCCTGTTACTAAGCCTTAAATGTGAACTCCTTAAAACAGCAGTATCCTTTGTTTTCAGTCTCAAGCAGAAGCCTAAATCATGACAGGCAGGGCTACTTTAGGAACAATTTTGCTTGTGTTTGTGTTTTTACACACACAAATACATAGATATACACCCAGAGTACAAGGTTCTACTTTGCTGCATATCTATATCATTTAAATCTCTCTGTATTTCTCTCCCTCCCTTTCTCTCTCTCTCTAAAACATTGGCCCCCAATATGCTACCTGCATAGAGAAATATTCTGACCTCAACTGCCACAGGGGTTGGTCCCATTCGGCTCCTTGACCTACAAGAGTTTATTTTTTTAAGAATATATATTTTAAAGTAGAAAGAAAATAAAACGAAAGTGGCTTTTTGTAAGTATCAGTCCATTTACACAATGTACAAATATATTTGCTTCGATTCACTAGTAAGTCTGGGATCTCAGAGCATCCAAGAATAAAGCAAACTTCAGAAAACAAACTACAGATCACAACTGCTAGTCAAATGTTATTCCTAACCCAGTGAATATTCTCTTAAAAATTGAAAGTCTTAACTGGTGCAGAAATTCCTTACTACCCACCCATTGTTGGAGCTCATGCATAGATTTGTACTATTAGGTTATCAACTAAACATGGCCATTAGCTCCTCTACTGCTCTATAATCACCCTAATGTTTGCTTGCCTTGTAATAAAGATGAAGCAACAGCAAAATTAATGCTGAGCTGCAAAGTCAGCAGAGTTGCATTTTAGAAGGAGATAAAAATTATTTGTCTAATGCAAATGCCTATGATTACACTAGGTAGGTCTTGTTCTGATAAGAAAATAGGAACTTACTGTGTTTAATTTAGAAAGGGCAATAAGTCTGTTTTGTTCATTATGAGTGATATAGCAATAGCACTTAGACTTATATACTGCCTATACTAGCTATACTTAAAATATATACCTATAGTCAGTGGTGGAATTGAAATACCTTATTTGATGCAGGCTTGGGCCTCTGAGGCCTAGAACGGACTTCCAGAAGTGGCATCCATGCACTTCCGGCTGGCTGTTCTAGGTCTGGAAGGCTTCCGAGGCCTAGAATGGACTTCCGGAAGTGGCATCCATGCACTTCCAGTGGGCTGTTCTAGGCCTGAGAGGCCTCCTCCAGGCCTCCAAGGCCTAGACTGGACTCCTGGAAGCCAGCCAGTTCTCCGAATGCAGCAAAATTTAGCTACCAGTTCTACCGAACCGGTGTGAACCAGCTGAATCCCACCACTGCCTATAGTGCTTTACAGCCTTCTCTAACTGGTTTACAGAGTCAGCATATTGCCCCCAACAATCTGGGCCCTCATTTTACTGACTTTGGAAGGTGGGAAGGCTCAGTCAACCTTGAGCTGGTGAGAATTGAACTGCTGGCAGTCAGCAGAATTAGTCTGCAATACTGCATTCTAACCATTGCACTACCAGGACATAGCCTTAACTGGTCTTTTGAAATATGAAATAAAATAAAACATAAAACATTTTTAAAAAATCATCTTTCACTGCTATTCCCATTACCATAATAGTTTTACAGAGAAAACACATAATTTGAGTTTCCAACTTTCCACTGCAGAAAAAAGAGAGAGAAATAGTAAGATAAGGCATGATAAGAGAAAAAGAAATGGAAATATAGCTAAAGTTAGTTTACTTCAACAGCACTCATTGAACTTCTCCATTCTTTCTGTCTTTACAAGCAGTCTTTACTGCTGCCATGTCCATATATTGCCTCAAACATTTGTTCTTTAAACTTCTCAGTTTTCTTCAATAATTTTACCAGTTCCATCAAACCATAATGTTCTTGCTTTTCTCTTTCATCTCAGCTCCTTCATTCTTCTTTTCTATATAGTTTTTCAGTCCTACCTTTTAATTCTCTCAGAGCAAACAGCTGCAATGGAAATCTTCCACTCAGCTACTCAGTTCATTCATATCTATTTATTTTTGACCCTGTCTCTTCTTGTTTTATATACCTTTAAGTCAGTGGTTCTCAACCTTGGTCTGCAGGGGGCTGCAAAGTCTTGAAGAAATGTTATGATTGAAATCTTGAGTTAAGTCTTGGGGTTCTGTGGCCATGGTCCATGGCCACAAAAGGTATTTAAAGGGGGTCTGTGGTGAAGAAAAGGTTGAGAACCACTGTTTTAAGTAATCCATTTGCACTGTGTACAACTATATTCAAGTAATTTTATGTTTCCTCTGACATAACCAACTCTCACTTACATAATACAAAGTACACAGAAACATTCTTTTTCACACAACTATTTTCACTTGTTTTAACAAACATTTATTGTTCATTACAGGCCAAAGACTACTCACTACTTTTCTACCAGCATTCAGAAATTGTACAGTTTTTGCATCATTTTTCATTTTAGTAAAGGTTTTATCAAGGTACACAAATTCATCTGTTTTTTTCTATTTTTCCACCATTTGTAGTTTGTAATCATTTATTACAAACCATTTCCATATCAAAAAGGCCATATTTATCATTATTACTTAAACTGTTACTACTATGGTTCGTCACATAGTCAGCCAAATGTTTAGACTGAATTTGGCATTTTTATCCATCTATCTAGTCTTTTCCAAGGATCTGAGGTTGTTGTTTGATGGTGTTAAAGGTATCCTTGCAGGATGTAAGATGTTCCAAGTAAAGCTGCCTTTTGCAATCAACTAATAGTGATTTTGTCAATGCTCAAGTAGTATTCCAAATGTTTTGGGATTTAATGCACAGTACATGGTATTTCAGATTATTCAAAATGCCTGATGAAATTATCTAATTTATATTCCAAATGTTTATTTTCACACTTATAAACTTGCATGCTAATATATTGACATTTGAATGTAAGTTGATGTATGAGTAAAACTTTGAACTAAGTTCAATAACTTCAACTGTATTCAGCCTTGCATCACTACTTAGTTGTGATTTAATTATTCTCAGAATGATCAAACTGACCTACTCTTTGTTATTCTGACTGATTCCCAAACATATTTTCAACATAATTAACGATAAGCGTCTCTGCTTTCACCAATGTATTCTTAAAGTTCTGAAAAATTAGGAATATTAAACTTCAATGGAATATTAATGTGAGAAATAAGTTATAAGGTTATCTGTAAAGAATAACCTCTCTTCTTGCCAATCAAATCCTGGAAACTTTTCAGAATGTGCAAAAGGCATTAGAATAAATGACTATGAAGTACTTAAAATATGCCTCTGTATCTAAAAGAAAACCAACAAAGCAAATCTGTCTATGGTAAACATTAAAACAAAAATTAAAATAACAGAAGGTAGGAGGAGAAAGCAGAAATTCAGAAAGCTTGATGGCTAGCAGCTTGTTTTAATGAGAAATTAACCATGTAATGGAAAAGATTTTACCTTTTGGGATTAATGTACTTTTATTATTTATGTCAGTAAAGCATTTATATATTGAATAGATGAAAGTACTATGAGCCAAAATGCAAAGCATTCTCATTCTCGTACTATTTAATCTTGCTGGAAATACAAACTATGAGTTTGCAATACTAGCATGCTTAAAACTGTTATCAAGGGATTCATTTGCACCAATATTGCTTCTAGTTCCTTCAAAAAAGAAGAAAGTACATGCCATTATTTAACAACAACAAGTATTTAATAAAATACAACTATCTTCAGAAGATCATGGACCTTAATTATGCTTTGCCACAATCCTATGAACATCTACTTAGAAATAAGTTGGATGAAATACAGTTACATTATTCTCAGGAAACTGGATAGTAGATTGGAACTATGCCCAGGATGGGTCACAAATCACTTTATCTGGCAGAAACCCTTTCCTTTCAGGAAGAAGATCTTTCTGTTTTACCCCTTGACTCCAGAGATGTGCTGACAAAGAGATCAGCCAACAGAATTGCCATACTGATAAGAATACATGGTAAAGGAGCTGTACAGGGAAATAAGAACCATATTTGTTGGAATTCATTTCTATGCAACAACTACAGTAATATTCAGCCAGCAGATGGCAATATTTACAAGTTCAGATCTGTGGTATATACCCTACTCTTTTGTTCTGAATAGAGTTTCCTGTTTCCTGTTACAGTAAAATAGTTGAGCAGTAAAGTACATGATGACTGTAGTTTGTTTTTGTTTTTTTTGCTAAACAGAATTTCTAAAAATATTGTTCCAGGCTAGAGACATACCACAATTCTGGCACAGGATTACTCAAGGTTGAATGCAGTGTTGAAGTAATTTTGTGTAATTTGATATCAATGGGATTTCAAATTTATTAGGTCTTTAAATAAATGACCTAATTTCTTCTCTTGAGCCAATCCCACTCTGAAATGATAACGTTTAGGATGCAACATAGTTTCAGCAAACCAAATATAAACTTAGCAGGCTTCTGGCAATTTTAGCCATTTTGTCTGACATTTAAAAACCTAATCATTATGTATGAACCTGAATACTAAAATATGTCCAATGAAATAATGTACCTACATTCTTTTGTTCACTTTTCTAATGAAACATTTCAAGAATCAGCCAAATCATTGCATGGTATGAAGGTATTTTGTTTTATTTACCATAATAACTGAAAGAAAATCTTGTATTAACAAAAGTCAAACAATAACATACAGATATCCTTAATTGTTTTTCTGGAGATTATATTATTTAAATATTTTGAAATATTAAAATATTAAAAACTTTCCCCTAAAGATGTTGTGTAATAAGTACAGTATCAGAGCTGAGTGTCAAGTGACAGGGAAATCAGGGAAATCAGGAGATTCAGGCAGTTCAAATGAATATAAAGATTTATTGCAAGCTTAAGCTCTCTACAAGAATCTGATCAACTAATGGTCAAGGGAAATGAGTGGGAGATAAGAGAGGCATTCAAAGAGGGGCTGGACTTATTTGTCCAGTGGGTGTGCAGGGACTCGTGACTTATGACATGTCTGACCCCTCCCTCAGGCTCAGCCAGGTGATCTCCTACACTGAGAAAGATAATTTCTCAATCTTAATTATGCCATGCCATTTTCCAAATTAAAGTTCCCTGTAACATTCATTAAGCTCAGTTGTATTTAAATAGTTTGCTAGTTGCAATGTCTTAAATTTCCTCAGTTTTACAATCAGTGCTATTGAAATAACCATTATTTGTCTGAACTTGCCAGAGTTATATTATATCTATGATATCAGTGATGAAAATAAACATAACTCACCCACTCATTCCCAGATCTATTTTATATTGCATGGAGCAACTGATTAGAATAAAACTTCAAACTGTCCTAGGAAAAAGAGAGAGAGAGTCAAGAAAGTTAAAATGTACTTTGCAAAAATAGAAGTGTGGTGCATTTTATAAGAAAGGATTCTTTGGATGTTGATTGTCATAATTTTATGTCATGATATATTATTTTTTACAAATATTGACTTACTAGTAGTTTGCATTTAGCTATTCAAAGTGAGTAGAAAGAAAGAATTTGAAGAATATATGGCCTGAAAAGAAAGAGAGATCTTCAGAAAGACAGCTTCATAGTGTTTAAGAAGATTAATGTTCCAGAGACTCAACAAGCCACCTGTTCCCACTCTCATTCTCTTTAATCATTTATTTGTTTACTTCTGGTAATTTTTCATTCATATTTCTTAAGTTTAAAATAACTGAAGTCATTTTTCTTTGATCCCTATCCAAATTTTATATTGTAACAGTCTGAAGCACTTTTTTTTTCAAATCAAAGTTCATGTCTTACTGTTGGAATCAGTGAGATTTCTTAATTCAGATTCCTTACAAAGGAGTAATAGAAAAAAAAGACTTTCTTTCAAAAATCAGAACTGTACAGGTAATATCAATGCCACTGGATCCTGAGCCTTCAACCCAGAATACTAGAAAAAGGAAGCAGGTCATCTATACCATACCTACCAACAAAATGGATACCCATGCAACTTTTTCAAAAAGCACCTGACCTCTCAATTCATTACAGCATAACAAACACAAATTATGGAGAGGATAACATTGACATACCCCAAAAATTTTTTTTTCAAAAGCAACCAACAGACCATTACAACCACATGGCATCACCAGAGCATACAAACCAATTAAATCTCTCCAAGCATCTTAAGTAAATCAAAAGACCCAATAGTTTGGGGGGGGGGAACCCAGGACTCATCTATTACATACAGTGTAAAGACTGTATCAGCCACTTATGTAGGACAGATCAGCAGAACACTAGTGTTTCCATGAACACTAACTAGCAATTAGAAAACATGATGAAAACTCCTTAATGTCACACATACAGACTGAACAATAGTTTCAGCTGGGAAGCTGTGAGCATCCTAGACCAGGGGTAGGCAACCCTGGCTCTTTTATGACTTGTGGACTTCAACTCCCAGAATTCCTGAATCAGCATGGCTGGTTCAGGAATTCTGGGTATTGAAGTCCACAAGTCATAAAAGAGCCAAGGTTGCCTACCCCTGTCCTAGACCAAGCTAAATCCAACAGTGATAGGGAATTCTTGGAAGCTTGGTATTACACACCATTCAAAAGAGAGAATAGAAAACCTAAAAAGGAAACAAAAAGTTCTCCTCGATCAACAATACCCAGATTGTTCCTCAAGCAATCAACACCGAGATAAACAGGGATTAAAAACCAGGATTAACATTAAACAAAAAATCAAGCAATAAAGACTAGCCTAATCAAGGAATTACCAAGAAGAAGACATTTTACCAAGGAGAAAATAATATTCCCACCAACAATGACAGGGCAAGCTATTATATATCACAAAACGTATTCCCTTCTAGCATTGAAGATGTTACTTAGTCCGGTAATGAACTGTCTGCAGGCAAACCACAATACTTAGTGTGGGAAATCAGCCCCCCCACCAAAGAAGGAAACATTAAAAAGGCAGAAAAGCATGCCCAGTTTTTCTTTATAGCCCCAAGTCTCCCTCCCCCAAGCAGAAACCAGCTCTGTAGAAATGCAGATGTAAACCATTCAGGAAGGTTGAAGCTAGAAGATTAAGAAGACAAAGACACCTAAAATCTACATACCCCACACAAACTCTAAGACAGGACATAATAGGATTAAACCACAGATGCCAAAAAGGCACACTCAGACTCAGGTAAAAGTTCATGCCACAGGAACAACTCCAAACAAAAGGCTCCAGAGGGTATAAAAACCCACTCCCTACATGTGCTCTCTCTCTTTTCTTCCAGAGCCATCTTCCTGTCTGGCTCTCCTCTTCAATAAACTGCAACCTTTTTTCTAAAGCAGTCGCCATGCTGTTTATTCCCGGCTTGGACTGAACCATGATGAAGACTTTTCCTTCAACAATTTGGCACCCCAGATGGGATTAGAACCCACAATCCCTATATATATTACAAAACATATTCCCTTCTAGCATTGAAGATGTTACTTAGTCCGGTAATGAACTGTCTGCAGGCAAACCACAATACTTAGAGAACACCAAGGACTTCACAATCCTGAACCATTATGCAAGGCTCACTAAGGTTTATTGGATCTTGAATCACTTTTCTTTTTTTTAAAATGTAAAACAGATATTTAGGAAAAATTAAAAAAAGGTTTCCACAGAAGTCCTTGATTTAGCAAAGGTTGAGAATCCTCAGTTTCCCAATAAGCTAAACCCTCCCGAGTATATGTTATGTACTCAGATTTCTGATCTCCTAGGAACAATAAACAGTATTTTGGCAATGGTGACATGCTGATTCATCCTGCCTGACCTATGATACTACAGCCCCATCTGGATGGAACCATTCAAGTTAATAAGCTTTGAGAAAAATAAAGGCTATAAGAATCCACTCAACAGTTACATATTTTTACATCAGTGTATGTCAATATAAAAGAGGTAAAAATGAGAACAAAGCCTGTGTTATATGCATCTAATTTTCAGCAGGGAGATTAAATCAGGTTCAGGTGGATGGTTTGATCTTCTCTTTTGTCTTATATGGGTCAATTAAACACCCAGTAGTTCTTGGCTGCTTTACAAGGCAGCTTAATTTTCTAGTAGCCTTGGGATGCCATAAATAGTTATAATTTTGATTCCTTCCTTCAGCAGTTCCATGTAGTGTTTGGGGATTTCATAGATTAGATCACCTTTCTGCTCCCAGATGCTATTCAGATGCTGACCATTAAAAGTCGTTTGTGCGGTTTGAAATTGTTCTGTCGGCAGTGAGATCTGACTGCTGGCACAGTGACTGATTCTATTGCGAATCACGGCTGTTTCTGAAGGAGGCAGAGGAGGAGAGGTCCCGGGGCTTATGGGGCAAAGGAACTGGATGAGGCTGTCGGCAGGCCCAGAGGAAGAGAGAGAGGCTTTTGGAGGCGAAAAGGAGGGAGGCCCCTTTAAGGAAAAGATGGAAGAGACAGGATCAGAAAAAGGAAAGGAGGCAAGGTTGTCGTGCAGGAATACAAGCTAATTTGAGGGCTAATCCACATGGAGCTCCGTTTCCATCTGTCCTGTTTGCCATGGTTCGCTCCCTAGACACTAAAATGGACGTTCTGAAACTTGAGCTGGCCATGAACAAGGAGCGTATATCGGAGGTGGTGGCCCTTTGTGAGCTGTATGCAATGAAATTTCATTTTGATGTATGCCGATTGGTATACATTCAAAGTGACAATAAAGTTTATTATTATTATCATTATTATCATTATTATTATTATGCAAAAACAATGATCTGTTATTATTTACAATGTATCTAAGCAGGATGCTCTATACATAGCTTAGAGATTGTCCTTATTTTTCCTCTCTACTTGCTGTATTTTCATATATCAACAACAAATCTTGTCACTTTTATAGATATGTTTATATCACTTTCTCACATATCTTCCTCTTCTCACACTCTCTAAACATATGTTTTTAACTTAAAGTCCACATTCTTATATAATTAGTGGTCCGTGGTGTTTAATTTTACTTTTAAAACCAAATTTGCTTCACAAACTGCTTGATAGTACTTGGAAATTTGTATAGTTGTAAACCTTGCAATTTGTCATTAACTGAATCCTATTCTGTGGCAGCAGAATTTATTCTTAAAAATATGAAACCTATATTTTGTTACAATCACTTGTAGAACCCTTGGTCACATTCAGAACACCATCATTTAATAAACCATCAGAAATAACAAAGCTTGACGTTTTCCCCCAGTTAGCAAAATTTACAGAGAAATGTAACACAATTTACAAGAAAAGTCTTGAACTCTTCTGTCCATAATAGAATACTTCATGGTTTGAAATTCTTGCTTTGGATAGTTTAGAACTATGATGCTTACGGTCAGACTAAGTTATTGTACATGGTAGCGAATCACCTATAAATGATTTTTTTTTAGTTTTAATCATAACATAACATAACGCACGTGAACAACCAAACTTAATACAAAATGCTTTAAACTTGATTATTAAAAAATCATTTTTTGTAATAGACTTGTCAAAGTCTGCAATATCTTACCTGATTCAGTTGTCTCAGCTACTATCTTTCATAGTTTTAATTCTAACTTAACTTCTGTTGACCTAAATCCATATTTAAGAGGTTCCTAAGAGGGTGTGCGTAAGTGCACTAACATGCCTTTTGTCCTTGTCACGTTTTAGTTTTTCTCTTTGCGCACTCGAATTTGTACTCTTTGTTTGACAAATAAATAAAATAAAATAAAATAAAATAAAACAATGAGGAATTATTTATTAGTCAATAGACCATCCACCAGATATGCAACAACTACAACTTCCAGAATTTGGCTATACGGTTTGTAATTCTGAGAATTACAATCTCAACAGATTTGGAAGACACCATATCAGCATGGCTGCTATGGAGAAAGAATGACTTCTTAATGCATTTTGCCAGTTTACATATTTTATAATGAATAAAGTAGGCAGAAAAAAGATTTCAGGATGATTCACATGTTCTGAAACATTTTTTGCTATTTTAAAAAATTCTTGTGGTGGAGTATTAAATGTTGATTCCACATGAATAAGAGACATATTGTAGATGATTGCAGTTGGGTTACCTGAAATCACAGTATCCCTGCACTGAAAGGATTACATGATTTAGTGCTAATCATCCAATTCAACACACATCCAATTCAATACAATTTCCCCAAACATCTAAATCAGGGGTGTCAAACTCGCCACATCACGTGATATGTCACGACGTATCGCGACTTTTTTCCCATTGCCGGCAATGGGGTGGGCGCAGTTTTGCCATGACGCATCTGGCCCACAGGCCGGCAATTTGACACCCCTGATCTAAATGACCCAAAACTTTATGATAGAAGTAGTCTGTAAATAATTGCATGCTGAAGTTCTAAAAATTGTACACTGGGGAAGCTCTGAAAATTAAGTACAGGTAGTCTTCAATTGAGTTCAAAATTTCTGTTGTTAAGTGAGACATTTGTTAAAGTGAGTTTTGCCGCATTTTATTACCTTTCTTGCCACAATTTTTAAGTGAATCACTGCAGTTGATAAATTAGTAACATGGTTGTTAAGTGACTCTGGCTTCCCCATTGACTTTGCTTGTCAGAAGGTCACAAAAGGTGATCACGTGGCCCTGGGACACAGCAACAGTCATAAATATGAATCAGTTGCCAAGCATCTGAATTTTGACCACATGATCATGGGGATGCTTCAAAGGTTGTAAATGTGAAAAATGGTCATAAGTCACTTTTTTCAGTGCTGTTGTAACTTTGAACAGTCACTAAACGAACTGTTGTAAGTCAAGGACTGCCTGTTTCCTCTTTAAATGAACTGAGGTTGGATCCCTGTACAGATTACCAGTTATAGGAAAAGCTCCCACATTGTTTGTACTCAAACGTGGCTTTTTCTGGATTGCAAAGCAAATTCTTTGCTCCCTTGTTTAGAAGCTACAAGGGGACCTGCTGCTGCCACACCAAGTAAAATGGGACCTTGGGTGAGCTGGGTATGGATTGCTATTTTATAGATATTTATAGCTATTTTATAGGGCTTCAAGGAAAGTCTTGCATTCCAACTGCACTCCATTCACCCATTTATTAAACTGTCATGTTCAAGGAAAAGGTTAACCTCACAGTCTGCATGGCAGTATAGAATGACTGTCCTATCTTCCTTGCTCCATGCATGTGCAGATTTATGAACAGAACATTATGTTCCTTAGGAGATCCTTGACCTCTTGGAGGCTGCAAATTTATTTTCCTTGGCACAGAAACATTGAAGGATTAGTAATGGGTAGTCACAAAGATTGATTATATCCATGTTTTATAAATTAGCACACATCTTTTGAACCAGTGTGTCTTGGCAAATCTGTTTATTTTATTTATATTTTTTTCATTCCATCTAAGATGTATGTTGGTTTGTGTGTGTGTGTGTGAGAGAGAGAGAGAGAGAGGGAGAGGGAGGGAGAGGGAGAGAGAGAGAGAGAGAGAGAGAATGAGATGTTATAGTAATAATTTTTATTGGGCTTGTTTGATTTCCCCAGGAATTGTGTCGTTATCACTATATTGGATAAAAGTGAAAGAAATGTCATCTATTTGCTTTTTTTTTTTTTTAAAGTAGGGAATACATGACCATGTAATCTACAACTCCACCTTTGGCCAAGAATAGCTGGAATTGTTGGGGACTTAAAATTCAGCAATCCCGGATCGTCCTGTGTTCCTTACCACAGAAGAATAAACAGATTTTTGTTATGCCTATTGATTTCACTATGTTCCCCATAGGTCCTCAGCAAGATCTTGAGAGAATTAAAAAGGAAAATACATATATTGCATTTCCAAATTCAATGTCATTGAATGCTAATCTAAGTCAACAGTCTTCTGGCTGTAATTTTCTCTTAGTACAATAAGCCACATAATTTGATTGCAAATTTTAGAAGCAGGTTTGCTGCAAATTACGTAACCAATGATGTAAATACAAGTACATCGTACTAAGGTACCATTACCAATTCAAAGGTAGTAATAAGAATATGTGCGTATACATGGCTATACTGTACATCTGCTCAATATACTTTAATGCTGCTTTTAATTATTGTGCCTCTGTTCTTTAATACACATAATAGACAGCATACATGCAAAGAATTGCAGTTTAGGAATTTGGAACTTTGGCACAATCCAGCAAGCAGGAAAAGAAAAAACACAGTGTAACACTAAGTAATACTAACTCCCATGAGCCTTGTAAGGGCTTCAAAGGGAAGAGAAGGGCGTGGGAAACCAACCAAGCAAATGGGAAGTGCAATTTTGTTATGGCTCTTAAACAGAAAAGATTTCAACCATTCAGTAAAATACAGTGGGTTGGTTTTTTTAAAATCATAATTTTTTCTAGCCTTGAAAACATCCCAGAAAATATTTAATAATTTTAGCCCTTTTTGATTTGCAAAAAAAATATTTTTCCAGAACAGTTAATTAGCTTCTTCACCTTTACCTTTTTTTCTCAAATTCTTGCAATTGCTTCATTTGATTTGTGTCTTAAGAATAGAAGGAAAATATACTTTTGTAAACACAATTCTGTCTCTCTATTATTACTATTATTATTATTATCTATTCAGAAGAATGTGAAATCTCAGCTGCCAATTCTTTAGTTGGTGTTGACCTTCGTATGCATCAAGTTCATCCCAAGAATCTTGGATGTTGTAATTTATCATCATCATTATTATTATTATTAAAATGGAAGATCTAGTCTTCTGATTGTGACAAAATATATGCTGTTCTTCCTGACACAATGCAATAATTTGCAGTGAATAGAAATAGAAAATAATTAATTATAAGGAATGATTGGAATAGCAGTCCAGGCCAATTTAACTTGCTTTCTCTTCATCAATAGCTGGTAGCAGTATATTAATGTTATAATAATAAAATATTAATATATTGTTTTAAAATGTGATAACTACTTTTGAATTATTTTTTTGTTTAACAGATAAAATAATACAAATCCTTTCTGTTTTATTACACCAGTATGCATGCCTCTAGGACATTTTCATGGTTTGCAAAGATATTTTCTAGTTACCCCCCCAAAAGCAAGAAGCTATAGTATAGGTCTCAAATTAAGATTTCTTGATATTATTGGCAACATAATTTGCCTTTCACTAACTCTCTAATTAAATATAAAACTTTTTGAACCCTTTAAAATTGCCATCAAAATTTCAAAGAGATGAATGGGAAAACAAAACTGGTTGCAGACAAAGTTAAGGTTGAGTTCATGAAAGCCTAGAAACTTGAGACCATGTGCCTGGAAGAAGTAAGTCCTGAGAAATACGGGTGGAAGAACATAAAGCATTAACAGGATTGTAGAGAAAAATGAGGTCAGACTGGAAAATATGTGTAGGTGTGTGTCCATGGGCTTTACATACAAGCATCAGGAGTTTAAATTGGGTATTGGTTTAAATAGGGAGCCTGTGAAGAACTTTAATGAGGCATGAGAATAGCATGGAAAGTCCAGAACAGTCCTGTAGAGGGCTTGCATAAGTGAAGCATCAAATAATAATAATAATAATAATAATAATAATAATAATAATAATAATAATAATAATAATAATAATAATAATAATAATAATAATAATAATAATAATAATAATAATAATAATAATAATAATAATAATAATAATAACAACGATGATGATGATGATGATGATAAAGAAGAAGAAGAAGAAGAAGAAGAAGAAGAAGAAGAAGAAGAAGAAGAAGAAGAAGAAGAAGAAGAAGAAGAAGAAGAAGAAGAAGAAGAAGAAGAAGAAGAAGAAGAAGTTCAAAAAGTAAACTTCATTTAGGCTCATTTAGAGTAGCCATGAAAATTAACTACAAACTTTTTTTTTTTTTTTTAAAGCTATGGATCCAGAGAATCCCACCACACTGTGAGTAATAGCAACTTTTTCCTCCAGAAATCTATCAGTAATTCATTCTATTTATGAGATCTGCTAGGCCAGCAGGGGTGTCAAACTGCCGGCCCGTGGGCCGGACACATCATCTGGAAGCCACGCCCACCCCATTGCTAGCAATGGCAAAAACATCCCGATACGTTGCGTGACATCACGTGACGTCTCAAGTTTGACATGTCTCTGCTAGGGGATTGGATATGGAAAGTGACATTTCAAATATTAATGTTGGGAAAATTTGAATATAACAGTCTTAGAATACAAATGTAATCTTAACTCATGACACTTACTGTACTATACATGCATTCCAAGGAAACCTACATATATTCCAAGGATTTGAGATGATTTAGTGCCTGCTTTCTTCAAATTAGATAGGAGAGGTTGTAAAGTATTGTCATGGCTTGCTCAGAAACTGATTAATATAAAATTTTCACTGATAACAAGGTTTACTAGATTTTTTAACAATACATTCAAAAAAAATATAAATTATATTTGGGAATATAATATAGAAATGTCTAAGTGATGCTTGCTTCATTCCTGCAAAAGAATAATTCCTTTCATAAACTAGGAGAATAATGAAAGCCCAATTTTTCAAAGTTACATTTCTGCTGCATGTAAATAGTTAAATGAAAACTAGAATTTAAAGCTACCATTCCCAAGGGAAATTTGCTTTTAAATAGCCAAATTATTATTTGTTATTGTTATTACTCTATGAACAAAGCATCTCTTGAAATGACTTGGCTTGTTCCGGTATTTTCTAGCAAGTCTCATAATTACTAACTGAATTCTGACTCTAGTTTAGGGGAAATCACTTCTCTAACATTAGTTCAGTTTTATGAAATATGTTATGACTTTCAGTCTCAGTTACCCATGCTCATGAGAATAAATATAATTAACCAAAAGCTATAGTGGTGTTAGTCACAAAATATAATTAACCAAAAGCTATAGTGGTGTTAGTCACAAAATGCTGCAGAAATCAAAGCAACAATAATAAGTATCAGCTTTACAAATGGTTGCAGCCATTTTCCTTCTCATTTGAGGTTGCCACATAGAACGGAGGGAGGGGGGTTGCCCAGGTGCTTTGCTAGTCAAAATAATCTTTTGTCCCATGGGAACCAAGGTCATCAGCTGCTCCCGAGACTAGAGACTGGGCGTTGCATAAAAAGCCCGCCAAATAATTGTATTGGGGAACGTAGTTGCTTACATAGCCTTTGTGGGTGGGACATTTAATTTTGTATTGGGAATTGTTGCTTGTGTATCCAGACTTGGTTTCACTTTTGACATGCCAATACTTTGTAACTAATAAACATGTTCTTTGAGGAATTTGCAAGCCTCGGAGTTCTGCTTTATTCATCTCTGTCTGTCGGAACCATGACAATAAGTTTTTTATTTAATCTGAGAGTATAGGACCTGCAGAGTAAAGACTATTGCCATGAAAATAAACCATTTGCTCTTAAATACTATACTTCCAAAGTATCTCCCACTTTATAATATTGTTTAGCCAAGTCTTTGTTTCTCCTTAATGGACCTATTCCTTTTTCTTTCTCTCTCCCTTAATAGAAACAGAAGTATATATCTGAATTGCAATTTAGGGTAAGCAGAAACAACAATCATAAAGGGTCTTATGGCAGTTGTTCAGTCAGTCACTTTCAAATTTTTATGACCTGAAAGACACAATTTCCCCATAACTATCTGTTCATAACCAGTTTTTCGAACCCTTGTAAGCTTATGCCTGGGTTCTCATTGATATAATCTATCCAATTTGTCTTCTGCTGGCTTCCTTTTTTTCCTAATTGTTGTTGATTATCAGAGCATTCACAATGACTGTTCTCTTGAAATTATGTGTCCAAAGGACTTAAGCTTTAGCTTCATGATTTTTTGTTACCTGGCAAAAATTATTACCCATTTACCATTTTTTGTTAGATCCAGTGATCTAACAACTAAGTCTTCACTTATGCCAATGTGCATTTCATCATCAGTATTGTATCATCTTTGTATGTTTCAGTTAATGCTCTTGTTTTGTACATACTGATGAAGTCATTGTTGATTTTGTGAGTTAGTCCATGAAATGTTTGTACTCTGATACCTGTTTTTAGCAATAAGATATATTTTTTCCTTGCAGCTGGCTTGGTCTAGAGGAAGTGCAGCTGTGAAGCTTCCAGTCTTCAAGCCTTTCCCTGCTAACATTTTGCCTGTTCCTTGTAGTCAAGGAATTGTGCTCAATCTTTAGCAGTGCTGGGCAATGTTTGACTTTACTCACATCTTGACCTTTCAGTGGACATTTTCCACCACCACTATTACTTGGAGGAGTTGACATTGATGATGCCATTTGTTAAAAGTGGGATAATCATAATTTTGGCCTTTTTTTTCAGTCAATGCTTCAAAATTTTGAAGATCTGGCATAATATTTCTCCCAATTAGCATACATCTTTATTTTATAGTTACATTTTTTGAGTCTACAAAAATTATGTTACTACTGTAGACCATCAAGACATTATTTTGGCAAAGTTTCATAGACTATTTTTAACATTACTAGTGAAGTTGTTTGTCCAAGTATATTTGTTTAAAAGAAACTAAAAACACATATGGGTCCAACAGAGTTCAATACATGTTAATATGGTTAAATAAATATCAATATTAAATATCAAAGCCTAGAAAACCAATCACAACCTGGATAGCATACCTATTATCCACGGTAATATAAATCCTAATGAGAAAATAAAATTTAAGAATATGGGAGTTTAGAATTTGGGAGCGAATTTGTTGGTTTGGGAAACATCATCACATGTGACGGAAAGAGAGATTGGTTGGAATTTGGCTTCCAATATTCCTTGGGGATGCAAATTTTAAATGTGACCAGATAATAATTTTTGTGCCTGTCATATAAGGATATATTCAACTTATTGTAATTTTTACTCAACTATTGGGCAAATTCATCACAAGATTCCAGCTTCTATATATTGCACATTTTTGTGATACCTTGTAAACCTGTCCTGAGCAGATGAAAGCATAACTGTTAGATAACTAATAAATATTGAAAGAGTTTACAAATAAAGAACTAATAGAATGTTATTAGTTACATATTTTTAGGACCTGTAAATTGCAGAATAGACAAGTTTTGCATCTCTCTCGTTGTCTAGAATAAACTGTATTATTTTTAACAATGTATTTCAATGGTTTTACCTAGAAAACATAGAAAATAACAAGTAATTGTCTATTGTCTTTTTTACTAACTGTGTCCTGTGGCAGGGTATACATGAATAACATTCAGGAATTCTTGTTCTATTATCCATGTTTTATTTTGTTTTTCTTTCTTGAGTAAGTATTGAAGGTTTAGAAGGGCATAAGGTGTTGTCGCTAAGAAGCAGTCACACGCATCTTGTGAGCAGAAGCTGACGACCTCTGTCGTGTTTATTGCTTTTATATTATTTTTTACAGACACAAGCTTTCTTAATCATTAGATGTTTTACATTTGCTGATTCATGGAATACTTCTTTCATCTAACCAATTACTTTCTAGTTACATATTATAAGGTCAACAACTAGTTAAGGAACAATGACAGGAAGATAGAAGAAGGAACTAAGCCTGTTATCTATTTCAGTAGGTAAGGCATTAAGTCAAAAGGGGGTGACCTTTAGGCTGCTTTATTGGAGCAAAGGGTATAGAATTATGAGATGTGTGGGGGTGCTGAATATGGCAGTGTGCTGCACGTATTCAACCCCTACATCTCACTCTTTTCTATTTTATTAGTAAGGGCATTATAAGCTAAAGTAGTTAGTGGGTGTAATTAGGGAACATACATCTTTGCATTTATTTATATACAGCATAAACTTGTTCCTGAGGCAAAGTTAATGTTGGTTTAGTATGGATAATTGCAAGATATCTTTTTAAGTAGAGAGAAAAGACATTGAAGTATACAACAACAGCTGATAAGAATAGTAACTATTATAACAAAATATTGAACAATCTGTCCAAGAAGGCCAGTGGGAAGCCATGACCATAGAGCACTCCACCAATTTCCTAAGGTATCAATTTTTAAATCAGAAGCCAATTTATGTAAAACATTAATTTGCTTTTGAATAATGCCAGATTGATCAGAAAGGTTAAAACAACACATTCCTTCGAGTGTTTCACATCCCAGATGTTGTCGGAGCAACAGATAATCAATTGCAGCACGATTTTGTAAAATAGCTTTACGAAGTTCTATTAGCTCTTGATTAATGGCAGATAAAGCTAGGGAGGTTGCATTTATGGTTTTTGCTAAATTACATGCAAGAGAATTTAAATTTACATGAGCTCGAAGAGCAAGTGCTGGTACTCCTATTAATGAAACAGCTAAGGCAATATACTCTGCTTCATTGAGGAGAGTTCTAGAAGAATCACAAGTTTCGTCCAGGACTACAGACCTTCTGTGACGTTTTGAACTGGCTATGTTGAGTTCCGTTTTTGTTGGTAAAAATGTGGTGAGCCTACTAAGGCAACATTGTGTCGTACTTACATTGGCAGGAATGTAATTAAATGTCTCTTTCCCACAGGTAAAGAACCATCCTTTTTGTAACCATACATGTGCATAATTAAAAGATACTTCTTGAAAGGAGGTACAATTTAAAATCCCTTGACTGATATGTATACAATGAGGTTTTTTAGATGAAGTAGTACAATTGACAATTTTTGCACAAGTAAGATTTGTAGGAACAGCTACAACTGGTGTATGCAGAGCAATAGCATCAGAGGGTAACATATAAGAGGCAAAACCCCAGTTTGACATAGTTGCATATTGAAATTCATTGTCTGATAGAAAATTGCTCAAACCAGTATAATTTTTTAAAACTGATACTGGGACACACACAGGTATAAGACAGGTAGATAGTAGATTTTCCATATCATATGATTCAGAAAGACAAAAGTCTTGCACTTGGGTGACATTAGCTAATTGCACCCAAATATTATGGTTCATCCATGATTCTAAAGTATGAATTGGAAAAGCTTGAGTCCCCACACAGCAATTAAGAAGGAAAGAGAGACAAAGAATGACTAAAGAGTTTGCAGTCAAAACCACAAATATGGCAGCGCATAAATTCTCTGGTGTAGGTTCTTTCCCTTGTTGCCGAAGAACCTCCTGCGCTTTGGATGTTAGGTTCTTTACATCGCCCCAGGTCGTTGGCCGACTGCGATGGCGAGAGCGAAAGGGACGCTGCACCGTCTGAAGAGTCACCTTCTTCATTTCCGGGATTTGGTTCGGGACTTGATGCCACGACATCTTTGGCTGGTCGCACACACCGGGCTGGAATCCAGAGAGGACCTGTAGGAGCAAGCACAGCAGCATAGCCTCGTCCCCAAGTTAATAAAGGAGCTGGACCTAACCAGATTTTATCAGGCAATTGCCGATAATATACCAATGGATTAGGGAGTGCAGCTTTCTGCTGAAAGTGACGCTGGTAGGCAGTAGAGTTTTGCAAAGAAATATTCAGCTGATTTAAAGTTATTAGGACTTTATTAACTTGACGAGTTATCCATGCCAAATTAGGTACCCTTGATCCCTCCTTTTTTAATTGTTTAAGTAGACAATCTTTAAATGAACGATTGGCTCGTTCAACAATAGCTTGGCCAGTAGAATTGTAGGGGAGGCCATGTTGAAGAAGAATATTCCATGTAGTGCAAAATTGTAGGAAGGAAGTGGAAGTATAAGCTGGGCCATTATCTGTTTTAATAACAGCCGGTTTTCCCAAAGCCGTAATAGCTGCCATGAGATGGGAAATGACATGATTAGAGGTTTCTCCCCGTTGGGGGGTTGCCCAAATGGCTCCGGAATAAGTGTCAATTGAAACGTGAAGATACTTCCAAGGTGCTAGAGATGGAACGTGAGTAACATCCATTTGCCATAATTTATTGGCTTCTAAACCCCGTGGGTTAACGCCTGTGTCTCCTATAGGAGAGAGACCAGCACATTGAGGACAAGCGGAAATGATTTGTTTCGCTTGGCTTAAAGGAATATGGCAGGATTGTGCCAAGCCACGAGCATTTTGATGGAAAAAGGAGTGACTATAAAATGGATCAGAAAATGAAGTGGGTAATATATGAACAGCAGCATCCGCCTGAGCATTACCTTCTGAAAGAAGTCCAGGTAAAGAGGAATGACTTCGAATGTGTGAAACAAAATATGGATGAATACGATCCTGTAATAAATGCCTTAAAGTTAAAAACAAAGACAATAAATTAGCATCTAGTCTAGGTGTCACATAAGCACCAGGTAAATTAACAATGAGTTGACAGACATAGTGAGAATCAGAAATGAGATTAAATGGTTTTTGAGCAAAAGTGTGAAAAGCGAGAATAGCAGCCGCAAGTTCCGATCGTTGCGGTGTGGGTTGTATAGCTGTGTGAAGAATGTGCCATTTCTCTGTTGATTCATCTCGATAGGTGATTGCTCCTCTAGTCTTTCCGCCATCAGAAAATACAGTAATAGCATCAGACAAAGGCTGATTAGAAAGCATAGAGAAAATACGAAAAGAGGAAGTCATTAAGAATGTAAAGCGAGGGTCTTTAGGTAAATGATAGGAAATCTTCCCTACATAATCTATCAAAGCAATTTGTAAAGCTTGACATGTCTGAAATGCAAATTCAAAATTAGTTTTAGCAAGAGGAATACAAACATCCATCAAGTCTATGCCGGTTCGTTGAAGAGCCCATAAATGTCCTTGTACTATTAAATCTGCTATAGCCAGAAAAATAGGTAAAACATTATGGGAAGGGGTATGTGGTAAATAAAGCCACTCAATACAATAAACTTGATTGTTCTGTATAGCAGAAAGGACTGCTGTTGGTAGTTTCTCAGTGGGGAAGATTAATAAGGTTAGTGGAGAATTAAGAACAGGAATACGGTCGACGAATTTAGTTCTGATAATTGAATTAATTTGTTTAACAACGTCTTGCACTGCTGAGGGAATGGAGATTACATCTGCAGGGGATTTGCCCTGGGTGAGTAATTCAAATAAAGGGCTTAACAGACCTGTAGGTAAGGAAAAATAAGGTCTTACCCAATTTAGAGTGCCCAAAATTTGCTGTAGCTTAACCAGCGAAATAGAAGGAGGTAAAGAAAACTGTGGGATATTAGGACTTGAATAACTTTGGAGGAGTTTGTGTCCTAAATACACATATGGCGAGCAGAGCTGTACCTTTTCAGGGGCAATTTATAATCCACTATCGGCTAGATCTACTTGAAGTTCGGAAAGCCAATAAGATGGGATGGAAGGGGCTCCTATAAGAATATCATCCATATAATGATATATTAATGCTGTTGGATAACGCTTACGAAAAGGAGCTAAAGCATTAGCTACAAAATATTGACACAAAGTGGGACTGTTCAATATTCCTTGTGGTAATACAGTTCAATGGTAACGGCAAGTGGGTTCAGTGTGATTTATAGCTGGTACTGTAAAAGCAATTTTTTCTCGGTCTGCTATGGACAGAGGTATAGAGAAAAAACAATCTTTCAAATCTATGATCATCAATTGATGATCTTGTGGAATTAGATTCGGATTGGGAGTGCCACATTGCAGAGCTCCCATAGGCTGAATACATGCATTAACGGCACGGAGATCGTGTAGGAATCTCCATTTGCCGCTTTTCTTTTTTATAACAAAAACCGGAGTGTTCCATGGACTAGTGGAAGGGGCAATGTGTTGAGCTTGTAATTGTTCTTGAACAAGAATTTTTAAGGCTTGTAATTTGTACAGAGGAAGAGGCCATTGTTCCACCCAAACGGGTGTATTAGTTAACCAAGTTAAGGGTAAGGCAAATGATTTATTCGTCGAAAGTGACGGTAGCCCCCCATTTACTAAGTAGGTCTCTTCCCCATAAGTTGACATGGATGTCAAGAATAAAGGGACGAAGTGGAACAGTTACAGTAGAATTGGGAAGACTTGCAGAAAGAAATTGTGTACTTTGTCGCGCACCTTGTCGCCCTCCTACACCCCAAACACTAGGGCATGGGTCGGTGGGCCAAGATACAGGCCAATCTTTAGCTGAAATTACTGAAACATCAGCCCCTGTATCAATTATGCCCTCAAAAGGCTTACCCTGAAAAAGGACTGTCTGACGGGGCCGCTGAGTGGTGATCGGGGTGGTTAATGCAACTATAACAGGATCCGTGGAACCAAACCCGCTGTCCCCTCGATCCCTATCACGACCCCCTGCAGGGACAAAATAGGGCAAATGGAGTAATTGAGCAGGACTAGCATAGCTTGGCAAAGTCTGTGGCATGTTAGTCCATAATTGAATAAAGATTACGCCTGTATAGTCAGAATCAATTACTCCAGGGATTACAAAAATTCCCTTTTCCCCCATGCTAGATCGAGGCAGAATTAATCCAACATATCCAGAGGGGAGGGGACCAGAAAGTTGCGAAGGGACTACTTGTACCTCTCCTGGAAATTTAAAACACACTTCTTGTTGAGTAATTAAATCTATCCCAGCACTCCCTCTAGTGGCAGCAGGGGTATTATTAATTGCTGCTGGAATTACTGAGGAGTCTCTGTTTGGACCGGGGCCAGAGACCGGCCCGCTTTAAAGTTTCCCGACCGGCACTCATTAGCCCAATGATAACCCTTCTTACACTTAGGGCATTTTGTTTTTGGACGTTCCCTAACAATATATTTAAATGGTCGGGAGGCAGGCATTCCTCCCCCAAGGTTTCTACATTCCCGTTGAAAGTCTCCAATTTTTCCACAATTATAACATTTCCCCTGAGGTTTTTGAACTTTTGTAAGAGCTGCAGCTAAGAGATTAGTTTGAAAAGAGGCAGTTCCTATATCCTGACATGCTTTAATCATTTCTGCTAAATCAGGTTGAGCTCCCAATCCAATGATAGCCCGTTTACATTCAGTGGTGGCGTTTTCTTTAGCCAATTTCATGTGCAATTCAGCTTGGGCATCAGGATTGTCAATTTGTCATCTCAAGGCATCTTGCAGACGATTAATAAAATCTGTATATGGTTCATTTACCTTTTGACGAATATTTGAAAATGCTTGAGATGGTTTTCCAGTTACTGGAACTTTTCCAAAAGCTTTGTAAGCACATTCAGAAGATATTTGAAGAGTAGCTGTAGGCAAAACAATTTGTGCATTCACTGGAGCAAAAACACCAGAGCCATATAACTGCTCTGGGATGTAAGCACCTCCAGAATTTGCAGCTCTTAATGCACACTGATGTCTAAACTCACTATCCCATACCACATACTGAGCTGGTGTTAATAACATACGAATTGTTGTTTTCCAATCTTCCGGTACCAAAATATGGTTCCTCATTGTTGCTTCCAACATGCCTTGTACATAAGTACTTCCTAACCCAGTATCTCTTATACCCTTACGCAATTCTGTTAAAATTGCATATGAAAGCGGTCGATATTCCACCACTGCAGCTCCATTCTCATCTACTTGTCCTGTCAGATGTACAGGGCAAACCGAGAGCATATCTGCTAGTTCCTGCATATCTCCCTCTCCTTTCGCCATTTGATCTTCTAATACATGGCGAATGGAAACATAAGATTTAGAATCCTTTTGCTCTGAAGGTTTCACATCCATCGTGGAAGATATAGGAGCTGATGGAACTGAAACCTTTTCAGGATCATAATCGGGAGAGGGAGGAAAGCTTAATTGAGACCGAGTTACTGCATCCGCCCCATATTTTTCCACCGCGTGGCGACATTGATGCCAACAATGCAAAACATCAACTGGGGCTCTAGGTTCTTGATGAAAGGTGTTGCCTATTCTTTCCCAATCCTTAAGTCGGAGCGTCCCCCGTTCAGGATACCAAGGACAGTTTTTCCCAATCTCACTCACTAGCTTCCTAATGTCCGTTTCAGGCATCGTCATGCCTGATTTGTGTAAGAGAAACCTTAATTCTCTTACATGCGTTTGCTGGTGGTGAGATAGATCGCAACCCATACTTACCGTTTGAGAAATCCCGGAGGATGAAGGTGCACCAAGGGGTCTATTCCAGACGACGGCAAGTATGTTGGCTGTTGCTTTCCCTCGGAAGGGGTCCCTGTTCAGGCGCCAGATGTTGTCGCTAAGAAGCAGTCACACGCATCTTGTGAGCAGAAGCTGACGACCTCTGTCGTGTTTATTGCTTTTATATTATTTGTTACAGACACAAGCTTTCTTAATCATTAGATGTTTGACATTTGCTGATTCATGGAATACTTCTTTCATCTAACCAATTACTTTCTAGTTACATATTATAAGGTAAACAACTAGTTAAGGAACAATGACAGGAAGATAGAAGAAGGAACTAAGCCTGTTATCTATTTCAGTAGGTAAGGCATTAAGTCAAAAGGGGGTGACCTTTAGGCTGCTTTATTGGAGCAAAGGGTATAGAATTATGAGATGTGTGGGGGTGCTGAATATGGCAGTGTGCTGCACATATTCAACCCCTACAATAAGGGATATCCTGGAGTTCTGTATCTCTGGTTAATCTAAGCAAATGTGATTGTATTGTAGAACTTGGCTGCAAATAATAAATTAAGTGGTATGTTTTTCACAGAAACTTTATGCAAGTATATGCACAGTGACCAGGAAAAAAAGAGGCAAATGTCAGAAAGAAAAATGACAAGTCTCTATTGTTCATGAACTAAAGTGAAGGCTTTCAAAAAAATCAATCACTAAAACTTATCTTACAAATTCTCCTTGTCAGATATGTCCTCCATATCCTCTTTTGGATGTCAAAAGCTGCAAGGAAGGAGATTAAATAGCTGAAAGACAGAGATTGTGAAACAAATATAATCAGACTAGAGGAATTTGCAAGATTCGTGACTCACAAAATCATTTACTGTGGTAGAATGATTATAACGTATAATTTTTTTTCAACATGTTAGAGTACTTCACATGCCTTCTTATTAATCTATCAGTAGTCCTTTTTAGACTATACTATATTTTTATTCACAATGTGGAAATGTATCCCCAGGATTTGTCACAGAATAGTAATCAAATCAAACTTTTATTATGGTCAAAGCCTATCATAAGGAGAATGAGTACAAAAAAATTAAAAAGCATAAAAGATTCATAAAAATAAAAAAAACATATAAAAAGCTAAAAACAAAAATCTGAAAGGAATTTTAAAAAGATCTAAAAGTAGAAAGCATGGGAAACTATCACAATACAATTCATTTTTAAATAATGAGCTCTGTGCTCATTAAAAACAGCGTGCCTGGCTGAGGAATTCTGGAAATTGAAGTCTGCAAGTCATAAAAGGGCCATGTTTGAAGACCCCTGCTGTAGATAAACCATGGTGAGAGATTGTAGCCAACCCAAAGTCTTCCAGTGGGTTTTCATGATTAAAAGTGGTTCTGAACGGAGACTCCCTGATCCTGAGCCTAACCCCAAAATCATAATAGCACAGCGGCTCTTAATACGGTTGATCAGCAAAATCTGTGCTGAAATTCCTTTTCAGCTTAAAATATAGTTTATGTTTTTAGCCATATAATCACAATTGCACTCTTTTTATGGAATGGGACAAATTGCTGCAGCCAACTCGCCATGGCCAAGTCATCATGGGACAACTCACCAAGGCCAACTTGCCACAGGACAGTTCAATAATTCAATTTAACTATTTAAAATCATTTTAAAATATTTTAATTTTTATCATTCATGTTTCATTTTGTCCCTCCTTTGGCATCCTTTCTTGACTGATTCTATTCCACCACTACTTCAATATTAGTGTAACTGTTGTCTCACAGTGACTTATCCTAAGGCGAGTTGGTCATGGGGAGTTGCCCCTCAGTGAGCTGGCCATGGCAAATTGGTCATGAGAAATTGGCCATAGCGAATTGGCAGAAGCAAGTTGGCCGTGGTGACTTGTCCTAGACCCCTCTTTTTCTCCAGTATGTTTTTTAAAGATCTCTTCAAATATATTTATAACAATTTTCAAGTTTATCATGTTTAGTTTTGTCATTTTGTGCCATTTTATTGGTAGTACACACAAATATATCACAAGTGAGCATTACTAGATGTTGGCATTCCCTTCTTTTTCCCAGCACTTTGAGTTATTAAAATAATTGCCACACATTTATTTGCCAATCAAATTTCATGAATGGTGTTATTACAATGAAGTTTGTGCATTAAACATGAATATGATCTATTAAAGATTCTATGTATTACTCGCTGTTTATGTTTGGGTACCTCTAATTTTACCAGGGTTTTGATTCCTGTCTCATTCACTCATGCACTTTTGAATGTATTATTTAAGCTTTCACCTACATTTTCTTGCCTGTGAAACAGATCCAATTGCATCTTTTGCCTCTTCAGCAAAGGATGTAAAGAGACTCACAAAGTAATATTGCACAATGTTTTGCTTATTAAAATTGTGCTACTAGTGTCTACCCTCTGGAGAAACTGGTTATATACCTCATAGCTAATGAAAAAAATATGTGAATTGTACAATGCCTTATAACTTTTTTCTCTGTGACTAAGCTTATTTCATGGGAAAGGTATCGATTTACAACTGATTTGGCTGAGTTACCAAACCATAGCAGAAACAGGAACTTGGCACACCTTTTTTTTATTTTACTTTGATAATGCTATCATTTTCCCACTATAATCCAGCAAAATGCAGTACCAAATATTGATAGAGATCTGCCATGCTTGTGGAATTTTTGGTCATGCCTATATAAAATCGCCTTGGGTTTTGGCAAATACAAAAAAAATGCACCTTTTATTCATCCGTTTTTTGATCCAAAAAAAAAGACATGCAGCATCTCTGTAAGGCCCCACCTCAGCTGAATCTCTCAAGAAAGCAGAACTCTTGGAACTGGCATCATTTCAACAGGAACTTTTATTGAGAGTTAGTGAAGGCAAGAGAAGGCAGGCAGGATCTGAAAAGCCCACACGAATTCGCTAGATTACACACCAAAGTTTAAAACCCCTCCCAAGTGCCCAATCCATAGGTGTTAAAATGTTATGAGAACTCCGGACGGAGACAGTGATAAGAAGATGTTTCCCAGGTGTCTCTTCCTTGGTGAAGCGGAGAAGATGGCCTCAGGTAATTCCCCCCCCCCCCGTTACATTCCCCAGAAAGATATATCAAAGCGAAGAGGAACTGAGTAAACAAAATAAAGCTAAGCACAGAACAGGAGAGCTCCAAAGAGTCCCCCTCCCCGACAGAGATCTATAGGGACCTGACAATCTCACCCAAAAGGCATAGTATAGAATCTTTATAAGTGTGGACCTAAATGTTGGCATGCATATCACCTCTGGGCTACCCTACTATGGTTGCAAAAGCCAAAGCAGCCTTGGATGGCAGCAGATTCACATGTTTATGCATCTTTTTGCTGATATCTAATCATTATCAAAGCTCTACAGTTGACAAATGGTCTCGTATGATGTCAGAAATGCAGGAACTAGAAAGGGAAAATTATTCATTTAAATTTTAAAAGATTAAAACCTTTAATTAAAAAAAACATAGATTTGTATAGTTCGAGCCCAATGCAGGGCCACATTGATGGCAGGATATTTCTGACACTTGTTTGAATCGTGCCACATTCACAGTAAATATCCTTATCCTCAGAGGGGAACCCCCATTTTAACATGTGGTCTTTAGTTCTAGCCAAACCAGAGCACAGTCTATTTAAACATCTCCAAACCATCTACTCCTCCTCCAAACCTCCAGGAAACTCCTCAAGCAGTTCTATCCAGTTATGAAGGTGTTTAACTTGAAATTTCCATCTCTTTAATTATTCTTTTTGAGGTGTAGCAAAAATCTCTTCAGTGCAATCTAATTTCAATCTTTCTGTAGGGGATACTTGGCCAAATAATGGATGTGTCAGAGATGGTAACTCCTTGATTAGTTTCCATCCATTGTTCTTGTCTTGTCTTTTGCTGCTTTGGAAAATAGGTTGACCCCCTCTTCTTTGTAGGACCCCCTCAACTATTGGAACACTGCTATCATGTCTCCCCTTTTCCTTCTTTTCCTACAACTGTTCTTCATATATTTTAGCTTCCAGCCATCTAATCATCTTTGTTGCTCTTTTCTGCCCTCTTTTTATAAAACCAAAACTGGACGCAGTATTCTAAGTGTGGTCTTACTAACGCTTTATAACGCAGTACTAGTACTTCACATGATCTTGACTCTATGCCTCTGTTAATGCAGCCCACTGGGAGTTATGTTCACTAACACCAGGATCACATGTTCCTCAATTTTACTTTATATGAACTAATCCTGTGAATTCTGCCTGTTTTACTGGGTTTTGGTCTGACCTCCATTGCTTGCCATATTTGAACTCAAAAGGCATACTTGCTCTGTTGATACTCCCAGTAAAAAAAATATTTTGAAAGGTTTTTTTAAATCTTTAATCTATTATTTAATGTTCAGATATCCATATCACAAAGTTCCTGAAAGGGTAGGAGACAAATACATAATGGTATGTATAATCCTTGTAGATTACTTATATTGCAATATGAGGGTAAATCATTCTACAGGGTTTTCCACATTGTGGAGATCGTGTTTTGAGAAAAGAAAAATCAATACACATTTGACAAGAAAGAAATTACACTTTGCAGGAAAGTGGCAGGTTGTTTTTCTTTTAATAAGAAAATAGCATCAGGATCATGAATATTAGATCACTGTAAAAGGATTTTAGCTTTGTTGGCCAGGTCCCACAAAATGACACCTAGGATAAATTAAAAATGATATAATCTGCTAGGGTAACTAGCTAAAATGGGAAGCTGTCAACTCATATATTACTTCAGAGTGCAGAATCAATAAAACAAACAAGATCATTACTTCTTACATGTCCAGTCTGGGAATTGATACCACACTATAGCAAAAACAACAACACTGTATTAGCCCTGAAGTCTACAACATGGTGGGTGGATACATAACCATATTTAATATCTGCAAGATTTCCTTCCCCTCTTAGAAAGTATTTATTTAAATAAGAAAATCCTGTTTTCTTCTTTTAAATGTGCATATTCTCATAATCTAGGTCAGATTATTCTTTTACCTGGTCTTTACCTATTTACTTTCTTGTTAATGGACGTTCTGGGGTGGGTTCTACCAAGTTGTCTATTCCACTATCAACATATCAATAATTCTGAAAATGGCAGCTCTTTTGAGACAGAACTCACAACATGTTCTAAAAATCCAAATGAATCTACTAACCTAAAAGAGTTGGGGACTGCTGGATTAATTGTGTTGTAAAATTCTGTTCAGGTCTAACATTTTGTCTTGCCTTTTAAAATCTTCAGGAAAGGACTGAAAGTTTGAATCAATTCCATCAATGTTTGTGAAGTAAAGCAAGAAATATCCTAGAATCTGTAGCTGTTATATACATTTTACCTTACACAAATATCTTATATGTTCATTTATTCAGTTATTTTGCATAATGTTTTGAATCTAATAGTCTTAGTCTGAAAATTTGGTCTAGAATCAGTTTGGTCTCATGATTAAGACACCAGGCTACAAAGAAGACTAAGCCCAGCCTTAGCCATGAAAGTCAGCTGGGTGGTTTGGGGCCTGTCACCTTCTCTCAGCCCAACTCACCTCATAAGGTTGTTGTTGTGGGGAAAATGGGAGGAGGAAGGTGTGTTCACCACCTTGAGTTATATATAAAAATAATAAAGGTTTGATACAAATACATAAAATAAAATAAACATTTCTCTTAATGCAGGGGTCCTCAACCTTGGCAACTTTAAGACTTGTGGACTTCAAAGCTGGCTAAGGAATTCTGGGAGTTGAAGTCCACAAGTCTTAAAGTTGCCAAGGTTGAGGACCCCTGTCTTAATGGATGTTCAACGGGGGCAAAAACTGTGTCCATCTGAAACATATTATTTTCAACAGCAAGCACAAAAATATTTTTTATTTGAGAGGGACCTTAAAATTAAGTAATACTTTTGATATACAGAGACTAGGGTATGATTTCTCTTTCAAATGAATGATTTTTAATCTAATTGTTCTGGTTTATTTTTTAGGGATTTAACAATTTTATGCATAAACAAATCATTTTCATGAGAATTTTGTTGTAAAATTGCCTTGCCACATCTTGAAATGTCACCAGAGAAAAGTTCACCCGGCAATCCTAAAATATATCATTAGCTAACCTTTTCCATAACATTATTCTGAGAATACAATGAGAAAAGGGCCGTGCTTTCAGCTCCTCAAAGGATGGTAGGTGAAATTAAAGAAATTGTACATAGATAGTCCAGAGTTATGTCCTTACTCACATTTCAGTTCTGGTTCAACCACTTTGGCCAGCCCAGGAGCAATAATATGGGCCTTTTGCATCTGTTGAACAAGATGGTCCAAGTCATCTTTTTTTTTTACCTTAACAATATGTAAAAAATCTGTTTTTTCCAAATTCTAAAATGTGTTTTGTGCTTTGTTTTGTTCCTTCATGCAAAAGTGACTTGTGTTTTCTTATGTCAGTGGTGGCGAACCTATGGCACGCGTGCCAGAGGCGGCACTCAGAGCCCTCTCTGTGGGCACGCGCACCATGCCCCGGAGATGGCAACTGTCCCTCTTAACCAGCCGCCCGCTAACTCACCAAGGTCCCACGTGGCCAGATGCATCCCAGTACCCTTGTGCTTGCTGGCCTCTGTGTGCGGGGGCCGATGGTGTCAGGCAGCAGCCACCCCGGCCCCTGCCTCACCTTGTCCTCTGACCATGGCACCCCCACCCTGCCTTGCCTTGCCTTGCCTCATCCCGCAGGACGAGCCTCCTGCCCACCGCCTCACCTGCCAGAGACCCCCTGGATCTCCCCCAACCCTGCCCGGCCCCCACAGGCATCCCTCCCCACGAGCAACATCGAGGTGATCATGCCCACCTTGGCCACACCCACCCAGTCTGCCATGACCACCACAGCCACGCCCACCCAGGGGGCCACGCCCACCTGGCACTCGGCGATAAATAAGTGGGTTTTGGGTTGCAGTTTGGGCACTCGGTCTCTAAAAGGTTCGCCATCACTGTCTTATGTCATTCTCAAAGAGGACTAGAAAAAAATAGTAGTATATTTAAATTTATTTTATTGTTGTCAAGTTATAGAACATGTTGGTATTAATACAATTGCTAGCTTTGTTATTATTATTATTATTTGTCATTTCACAGGTATCCATCATTATGCAGCATCCCTGCTGCCCTCTTTTCCTAATCTGAAAAAGATTCATGGGGGGAGTTTCTTCCTTTTATTTTCCCTTAGGATGTTATTGAAATATATAAACCATAGAGCTTTTCAGAATATGGGTAATAGTATTCAGTGAAAAACAGGGCATTTATATACAATATTCAATCATTTTAAAGTCAAGGTGGATGCAAGAATTGCATTAATCTGTGATCAAGGTGGATGCAAGAATTGCATTAATCTGTGAAAAAATATTACATTTTCTACTTTAAAAAACTCAGAAATATTTTTTCCTATCAATATTCTTATTTTTTTAAAAAAAGAAAAAGCAGATTTGATCAGCTTAAATGGAAACTCATGATTTTTTTTGTGGTTGCTTAGCAACTATACAATGCTCAGATTCCTCTACAGCTGGACAAGCCAGAATGGATTATGCTTCCATTTTGAGTTATATCATACATGTACTTTCTTTTTTCAATGTCTTTCAATGTCTCTATAAACCAAAATTTTTAAATTTTTCTTTATTGTATTTGTGCAATGCATCAAAGACACTTAATTCTAGATATACTTTGTTCTCAAACCTATTTTCCAAAATAAATTATTTTTCCTGCAGCATAGTCATTTTTTTGCAACAAAGTATTTTTACTATTATAATTTTTATCTTAAAAAGACTAATAATTCATGTTTGAATCAAGTGCTAATCAACAATTGTAGCTAAACTATGATTTTAAGTCATTCATGTAAAAGCTGCATGAAAATAACTGGTACATTGAATTATTCATAATTTTCCTTGGAAAATACAATCTAGTATGTACACCCATGAGTTCCCAATACAGACTGCTTTGAAGAAAAAAAGGGTCATAAATTGCTTCTATGGCATTCTGATGAAAATGACAATTTTAAGAGAAAAATTGGATTTAATATTTCTTAGGGTAATCATTATTATCATCACTTATAATTAGTTTAAGATTATTATTAAGCTTGTGCATTAAGCATCACTGCAGATGTCAATACCTATTAATTTGGACTGATTTTGTAGAAGAGTCAAGGAGGGAGGGAGGGAGGGAGGGAGGGAGGGAGGGAGGAAGGAAGGAAGGAAGGAAGGAAGGAAGGAAGGAAGGAAGGAAGGAAGGAAGGAAGGAAGGAAGGAAGGAAGGAAGGAAGGAAGGAAAAAAATGGTGCTGGGAAGCCATTTCTGTTTTGCTACAAGGTTACATTCATACACTCAGTATGAATCTCTGAATCTTTAAAACATTTAAAGGAAGCTTAATTTAATTGAATGAAGCTTAATCTACAGAAAATAGATAACAGACTGCCAGCCAAGTTTGAGAACTTGAGATATATTAGTATTAGGATATTAATATTAGTATTTCTGCATTATGAAAATAGTGGTAATCAAATAAATAACTTGATTACAGTATTCTAATATAGGTCAGAGAGAATGAATATTACCATTTTGCCTGCATACAACTTTGTTAATGATCCACACACACACAATAAAAAGCAGGTCTTGTGTAACATTGCTATTAACTGTCTTTCATTCACATTTGCTACTGCATATGATCACATGCAATATAGCATACTCGGAGGTGGCTTTCCATTTTCTCCTCATACAGTATTCCTCTATTTTATGATGATGATCTGTGGTGAAAGTGGGATGGGAGTAGGGCAGTCATCCTTGTTCTCCTTGACCTCTCAGCAGCCTTCAATACCATTGACCATGGTATCCTTTTGGGCCATCTTGCACTGCTTTGGTTTCTTTCTCCAAGGCCGGAGTGAGAGATCTAGCCATGACCACTCTCTTGTGGCTGGGTACTCTCTCAACCCCTTTTTAACATCTATATGAAGCTGGGTGAGATCATCCTTCACCATGGGTTGAGGTATCTACTGCTCACTGATGATACCAAGCTCTATATTTCCACCCTGGTGACCCAAGTGATGCTGTTGCTGCCCTCCCGCAGTGCCTGGAGGCTGTGGGGGACTAGATGGGGGACAACGGTCTTCAACTGAAGCCTGTTGAGATTGAATGGCTTTGGGTGCATGGCGCTCCAAGAGCTTGAACTTTGACATTTTTGGTTCTGGATAGGGTGGCACTATCCTAGACAGATCCTGTCTGCAACTTGGGGGTTCTCCTGGACTTGCAACTTTCTCAAAGAGCAGGTGGCAGTCATGGCTAGGAGAGCCTTTGCACAAATTCAGGTGGTATGCCAGCTGTGGCCTTTCCTGGATCAGGAGTCCCTGAGCTCAGTCATTCAAACCCTAATCATCTTGCATTTGGACTATTACAACAGGCTCTACATGGGGCTATGCTTGAAAAGCATTCAGAAGTTACAGCTGATGCAGAGTGTGGTGGTGTGGGCAGCTTTTGAGACCCCTACATTGGCCCATGTTATACCCCTGTTTCATGAGCTGCACGGACTCCTGGTTTGCTTCCAGTTCAAGGTGTTGGTTATCATTTTTAAAGCCCTTCATGGCATGGACCCGAGATCATTAAATTACTTGTGTTTGGTGCACTGGTTTGGTGCACTGGTAATACCACATCAATAATAATAGAGGTGGAAAATTCATCTAATGTTCTAAGGGCTTAGGGCAGATTCAAACTGATATAATTACATTAATCCTATTTTATTTTGGGAATATACATAATTAGTGAGAAAATGAGCATTGATGATTCACCAACTTGGCTAACATTACTCTACAATATCTATTCCCCCCCCCCAAAAAAAAGGTTCAGGAGCCACATACAAATTGGTCAGATGAAGTAGAAGGTCTGGATAAGGATTTTCAATTAATATTAAATAATACCGTTCTGGAATTACAGTCTAAAAGAGTAACTTTTATTACATGATCACTGAAGCCCAATCTGTGGAAACAATTATGGAAATAAATGTAGCATATTCTACTTTAATTGCAATAACACATTCAAACTTACTGGAAACATTATTTTCAAGAGCAAAACTTGTTCAACGATGAGCAAAAATTTAATGAAAGACATATGCCACATATCAGTTCAGACTGGTAAAAGTAACACTGAAATATCAGTTTACAGTGGCTGCTGCAGAAGCAATTACAATCTTTCAGCATATTTATAGTAGCCATTCCCAAGGGAAAGAAGACAAAAACACAGTGGAAGCTATGCAAGATCCATTTCCCCTAAAGGGGCAATACAAAAAATATAAGTAACCTTAAGCAAATTTGTAGATCTTTCAAGTTTGATAATGCCTTTGGGTTGCTTTTCTTTAAAAACCTTGTTCTTTTAGGAAGGAATATAAAATCACTGCATTTCTAATTTAAAGCAGTATGTACATGTAGTATATAAGTTGACAATAGGATTAAAAATTATCCATAGCAGAAATACAGAGATGACTAATTTTGTGAATACAGTAAGAAAAGAATTCTCCACTTTGCCATCCAGGGAAAACATTGGATTAAATATTAAATCACACAGACTTTATTTGTTATTATTAGCTGCATACATATTACTAAATAGATAGCATGACCAAGCTTGGGATCCTGAAAAGGGTTTAGATGGGAATACGCAGAGCCAAATCCCAGCTTTGAGAAGGAATAGCTTGAGGACATCTACCAACTCAGTGGACTACTGTTAACATAGATGGAGATTTGTGTGATCCAGGCATGTTCATTCTCTAAAAATTATTTAGAATATCCTTTCTTATACAAACCTTCAAATGAAAGGGGGAGGGGAAAACCAGGTTCTAGAAGTTGATAGATAATGAATGATTCTAGCATTGTGAATGAAACAGACTGGTCCAGCAAAATCCACAAAAAAATATAACAGTATAATATAAATATATAAAATATAACAAAATGTTATGTTTTGGAAGACTATGGTAGAGGAGGATTACTTAAAAAGCCAGGAAAAGTATGACAATAATAATGGATGTTCCAGTTATATCGTTAATATACAATGATACCTCGATACTCATCGTTAATTGGTTCCTGGAGGGGAGATGAATACCAAAAATGATGAGTACCAACAATCTTTTCCCATAAGGAATAATGAGGTGAGTCACAAGGCAGCTGACATCAGCAAGTTTTAGCTTGTGCGTTGATACCAAACAAATGATGAGTACCTGGACAAAATTTTCACATCAAAATGCATTGAGTACCAAATTTGGTAAGTTTCAAAGCAATTACTGTACGTGCTTGAGTCAAACATTTTCATACAATCTTCTTTTGATGGAGAGATCAACCTGCAGAAAAGGGATTTGGAAAAACTACTATGTTTCTCAATCATGGGAGTACTGTAGGAAGATTACTTTTCTTATTATGAAACACAGCAGTTTGGATTAGTTCCAGTACAGCCAATGTTGCTTATAAAAATGTTGATTAAAAAAAACTTTTATCCAACTGTATCTAAAAGAGTGCCCATTTTTTCAGAATGCTTAACAAATCCTGCTGAATGCTATTTGTACAAAATTTCAAAACGGTTTTGGGTTCATTAATACTAAATTGTGTATTGAAAAACATTGTCCTTCTCTTTTTCAGTTGCAGATGAATTCTCAAATAAAACATGACAAATATTCAGATAAGAACATTAGAATATTGGTAGGGCAGAATGGAATACGGTATGTAGCTGTCAAAAATAAAAATGTGTGGGTATATGGAATAAAATGTCTAAGGCTAGCAGTTGCTTCAATAAAAGAATAATCTGCTCCTTGCTGAATTTGGAAGGAATGGAAAATCAAATTAGATTCAATAACATCAGTAGCCTTAGAAAGTGAAGAAGGACATAATCAGTTTTTCAGCTGCTAGAGCTGAAGAATACTTCATCATGGTGTCATAAAGTATCTGTGAAAGATGCATCACTTTGAGAAAATGGAAAAAAACAAAGAAAAGCAGAAAAAATAGGTGCAATAATATTTTATGCAGAGATACAGTATAAACACTAGGCAAGATGCTTATTTAGCAATACCAATACAATGCATTTGTGTAGAACCATTATACATAAATTATTTATGCTTATAGGCTTCAGCAAGGTTATTCATCAACAATAGAAAGACTTTCATTCAGAGACAATGGATTTTCTTTAACTTTTTGATTTCTAAATTTAAACAGTCATTTCTAAAATATTTCTTCTAAAATGATTTGAGTTCTAGTCAGTAAATAATCCACCATCCATAATTCTGACATATGTTACAATGGTAAAGTGGCATGGAATAGCAAGCCATTTTTGGTACCTTGGTAATGTAGGCATTGACCTAAGCCAGGGGTAGGCAACCTTGGCTCTTTTATGACTCGTGGACTTCAACTCCCAGAATTCCTGAGCCAGCATGGCTGGCTCAGGAATTCTGGGAGTTGAAGTCCACGAGTCATAAAAGAGCCAAGGTTGCCTACCCCTAAGCTATCAGATACTGCATGCACTTTACTATGAGTTTAAATCAAATCAATATTTAAGTCAATACATTTTGAGTTATATTTTAGGACAATACAATTCTATTATAAAGAAGTGTAATATATTGCATTTTTTAATTTTAGCACTCCTTTGTGATCTTTGTCTCTCTGAATAAGTTACTGCTCTGCCTCCCCCCCCCCACCCCCCGCATAGTCTACACTCATGTCCTGATCAATAATTCACATGGAGCTATAGAAGTGTAACACTGTCTTAGAGGAAAATTCAAAGTAATAATTTGAGGTATAAGAGTGAGTGGTATCTCCAACATTAATTGAGAAAAATATGATTCAGATTTTTTTCAGTTACATGGTCTAATGCAGAATTATGAGATTTCCCAGCAATATTCTCAGAATACTTATATGTATATTTAGCATAAAGATAGCTTTGGAAAAGTCAGTATCCATGAGGCTGTTCAAAACAAGTGAGAAGATAGAAGTAGCATTGGGATCCAAGCTCAGCCTATTATGTGTACATACAAAGGGGTAAAGTGAACTCACAACACTGACTTGTGAAATGTTAAAATGTCACTCAGGAAGCATTTATTAAAAAACATTTCACCTTCGTGCTGTCCCTGCTTTACAAAACAAACCGCATAAATGCATGATACATATGGTTTTGCACACAGTTTAATCTCAAGACAATATTGTATTAACTCATTATATTATATACAGTGAGATGTTCATTTGTTACCAAAGACAGGTTATTACATGAATATTCCATCTGAGCTTACTCCTGCCAATAGAAACCAGCCAAAAGTAACATGCAGTTTTGACAATTTAAATAAAACAGAAATGAATACTGAGACGAGATTTTGCTCTTACAATTCTTTTCTTACGATATCTGAAATCCAAAGAATTAATAAGTGAAAGGTAGCATACTACTAATCAATTCTGATACTATTTTTCTTCAAATATTCTAATACAGTCATGTGAAGAAGAAAAAAGATACACCCTCTTTGAACTCTATTGTTCTACGTATCAGGACATAGTAAAAAAAATCATCTGGTCCTTACCAGTAGTTAAAAGCAAGTAAATACAAACTCAGATAAACAACAACACATGACATATTACACCATGTCATCATTTATTTTACAAAAAAAAAAGGCAAAAGACTGCTCGTGCTGCTACACTTTGTACCAGTTGAAGCTCCTATCTGTATTTGCTCATTTTTGTTATTCAGCTTTCCAATACTGAGTTTAATAAATAAAAGTTCATCTGAATGTTGTATTCATGTGTTTCTGATCTTCACCATGGAAGAGATATACTGATGCACCAAATCAATTATATTATTTGATAGGAGTAGCACGGGGTCAATGAATCACTACATTAATGAGCTATATTGAATCAGGCTATAAGGCAGTATATGTCTTATAGATAGATGTGTAAAATATCTGTATTTCAGATCATTATGGTTTATTATCTATTTGTCAAACAGCAACTTCAGGAATCCGGCATTCTAATTTGTAATCAGATTTCCTCCGTGCTAATTTGGAACCAGTTAATTTTAAAAGGGAAAAAGATATTAGAAAATATGGGTCATTTTCAATGTTAACAGCACCCATGCGAAACTGATTAGAAGACAACATTTTTATTTGTTTATTGGAAGTCAGAGAGAATATATTTGTGATTTGGCATCAAATTGGCCTTGGCACTGCCTTTCGGTGAAGAATTAATGTTGACCAGCCATGTGAAAATAAGCCAGAGAAGAAACCTCTGAACTAGTTAAGCAAAATACTTGGAATTAGGTGTGAAATTGAAATATTTTATTTCGTATGGATTGTGTACTGGGTTGTGATGGATAAAAGAATGATAGCATTTGATAAGAATGCAAAATTGTATTCCAGATTTTTACAGATTTGTAGAATAGTTGAAATAGGATTAGGACCAAGGTTTTGAATCTTGGTGCCATGTGAAATCACTATACCAATGGAGAATGTGCAACACAAACATCTATTGGCATTTTCATTTCAGGTGTGAACCTACCTGAATAAATACAATTACTGAAGTGCTGAAGTGGAAATAAGACTTTAAAAGAAAAACACAGAATTCATGATATTACATCGTTCAAAGTCATGATTATATTTTACCCTGATGTAAATGGTTTTTTTTTTTTATTCTTGAACTTTGCAGATCACATTTTCCAGTGCTCAAAAAGCAGCATTTCACTGGAAATTTATATTTTATTGTGGTATGTTCTTGCATTACAATAAGTGGTTTGACCCATTCATTAGCCTAGCTTAATTCACGCCAGTTTGCACATTGCTAAAAATCATTTCTCCATATTTTCCATATTGCTCTGATCCATAATCCAAATATACTACATTAGTCCTTCCATATCTCTGTTAAGGTTTTGATGTATTGTTTGGCCTAACTATGCTGTTTATTAGGAGGTGACCTTTTGTTTAGATTGGTTGGCTGACTTCGGTACTAATAAGCTGACGGATGAGGTGGTTAATGAATCCTGTGTATAGAAATAATGATAAATTGCTTATTTGAAATTCTACAAACACAGCATTGCAAAGCTACCTGGAGGAGTCTCTGGAACTGAACCAATTTTACAGCAGGAAATTTTATTGATTACATTGAGAGAGAACATTTTAATCATTTTACAGCACTGTATAGCCTGAAGTAGTAAAATCCATTAAACAAGGATTATAAACTTTGTTTTAAACTGGATCCTAAATTATTTCTTGATGTGCAGTCAACAGCACTCTATACGATCAATCTCTGATACTAAGGTGTATTAAAATCAAGGAGTTTAATTTTAATTGCCACTATGTCTGTCCTTCTATGGGAGGCAGATGCTCAAGAAGCTAAATTACTATCCTACAGACAGGATTTACACTGGGCTTTTTTCCCTTCCTGCATCCCACTAACGCTTATCTTATTTTGTTGTCCCTCCCTTTCCCCCACTGTTGGCCATAGCTCCATACATGTAGAAAGCCTTCTGTCTGTACCTTCAATCTTCGTGGTTTTGATGATAAATCTACTTCAATAAAAGTAGTGGATTTTTTAATTAGTGATTTAAAGTTATGGACTTCATATCTTAGGTGGTGTGACTTGGAGAAGCTAAAACATGCAGAGAGGTCTGTGAATAAGTCTTTCGGAATGAATTAGGCATCCCATTCCAAGAACATTCAGTCGCAGGAAATGGGAATGATCTATGTCAGTAAAGCATATACCTTCAGGCCAGGAGAGAAATGTTCCTCCTAAAGTGCAATGGAAATGTCTAGTGATTTTGATATTGTGATAAGTGTGCCTATGCTCAGAATAATTAGAAAGAAGGATGAAAGAAATTGTTCATTTGAGCAATTTATTTGTACATGAGACAGAAAGCCACATCCACATTCCTGATACCCAGTGGTATTTTTTTTTCCTCTGGACATGCAATTGAAAATTCTCGTTTCTCTCTCAGGAAAATAGGTTGGATATATACTTTTTAAGGCAGAGAAACAGGAAAAAATTGTTTGGGCTCACAGATCACACTAAGTTAAAAAGAAGTTTAACTTTAACTTGGTTTTAACTTAGCACTAAATTTGACTTTAACTGTTATGGTTTGTAAGGAATGTTTATAATTGAGCATAAGATATTAAACAGGCCACTGTGGTTTCTTTGGTTGTTTGTTTGACTTATCATACCTTTTCTCCAGGAAAGCTCAGGACCTCTGTTCTCTAAATTTTATCTACAACAATAACCCTGAGAAATCAATGTGGTTGAGGAAGTGGCATTGGTCTAAAACAGGGGTAGGCAACCTTGGCTCTTTTATGACTCGTGGACTTCAACTCCCAGAATTCCTGAGCCAGCATGGCTCAGCATGGAAACCTCTCCATTTCTCCTCAGCATGGCTGGCTCAGGAATTCTGGGAGTTGAAGTCCATGAGTCATAAAAGAGCCAAGGTTGCCTACCCCTGGTCTAAAATCACCTGGTGAGCTTCAATGGCTGAAGGTGGGCTTAAAACCGGGGAGCCCAGTAAGAGCCCAGCATCTTACCCACCGCACGGACATGCTCAATGAGCTTTTAAACTATCAATACAGTCACCCAGCAGGAGGCTGGACTAGAAGACCTCCAAGGTCCCTTCCAGCTCTATTCTATTCTATTCAATTCTATTTTAAAAATACAAATTGAGTATCCTGTCTGTTACCAAATTATGGAGTGAAGCTGTCTATTGCTCTGTATCAAGAACACACAAACATATTGCTTTCAAACTCTTACCCGAAACCTCAGCAACGCTATATCCAGGAGTCAGAATATCAGAGAGGTCAAGTTGATTTTTTACGACTTTTTATTTACTTGCTAATTTTACAATATCCAAACACACAGTTTTACATTATCAAAACACACAAGCGCGCATGCGTGTGTGTGTGTGTGTGTGTGTGTGTGTGTGTTTTGATGCAGAGTGTGCCTTCAAGCCAGTTTTTGACTCCTGGCCACCGCCTAGATCAGTCCCTGCAATTTTCTTGGCAAAATTGGCAATTGCCTACTTCCTCAGACTGAGAAAAAGTGACTAGCCCAAGGTCACGCAGCTGACCTTGTAACTAGAGTTCACTATTTCCCAATTTCTAGCCTGATGCCTTAACCACAACATCTGACTGGGTCTTGTATGTGCATTTGTTTATGTGTATGTAAAGGATCACAAATGCAATATTCATTATTACATTAAAACCACTTCCATATGTTAATATATTCAACATGTAGAAGACTGCCATAATTCCCCTGGTCAACATTATATAATTCAGGCCAAATATTGAAAAATGCACTGGCTTTAACTTGACATGAAGAAAACTGAAGAATATTGTTTCACCTTTCTGTTATGTCAATACAGGAGTTATTCTCAAACCTATTCACTAAAGCCATCATTTTGTTTAACCATGTGCAGTTGGGCAGCAGTCAACAAGATTTATTTTTAGAGAATACTTCTGCATTGAGAATACTTCTTAATACAGGAATGTATTGAGTGGTGCAAGATGTGAGCACAAGTTATTTGATTTATGATTTTGCCAATTTCTAGAAAAAAAACAGACCATTTACTTATCACTTTTCTTCATTTCCTTTTTCTTAAAATTTGTATCATTTTTACTTTGCAAAAAACTTCTTTAATAGAAATTATTTTTTTTAAAAAAGTTAAAGCTAGCATATTAATTATTTTGGTGTCGCTGGCATCTAATCAAATGTCTGTTTCTTTTTTATTTGTAAACTATTTCCCACACTTTCCTTTTTTATGTCCATAAAATTTGTGTCTAACATAAACCCATCAGCTATCTTCTGATAGTCAAGGACTTTTAATTCTAATCCCTTTATTATTATTTTTTAACATGGACTTTGACCTATGTTCTTTGTGTTATAGTTTTAATTATTTTTATTTAACAGGAAAAGGTTTTTTTGAATATTATTTAATGCATTCTCATTTCATAGTGGCTTTTATGGTACTTCAAATAATTGTCCGGGAGTTACATTAAAAGGATAATAGAGTAATAAATTATTAAAGAATCTTACTTGTGCCAGATTTATATTATGGATGAATTCAGACACCACATTTGACAGTTTAGTCAGCTAAAATCTAGAAGATGCTGATAACTGAGCATGGTCAGAGAGACTGATTAACCAAGCAGAGCCTTTTCCGATGTCCTCTCTGGAACATCATCCTCTCCAGAAATCAGACTTGCCTGATCCTGCTGGCTTTTCACATGGAACTAAAACCTGGCTTTACTACCAAACATGGCTGCTTGATAGCATGAATAAGCACAATTTGAGATTAGTGTATCTATAAGAGTTCTCAGTGGCTACTTTTTATTTTACTTTTTGATTTCAATTTCGGTTCCTTTTATTTTATTTATCTATTTATTTGTATCCCGCCTTTATTATTTTTACAAATAACTTGAGGCAGCGAATGTATCCAACAAGCCTTCCTCCTCCTGGTTTTCCCCACACCAACAAGAACCCAGTGAGGTGAGTTGGGCTAAGAGAGGGTGACTGGCCTAAGGCCACCCAGCTGGATTTCATGGCTAAGGCAGAACTAGAACCCACAGTCTCCCGCTTTCTAGCTTTGTTGGCCAAAATTATAGATGATTGTAGAGAGTCAGTACTTATTAATATAATCATTTAGAAGAATTTTTCAACTATTTCACACTTTTGAGAGTAGTACTTGTAATTTCTAATTGTTGGATTAACTTCCTGCTAGGCATCAAAGAAAGAGAATTGGATAAAAAGCTTTCTTACCTCTATCTGCGAAATGCACTTTTAGTTGAGGTTTTAATCTAACCTGGCATCTGCAGTCCCTTTGAAATCCCACCTTATGTTAACAGATTGATTCTAGCTGGATGATCTACTTTAGACCAAGTGGAGTTGTCTCATAAATCTATAATGCAGAGATCTTATTGAGGGCGAGGGCATGTGAATTATTTATAACATCACTTAATTCTAAGAGATGACCCTGTAGTAGTAGACAATTACTCCTCTTATCCACTAATTCTATACAGGAAATTGTACAATAATATCTTGATCCCTGAATTCCCCATTTCTTCCCCTTCTGCATAACCTTGACAAATTAAAAGTATAATCATCAGAAGGTTCTCACTTACCATTGTTAAAGCAGGTTAGGTGGTTCAGAGAGAGTCACTATGACTTTCTGGGGGGAAAAATAAAGTGCGGATTTTGTAACAAGAACTGAAAAAATCAGTTCTCAGATAATAAACCAGCAAATGTGTGGAGAAGCCTGCAGAACATCACTGATTACAGCAGACCTCCCTCTTCTTTCTGAAGAGAGTTGTCAACTGGCAGATGACCTGAATGTGTTCTACTGTAGTTTTGAGAGGAGGTCACTGTCATCTACTTCCCCACTTCAAATACAACAACAGTAGCCAAATTTCCCATGCCTATCTCCATCCCTCTGCCACCCCATCTGGTGAGCTTAAAAAAAGATGTACGAGGTCTATTTAATAGACAAAAGATTCGGAAAGCACCAGATCGAGTGACTCCTTCTTCCTTTGTGCTGAACAACTGGCCCGCAACTTCAACCACATTTTTAATAAATCACTAAAGATGTGTTACGTACCTACTTGCTTCGAACACTCTATTATCATCCTATTTCCCAAGAAACCCTCCATCAAGTAGCAAAATGACTACAGATTGGTTGCTCTGATATCTGTACTTATGAAGAGCTTTAAGACATTAGTGCTGACCCACCTGAAAATCATCACAGACCTGCTGTTAGATCAGAGATCTTCAAACTTGGCCCTTTTATGACTTGTGGACTTCAACTCCCAGAATTCCTCAGCCAGCTTGTCTGGCTGAGGAATTCTGGGAGTTGAAGTCTACAAGTCATAAAAGGGCCAAGTTTGAAGACCCCTGTATTAGACCCTTTGCAATTTGCCTACCAAGCAAATAGATCAGAAGATGATGCTGTCAACATGGCATTGCACTACATCTTGCAATATCTTGAATCCTCAGGGACCTATGCATGGGTCCTTTTTGTAGACTTCACTTTGGCGTTCGATACCATAATTCCAGAAATTCTTCATTCTAAACTGTTTCAGTTAACTGTGCTATCCATACTTGTAGGTGGATTATTAGCTTTTTGACAGATAGGAAGCAACAGGTGAAGCTAGGGGAAATCGCACTGTGTGCCTGGCCAATTAGAACCCCTCAGGGCTGTGTGCTCTCTCCATTGCTCTTCTCTCTGTATACCAATGACTTCATCTCTAGGGATCCCTCTGTTAAAGTATTGAAGTTTGCAGATGATGCAACAGTGATTGGTCTCATTTGAGATAGTGATGAGTCTGCATATAGATGGAAGTTTGAACAGCTGGCCCTATTGTGCAACCAGAACAATCTGGAGCTGCTTCTCTCTGAAACATGGATTTTTTCACTCTTGTTGATGCAAAAATTATACAGTAAGCATTGTTGTACATATGTATTTCCAGAAAAAACTCATGTTCAAGCAAACAAATGAACAATTCTACCATTGTTGAATGAAAGTACTTTAAGGGGCGGTGTTCAGTTCAATATGGATAGTCTGGTCTTCTTATTCAAGTCAACTCTTCTGATATTAATTGATTTAAAATGTTATATAGTTATTTTCTCCTGATCCTGCCAATGTCTTGTCCTGCATCCTTGGCATACCACTAAATAGCAAAATGTGTTGCTTATCCTGAAAAAATATGTGCCTCAGTAATTAAATAGCATTCTTCTCAGCATATTGGATAAAATCAGGCAGATTTGATGATTTTAATATAGTTCTTCTGTTTTCAGATGTGAATTCATTACCTAATTTTTATGATAGACAAATTATTACTCTACAACAGGGGTCTTCAAACTTGGCCCTTTTATGACTGGTGGACTTCAACTCCCAGAATTCCTCAGCCAGCGTGCCTGGCTGAGGAATTCTGGGAGTTGAGGTCCACCAGTCATAAAAGGGCCAGGTTTGAAGACCCCTGCTCTACAACACTTTATTCATCATGATGCTTGATTTCAATGGGTTCCCATTAGAGTTTAAGATTGTTTCATAAATTTTCATTTGTATTCCATCTTTAATTGTTAAATAAAGATGTCCTGTAAATAAAGTTCAGGTTAGTAGAAACTGTTTTCTATGGTCTATTTTAGGGGTAAGGATGACACTGATACTTAGCTCTAGCCTTCTTCTCTCAAAGAATCTGAAACTGTAAAGTCCAAACAACAAATGCTTTGAGGCATTGTAAACACATAAGAGATTGACTCTTCATCTCTAGCTCTGTATTTATCTCTGTGAAGAAAATAGTAGCATAAGTAAGAGAAAATAAACAGAAATGTCATATTAATTTATGCTACATTAGAATCATAGAGAAAAGTCAGGGTTTATTAAATGAAAAATATGAGATGGGTAAAAAAAAGACTTTAAAAAAAAAGAAACCGGTTTCTAACAGTGTGCATTGTGCCTCCCAATCTGTCAGTATATTTCTTGGTTTTATTTAATGTTGCTCAAGAACCATTGTATCATTTATAAGGTTTAATGTAAATAGATTCCTTTGACTATATCTCAGGAAAGGAGTAAGGAAACATCACAAAACTGATATAAATGGCGGTGCTAGCAGAATTGCAATTCTTTTATTTGTTGCTTACTTCAAAGCTGATTAATAACTTGCTGTATTAAAATCGTTTATTAACACTGAAAAAGGCATTCTTTAGTTTTTCTGTCAGATTCAATCCAAACATTTTTCTTCAATATTTTTGAAGTTCAGCTCATGACAAATTCAAAACACAGCATTTTCCAAAGAGTATATCTCAAGATGTATCAACATATAGTAATCACTACAGTTGCAAGTAATACAGGAAAAGTATTATTCCTTATCCATTCAGTTAATATTTTAAGGATAAATGAAAACTCCATTCTGAGTTAGTTCATTAAAGCATGAACGTATACAACTTTTGGGGGGATGAGTATGTCCTGAGTTATTGGACTTGAGCTAAACTGTAAAGAACAACAATTATTAGACCGAAGATAATCTTATACAAATCAAAGCTCAAATAAAATAGACTTTCTTAGTAGCAACCAAGGTTCAAGGACAAACAAATTTCAATAGCCAATTCAAAACAATTATCAAACTTCCACAGATGGTACCACAACTTGAAGTAACTGAGCATGCAAAATTGGCCTTCATAAAGAAATGTTTCAGTGCAATGCTGAACTTGGGTAGAGGCTTAATTGCATTCATCATCTCTGGTCACAAGAGCCTGTCACTCAAGAGCAATAGTTGATCTACAGAACCAAGCACTCCTTTTCTTTTCCCCTGACTGACATAGCAACTGTCATGGCAACTAGGTGTGGGAAGTCAACCCTCTCAGAGAAGGAAATATTAAAAGGGCAGAATATTATATTTCCTCAAAGGATCTTAAAGAGGCAGAAAAGCATGCCCAGTTTTTCTTAATAGCCCCAAGTCTCCCTCCCCCAAGCAGAAACCAGTTCTGTAAAAATGCAGATGTAATAATCCATTCAGGAAGGTTGGAGCCCTCCAGCTAGAAACTTAGGAAGACAAAGACACCTAAAATCTACATACCCCACCCAAACTCTAAAACAGGACATAATAGGATTAATCCACAGATTGCAAAGGGGCACACTCAGACTCAGGTCAAAGTACATGACAGGAATATAAAGCCTCAAACAGGAACAGGAAACAACCTCAAGAGCCACAGAGGGCATAAAAACCCACTCCCTACATGTGCTCTCTCTCTTTTCTTCCAGAGCCATCTTTCTGTCTGGCTCTCCTCTTCAATAAACTGCAATCTTCTTTCTAAAGCAGTCGCCATGTTTTTATTCACAGTTTGGACTGAACCCTGATGAAGACTTTTCCTTCAACATAGGGAAAATGGCGACTGAAATAAGGAACCAGAGTATTTAGAGAATGATACAACAAAGAACCTTTTATTGGCATGCACAACTATAATGATCACTGGCTCCCAGCCCAAAAAATGCAAATGAGATTTGAACTCAGCAGTGTTATGGGTTACATGCCTCCAGAAAGGTTACATATGAATGACAAAAAGGAATTGTAAATCATACTTGACCTTTCCAGGTGCAATGTAACATCTAATAACACTATGGATGACCTTACGATGACTATCCCAGCACATCTACCTTCACAGTCTCCCCATTTCTAGTCTGGTGCCTTAACCACTTTAACAAAGGGTTGTTGTCATTGTTTTAATTTAGGCCTGTTATAAGAAACAGTATGAGCATTCCTGGCTTTCTCTGCCTGGTCATAGTAAAAGCATTCATTGCAACTAGAACTTAGTTTAATTTCTCTCAGCCTGAAGAGTTGGTTTATCTGTATTTCATCATGAGGAACAAGTAGCTTTCTTAGATTTAAGAAGATTACAGGAACATTCTGGGGGGGGGGAAGCCTTCCCTTTTCATAGATACAATAGCAATAACTTTGGACTACCAACTGTTTATACTAAGATATAGTATATATAGTATATCTTAGTATAGCATATCTTAATATAGTATAGTTCCTGATCGTTAGAACAATTAATCAGTGGAACAACCTGTGAATGCTCCAACACCGGAGGTTTTTAAGAAGAGAGTGGACAACCATTTGTCTGAAATAGTATAGGGTTTCCTGCCTGAGCAGGGGGTTGGACTAGAAGATCTCCAAAGTCCCTTCCAACTCTATTATTGTTGTTATTGATGTTATTGATATGTCAATTATACCTATATAACCAATATTCTATATTTATTCATTTATCTTTGGTGCCTTGAGTCAGTCTTGACTCTGGCGACTGTCTGGAAAAGTCTCTGTGGTTTACTTGGCAAGACTTTGAAAATGGCTTTCTATTGCCTCTTTCCTAGGGCTAAGAGACAGTGACTGGCCCAAATTAGCTGTGTACCTAAGGCGGGACTACAATTCATGGTCTCCCAGTTTTTAGCTTGATCCCTTAACCCAGGGGTAGGCAACCTTGGCTCTTTTATGACTCGTGGACTTCAACTCCCAGAATTCCTGAGCCAGCATGGAATTCTGGGAGTTGAAGTCCACGAGTCATAAAAGAACCAAGGTTGCCTACCCCTGCCTTAACCACTACACCAAACTGATATTCATTCACAGTATATACAAGTCAAAATATATGACACAGAGTTTATGTAACTAATGTACTAAGTTGCAGGAGCAAACTCTTATTGCCATAGTATAGACTTGTAAATCATTGATTGCAAAATAAGCAGTTTGCTGGTTGTAAAAAAATAAAGATAAAGGGAAGTTATGAATTATAAAATACATGAAATGATTTATAAAGGACTGACTTCCAAATAATCATTTTTGTTTTCATTCCCTATTCAAGGCATATAAAATGCAAAAATTTGCCGGAAGCTGAGTAACTTATTAACTCATATATAAATTATATGGTTTTTTTGATGAGATTTGAAAAAAAGGCAGTTTGTGCTTCTTTTGTTTTCTGCTAGATACTCTATAATATAGATTTTCACCAAAGTCAAATTTCTAAAATCACATTACTGGGCTTTTTCTCCTTCAAGTGTGATTAAAATGGAAAAAGATGTGAAAAATTTTCAAACTAAAATGTTTATCTGCGACCAAGAAATAAACATTCTAAAATGGATATTTATTATGAAATGTTAAATACCATTTCAGCTATAATGTCACAAGCTGTGCTTTTTAAATAAGAGATTATCAGCCAATAACAATATGATTTAGCAACCCAATAAACCAATTATGTGGATGCTTATTAAGCTTTAATTATTTGAAGGAGATTGAACCCTCCATTGGTCCTTCTGCTCATTTGTTTATGGATCTGGCTGCAGTTGTCTAGTCTAATATGACAGTATTATGTGTAATCAATTAGAAACTGCAAAATTTTCTTGTGTGGGAGCAAAAAATAAACCTGAAGTGTGGAATATACTATTTATTTCCTAAGGATCACATAGGAAATAAGGTAGTGCTACATAAGCAGCTGGCAATTGGAAGAGCTGGAATATAATTCCTCCTGTTTATTTCAGTAAAATGTCAATACATTTGTTTTCTAGGAAAGCTGAATGCTTAATAATCAGAATCTTAATCAGACAGTTTTAATTTCTCTTTCATTTCTCATGAGTTCTATTAATAGAGTACCTTACAACTTATTATGTCTCCTCTATGCTTAACCTTTTACTATAGGTATTGATTAGTACAGCACTATATCCAAGGGCAACAGCATCATTAATTGCTAAGTGATCTGGAAAACAATTACAGACCTCTTGGATTTTATACAAAGAGATGAATGGAGCTGTCAACATAATCAGATTCTGTGGTAGCTGTTGATGAAGTCAATTGTGCCGCTCATCTCACACTTTTCCATCTCATACTTTACACCAGGATACCCACTAGATGTTTTAATTCTGACTCCCATCAATATAGCCTCCAGGGCAAATAACACAGTTTTGTGTGAGTTGTTTTGCAGAAAATCTAGAGAATTCGAGGTGATCTCAGTAGGTTACTAATACCAGAAAATCTTAATTATGTAGTGTTGAATGGAAAATCTTCATCAGGGTCCAGTCCAAGCTGGGAATAAACAAAATGGAGACTGCTTTAGAAAGAAGGTTGCAGTTTATTGAAGAAGAGAGCCAAACAGAAAGATGGCTCTGGAAAAAAACTGACCAGAGTGAGTTTTTATAAAGTCTGAGGCTCTTGAGGTTGTTTCCTGTTCCTGTTTGAGGCTTTGTATTTCCTGCGTCATGTACTTTGACCTGAGTCTGAGTGTGCCCCTTTGGCATTGGTGGGTTAATCCTATTATGTCCTGTCTTAGAGTTTGGGTGGGATATGTAGATTTTAAGATTCTTTGTCTTCCTAATTTCTTCAGTTTCTAGCTGTATTTCAACAGTTTATTGTTGAATTATTGTTAAAATTATTTACAACAGTGTTGGGTTTGTTTTAATGGTTTTAGGAAGGTAACATGGATTAAAAAAAAGATTCAAATTAAATTGTAGTCATGTTCATCTGGACCAAGGATATACTGTGCAACACAACCAAACACCAAGGCCTTTATAAAATTATAAACACATTCAGGAGTACAGGAGGTACCAGAAGACTTTACAAGCTTTTTTTGCAAGGTTGTGATTTATTAATGTCTGAATAATGCTAAAACGCCATATATTGAGGTTCATGGACTTGTTCTGGGACACAGAACAATAATAGCACTTAACTTCAAGTGGTATGTTTGGAAACTACCATCTAAAAAGTAGGTCATAATAAAGAATGGTAAAGCCACAGTAAAAACTAAGTTGAATTTCATTCAAAATGAATCATGGTTAAATAAATCATTACTCCTTCCATTTTTAATACTTTTCTCCTTCTTTAACATTAAAATTTGCAATTCACTGGCAATAGTTGGAAGGCCTTTTTTTATCATAATCATTACTTTCAGGGCCACATGCAACCCAGGGGACCCAGGTTTTGTATCTCTGATTAGGTTTACTTCACTGATGATATTCATCACAAGCACAACTGCCACTGACATACAGTATACAGCAGAACCACATTTGAGGGGGTTATATCTGCACAAGTATTAAATAGCTCCTCTTGATTGGGAGCTGGCTGAATTAGGATACTCCTGGTATGTCAAAACAGTACATGTATAGATGAAGACATATTGAACAGATTACTTGAGGGACCATCTCATCCCATTGGCATTGGCCCATCCCATTTGTGCTGGCAGAGGAGGCATGATGCAGGACCTGTCAGCCCAATTATTAAGGCTGGCAGGGTCCAGGAAGAGGGCCTTCTCTGCTGTTGCTCCTGCCCTCTGGAACATCTTGCCCCTCCCCCCGATATGAGGTTGGCCCCAACCCTCCTATCCTTTCATAAGGACCTAAAGACCTGGTTCTGCCAGTTGGCAAGGGGCCCCACTGGGGGAACAGCACAATGGGGGTGGCTGATTGAGTAACAACAGATCCCCCCAGTCCTCCCCATGTGTCCTTAGATTTTAATCTTTGGTTAAAGATTAAAACCCTAAGTAGTTTTTTGCCTGATTAAGACAACTCAGGGCAGGTACATCTGCCTTTTGGTGAAAATATATAAAGGACAGCTCTGCTAGGTAATGTAAAAGGTTATTGGTTGTTGCTGCTGTTGTGTGTGTTTTGGGCAGGCTGAAAGAGCTGTATAAATCCATGCACAGTTAGATTTGCAGATGAAGATCAGTAGGAACAAGCACAGCAGACTGATGGATAGCAAAGACCAACCCGACATCAGAGACGCTTTTAAAAGGTGCTGGAATTCAAAAATTTGAGGAAGAGATATTTTTACATTTAGGGGATTGGATGCTAAAACATATAAAGATAGTTGCTGGAATTGGGTATGTGTAATTTAATGAAAAAGAAGGACTGGGGGTGACATGATAGCAGTGTTCCAATATCTCAGGGGCTGCCACATAGAAGAGGGAGGGAGTCAAGCTATTCTCCAAAGCACCTGAAGGCAGGACAAGAGGCAATGGATGGAAACTAATCAAGGAGAGAAGCAACCGAGAATTAAGGAGAAACTTCCTGACAGAACAATTAATCAGTGGAACAACTTGCCTCCAGAAATTGTGGGTGCTCCAACACTGGAAGTTTTTAAGAAGACATTGGACAGCCATTTGTCTGAAATGGTATAGGGTTTCCTGCCTGAGCAGGGGTTGGACTAGAAGATTTCCAAGGTTCCTTCCAACTGTGTTATTCTGTTACAATATTCATTTCTCTGTCTAACTGAAAGGAAGTCTGAGAATAAAAATACTGAAAATGTCTAAGCAAATGAGCATATCAAAGCTGAGATAAGGAACACCTATGTAAATCAGTGATGGAGGGAGAAAGACAATTAAGAAATAATCTTTAAATACGTATTTGTATAGATGTGTATATAGAGTTTAAGTTACAACCACTCTTTTTATAAGAAATCAAAACAAAGTAATTATTTCAAAAGTTTTACATCACTGTAGTTTAGAAAACAGCATATATGTGTCTGGAAAGTTCCTGACATTTCCCCATTTTTTAACAGGGTGAAGTAAAACACTCTATAAATGAGAAAATAGCCATCACCCAAGTACTGTAAAGCGTTGACACTGCACATCACAAACAAACTAGAATTTGAACTGCACTGCAGCTGAGCCAGAAGAAATTCAAATTGGTTGCCAAAGGAGATCAACAGTATATAATCACATGGTTCAGTGTCAATAGGAGACTAAGACAAAGCTTCAAGTGGAAGCGCCTTTGATTGTTCTTTCTCATTCTATGTCAAACTTCCAGAGCCATCTGCAGGTTTGTTGTCTTGCTGTACATGGTCTTCTTTGTTCTTGTGCATTATTCCTAACATAAATACTAATGCCTTTTTTATCAAGCCAGCCTTAATATCTATCCACCAATTACCTGGCCTGTCGAGAAGGCTCCTAGTTTACGTTAAACCAGGGGTCTTCAAACTTGGCCCTTTCATGACTTGTGGACTTCAACTCCCAGAATTCCTCAGCCAGCATGCCTGGCTGAGGAATTCTGGGAGTTGAAGTCCACAAGTCATGAAAGGGCCAAGTTTGAAGACCCCTGCCTTAAACTAATGAAACATTGGTGAGATGCTTCTCTGTATCACTGAATTAAGAATGAAATTCACCCTCCCAATTTTTATCTATGCTGTAATTCTTGACCAATTCATTTTATACAAACTTCCACTTTAGACTCCTGCCACAATTGCTTCTGAATTTAAGGCTATTGCACTAAGCATAAATTATCAGAGGATCACGTTTACAGCTTAATTAGAAACTCAGGATATTTTGGGTACCACTTCATAACTTTGTATAGCAACATGGACTTTTACATAGCAAACAGACAAGACCCCAGTTGACTCAATGCTCTGTGAAGCACGGGGAAAAGGATATTAAAAGGATCAAATGCAGAGACAATCCTAGTTACCCAATTTTGATGGCTAATCATCTTTTTATTTAGGTCCAGAAGAAAAGCTATTATGCAAATCAAGTGTTGGATTTTATTCCATCTATAGCCTTATGCATTTTAAAATATGAACATATCAAATATGTTTTCATACATTTAGTTTTCACTAAATATGTTTCCCCATATTACTCTATTTCTTAAAACTTTGATGCTTATTCTTTTTCTTGCCTTAAAAATCATTCTTCCTTATAGCAAGGGTTAAACCAAAGGAATCAAAAAGCAAGTATTAGAAATTGAAGGGAAAAAAATCTTGGCTGACATGATCTTCTCATTTGCATTTGATGTTACTGTGGTAACATTGGCCAGTTAAATAACTATTGGAAAATTCATTGAAGCACAGGTAGCCTTTAAAACAGGGTCCTACATACTTTGGGGTGGGAAGAGAGCTGTCAGGAATTGAGATTTAAAGTGTGGTACAATGGCAATGGCTGGTAAGGAAAAGGATTAAAAAGGAAAGACAGTGCAGTAGAAGCAAGAGACAAAAGAAAAGGAGAAAGAACAAAGAAGAAATCTAAATAAATTAGGTAACAGTGAAGAAAAAGCTGTTTGTAACTCTGTTAATATCCAGACACTGAACTGGAGAGACAGTTTTGGGACCTGGTAGAGATAGCCTTAAAGGGAAGCTGTGGGGTACCTTAAAACTACCCCTTCCTCCATCCAGTCCAGAATTGTGCAGTTTGTTGATCTGGGTCTCTTTCTGGGAAAGCTCTGAGTCAGCCAGATCCTACCCCCCTGCTGCACACATTCCATCACGATTTCTTCCCTATGATCCACTCTCTGGAAAGTTAGGGCAAATGATAATGAGAGGGATACTGGATCGAATGAAATACATATCTAGTCCGGCAAATGTATCCCTCAATGGTCCACCAAATATCTGTGAGACATACCAAGGAGAGTACCTAAACAGCAGCAGTCACCAATGGTCTGTCTCCAATACTGGACTCAGTTTAGAGTTGTTATGACAAGCTTCCATTGACAATCTTCTATTATATGGATCTGTCTCTCTATAAAAGTCCATCCCATTCTATAATTTGTCATTGCAGAACTTCCCTGTACTCTAAAAGATTGTCAGACAAGATTTAGGGAACAAAAAGAGAGAAGACAAGAGAAAGTCTTCTTGAGTGAATAAAACTCACCCATGAAATACTGAATGGACAAGAAAAGGAAAAGAAACTCAAGAATCTTTCATGCTGAAATATTAATTAAATATCAAAATAATTGTCTGAGAAGGCATATAATTTCTGTACCTATAATCATTCTTCTGGCAAAGACTAAGTTCAAATGCAGTCTGTCAGGAAACTCCTGCTCTAAATAATGACTTTGCAGTTTCCACAAACAAGTTGTCACACCAGAGAAGTTCTTAATTTGGAGAAATTATTGCTTAGCTGTAAGGACTGGCAGTAGGAATGACTGAAATTGCTGTTTCTCTGCAATATCTCTGTTTTCATCATTTATCAAGATTTAAGCAGCTCAGGGCAAGGACATTAACTATTTTTGAACAAAGGAAAAACACCATTATTGGAAAGAGTATTTTTCATCACAGTAGGAGAGTTTGTGTTTCCAACTCACCTCGACAATACAGCTGATGCCATTGCAAAATGAGAAATTGCAGTCAATGTAGTACAAAAATAAGTTCTCATATTAAAGTAAAATTGATCTGGAAATGCTTTTAAGGAATGTCAGTCATACTATACCCCAGTTACCATCACAATGAACTAAATATTTAGCATAGACCTGGAAGTTAATGCTCAGATGGTTAGAAACCTGGGAACACAAGGAATAGAGAACATACCCGAGTAATTTTGTAATGCCTAAATAATAATTCATATAATGTAACATTTTGCTTATAACTGAAAAAAGGCAAATTAAACTTTGACCAATGTGCTTATAACAATGTGCTCAAAACGTGACTGAGTGTTTTGTCAGTGGCAGTTTCGGCGGCTACATCTCCCACATGTAGGGGCATTTCAGGAAGATCCTGGATTGCCAGGATGCGAGCTGCTGGGGCTGGGGCTGGATCTGTTTGAGGCAGAGGCAGTCGGCTGAGTGCATCAGCATGGCCCATTTCCTTGCCAGGTTTGTGGACTAGCCTGTATGAATAGGCAGCCATAAAAATTGACCATCGCAGCATCCTTGACGATAGAATCTGCGGAGTCTGCTTGTCTGCTGTAAAGAGACCGAGCAACGGCTTATGATCACGTGAAGTATTAATACCACTTTACAATGCCTTGGTAAGGCCACACTTGGAATACTGCATCCAGTTTTGGTCACCACGATGTAAAAAAGATGTTGAGACTCTAGAAAGAGTACAGAGAAGAGCAACAAAGATGATTAGAGGTCTGGAGGCTAAAACATATAAGGAACGGTTGCTGGAATTGGGTATGTCTAGTTTAATGAATAGAAGGGCGAGGGGGGATATGATAGCAGTGTTTCAATATCTCAGGGGCTGCCACAAAGAAGAGGGAGTCAAGCTATTCTCCAAAGCGCCTGAAGGCAGGACAAGAAGCAACGGATGGAAACTAATCGAGGAGAGAAGCAACCTAGAACTAAGGAGAAACTTCCTGACAGTTAGAACAATGAACCAGTGGAACAACCTGCCTCCAGAAGCGGTGATTGCTCCAACACTGGAAGTTTTTAAGAAGAGACTGGACAGCCATTTGTCCGAAATGGTATAGGGTTTCCTGCCTGAGCAGGGGGTTGGGCTAGATGACCTCCAAGGTCCCTTCCAACTTTATTATTATTGCAAAGTTTTTGGACATAGTTCCCAGTGCCCCGATGACAATGGGTACCACTGTTACACGTTTCATCCATAATCGCACAGTTTCGATGGCCAGGTCGCGATATTTCATATTTTTTTTCAGTTGTTGTTGTTGTTGTTGTTGTTGTTGTTGTTGTTGTTGTTGTTGTTGTTGTTGTTATTATTATTATTATTATTATTATTATTATTATTATTATTATTATTATTATTATTATTATTATTATTATTATTATTATTATTAAAATGTTGAAGAGTTGCCCGTATAGGAAGTCATGGAATTTTTTAATTCCTGCTACAATAGCGAGGGCTTCCTTGTCTATCTGTGCATAGTTTCTCTCTGCTGCAGATAATGTTCTAGAGTAATAAGCTTAGGAGCTTGCAAGCATAACAGAACTGAACTCAACTGACAGACTGACAGATATTTATACATGCCGCCACTAGGCAGTGACCAATCAGATTTAAAGCTGGTTTACCCGCTAAAATATAAACTTCAGTTTCCCTCCAAAACTGAATGTGGAGACACATTTAAACCCAAACACATTAACGGTCAATATTAATACATAACAGAAACCAAGGAGAGAAGCAACCTAGAACTAAGGAGAAAATTCCTGACAGTATATTAAGTGAGGACAATTAATTAATCAGGGGAACAAGTTGCCTTTGGAAGTTGTGGGTGCCCCATCACTGAAGACTTTTAAGAAGAGACTGGATAGCCATTTATCAGAAATAGTATAGGTCTCCTGCAAGAGCAGAGGGTTGGGCTAGACAACCTCAAAGGTCCCTTCCAACTCTGTTACTCTTAGTTTATTTTTAATCCTGTCTTGGGATATGATTAGCTGGTACACATTTTATTTTTTAAAATTAGGTTCCAAAAAAATCTTGGGACATATTGGAGTAATTTGATTTTGTTTACCTGCAACCAATGTACTAACATTAGTTTCAGGATCTACTCAGTCAAAGTCTATAAATATTAGAGGTTGACGCATCCCAGGTTATCCCCATTACAATGGAGTATGAACTGAATATATGATAGCAGAAGCTGGTTACCTTTCATTAGAATGTGCCAGTGACTGCATAAAATGAAGTGCAAAAAAATAATAAACTTTCCTCCTCTCTATCTTATAAATGCACAAATGCACACCTACAATTTAGCAATCTATTTGAAACAGCAGTTCTAGTACTGTTTATACATCCTTATTATAAATATGACTGGTATATTTGTGACTTACTCAGCTGCATTGCACTAGGACTGAAAAATATACCAATTTTGGGGACCTAGAAATGCAAATAAGTGATTATACCAAAGAAAATTTGTTGGTAAACAGTATTTCCCCTTCCCCTTATTTAAAGGACTCCTGAAAAGTAGCAGTTGGAGCCATCTGTCACTTCTCCAAGCTGCTCTTTCATCATCCTTCCCCCAAATATACAAAAGGAGCAACACAAAGTTTTGACAGATTAAAAGTATCACAAAAACACTGCAGAAGGTTTCTAAATTTCAAACACTTCCCTGCTCCTTATTTCCTGATTCCTCTTTGATCATCTTCCTATAATGGCAACTACATTAACAAGTCCATGCAGGTTTTTTGGAAACATTTTTCAAACATGATTTGTCATTCCTTTTCTCTATTTGCAAATCACCTAGCTGGCATTGTGCCTGGGAACAAATTCACAATCACCCTATTTCTAAGCCAGTGTGTTTAAACATTACACCAAAACATTTTCCAAGTTGCATATTTCTGAATATGTCTATTTTGTGTTAACAGTAAATAAAGATAATGTTGATGCAAAGCAGCTAGACAATCAGAAGAAAATTCAGACAATTTAAGCACAAAAAAGCTGATAAATTTGAATATAAACCATGCATACCAAATAGCTTTTTCAGTATGTCTTATAAAGTTTTGACTGTATCGTACTTATCCCAATGTCTGCTGATTCATGCAATTATTAACTGATAATACAAACAAAGATGTATGCAGGCAAACATACCCACGAATTATCTTATTTTAGTTCAAGAAACTCAAAGCAATAGTCACAGTTCTTCCATTTATTCTCAATTTTCTGATATATATATCAGCCAGCTTCTGAGATTCGAACCTGGGCTGCTTGCACGTTAGGCAGCTGTGTTGATCCCTAGATTTCTTCCTCCCATATTTGGGCCGACAGGGTGCATCAAAAAACACTCAAGACATATGTGTGTGTGTGTGTGTGTGTTTGTGGGTGTGTGGGTGTATATCAGAAAACTGAGAATAAATGGAAGAGCTATAACTATTGCTTTGAGTTTCTTGAATTAAAATAAGATAATTCGTGGGTATGTTTGCCTGTATGTATGTGTGGGGGGGGGGGGGCGTAAACATTTTAAAAATAAATTTATTCACATTTTTCCCTCCCATTTTCTCTCTGATGAAAGAGAAATTGCTTTAGCATTTTTTTCAAGGGAGAATAGAACTATGGACAAATTGTCATAGGCAGATGTCATATTATTGCAGATCTTCATTTAGGAGGGACCCAAGAGATAAGTTTATGTCCTGCTCTTTAATATGAGATGGTGCTATCCATTCAATCATGTCTTATTGCGAGTGAGCATGTCATATTGGAATTCAATATAACACAGACACAAGCAATAGAGCAAAATCAGACTAGTGTCTTAGACTTTAAAAGAGCTGATAGAAATCACCCATCCAATCTCCGCCCTCAAATTTGGTGGAGAATTTTGAAAGTAATTTGTACCCAGTTGTATTCACAGTAACCCTGTGAGATATACAAAGCTGAGGGAGAGTAAGGCGATGTGTTTACCTTGCTAAGAAATAGTGTGATTTTTGTCTGCTTTTGGCTTATCCTGAAAAAAACAGAAAGAAAACCTGCCTTAGTTTGATGTGGGAGCCCAGTGACTAATTGCTTAAGAAACAAATGGTCAGGGCAGGATCTGAATATTGGCCACCTCTGTTCCAGTACGATATTCTAAAAATTTAGAGGTTTGATGTTTTTGTTGTTGTTGTTCTTCAATTCTTATATTTGATTTTTGAAATAGAAAGATTTAAATCAAGATACATGAATCAATTTTCAGCAAAACAGATAAACAAAGCCTGTGAACGCCAGCCAAATAGTAAGAAAGGAAATGCTGACGCAGCCCTCATTATGATATTGTGCATAGCTATAATGAAGCCTCCAACTGATGTTCTGACAACTCTTTTGTCGAAGCACAACTCATTGAATTTATCTGGCATTCAGAAAATTTACTGCAAGTGGCCAAAATGTTTATCCCTTCATTATCGTATTGACAATATTCCTTTTATCCCACAGGAGGCCAAATAATGAACAGAATTCAAGCAAATGTGTGAAGCATGTGCAGGAGTAGCATCTGTTATGTTCTTCCTTGGCAATATTGTTTCATGTGGGAAAATCCAGGCCAAATGTAAAAGCACTTTCTAGGAAGCAGTTGCTATGAATCAGTCATTATTGCCTTTTGTGTAGCTGCTAATGCTAAGTGTTAAAAGTTTTTTCTTCTTCTTTTGATTCATTGGTTGGCAGGGAAACAAAGCATGCTTGCATTTATGCATAAATCCATTATTATACTGCAGTTTTCCAAGTGAATGCAAATACTTATGCTCTTCCTGAAATTGTAAAGTGGCAAACAAAAGAAAGATATATTCAGTTTAACAGAAGAAATAAAAGCAATATAGTTTGAATCTAAAGAATCATAAGCAAAGAGAAAATAGTAATATTCTTTTGCTCATGCTAAAGAATTCTGTTTGTTATTACATTGGCTGGGTTTGCATATACAATCATGTGAACAATAATTTATAAACTCATAACCCATCTGGTCAGGTTTAATACTTCATTGATGGCATATGAAAATCATCACAATCCTGTAAAATTCTTCTCTGACTACCTTTCTCCCTGCAATCACACTGGAAACCCAAGTCAAGTTTGTGCCAATGGCTAGGAGAATATACCTAGGATTTGGCAACTCTGGAAATTTTGATTCGCTTAAATTTTCTGATTTGTTTCAGTTTGTTTCTGCAACCTTTTAAATTTGGCAAACATCCATAGATATTTTCATCTGCAATTCTCCAATTACATATATTTTCATGCTTACTTTTTATAAGATGCACACTTTTCCCAAACATTATCCCCTAACCTAACCTATTTTGGCTGAATTTGTCTTCCTGATGAATATTTATATATACTGCCATTTCACTGAAAGATTTTTGTGTTGTTTTTCTTGTGTAGAGGTGAAAGTACAATTGTATGCATACAAGTTCTTTTTTGTATGAATACATTTTGGGAAACTGTGGAATATATATGTTTATGTAAATACTGTGTTTGGACCAAATGATTTTTTTTCAAGCATCTTTGTGGATAGGATGTCAATTTTAGTGCATGATCAGTGGCTCTGTCAGGTGATAAATACTGGTTGGTATCTTTTTATTTTTATTTTCTCTTGCCAGATTGATCATTCTCAGATATTTTGTAGTGAATAACACATGAACATTCACTATCCGGTAGTTTGAGGTTTAATAAAGCAAGCTATGGAATGGCTTGGAATCATCCAGCAAGGAGATTATCCCAGTCACCCCACCCACCCACCCCTCTTTCTGCTACATACAATTCATTCAGAAAGTATTCAGCCCCCCCCCTTCACTTTTGTCAATTTTGTTATGCTGCAGCCTGATTCTACAGTTGCTGAAAATCATTTTATCATTAATCTACACACAGTACCCCATAATGACAAAGTGAAAACAGAGTTTTAGAAATGTCTGTAAATCTATTTTAAAAATGGAAGACCAGTGGCTATCAAATGTCTATGGAGATTCTCAGTCATCCAGGTGATGGTTGTCCCAAAGGTGCTTTTCAAAAGGCAACTGGACTTTCTTTGGTTTTTTTCTTGAAGATATTCCTCTTCTCATCCAAGAAGCTTCTTCAGAACTTGGATGAGAAGCAAAATGTCTTCAAGGCAATTGAAGAAAGTCCAATTGCCTTTTGAAAAGCACCTTTGGGAGTGGCTATCAAACTACCAAGAGTTTTGGTGGGGTTAGGGTTGAGGTCCTCAGTCTTACTCCACGGGCTTAGCTATAATGTTGTAAGTTGTGCATGATTGTAGGTATCAATTTAATGATAAAGCTGGCAGTAAGCAAACATGTACAGTATCATTTGAATAAATCTGAACGTTGTTAGCTTTGGATGAATTTCACCATTGTTACTTTCACCTGGTCCTAGCAATTTGTGGGCATCAGTTTGCTCTTCTGCAAATGTATTTACTTTTAAGTCAAGAAAGAAGACAAGCAAACATGCATCAGCAGCTGCCATGCATAATCCTTATGCATGGAGATTTTTGTGTCTCCTGAGAAGAATCTTAAGAATAGATACTAAACAATGCTAAAAAAGAAAAATGGTTCCTAATTGCAATGCCTGGCATTGTTACAGCTGATTGCAAACTAAACCGATAGTGCCTCCATTCTCCATTCTCCATGAGACATTTAATTTTCTTTCAGATAGCTGGATATGCCTGGTGTCAGTACATATAAAGTCATTTGTCAGCAGTGACTGCCCAGAGTGATGGGGAAGCACTGAAGTATTCCATGGGAAGATATTAAAAACAAGCCTTTTTAAAGCAGACCTTACATGCTCTAAATTGAACACTATCGTACTGCAAGTTTTTGCAACATTGCAAAAAATCCTTTGTTGCTAGAAGTGAAATTAAGATCTGGGATTTTGAGCAACTTGATTCCTTCCCTAATTATATGAATGTATTGGAGGTATATTATAACCTAAAAGGAACTTTCCTTTTAAAATTAGTTAAGATAAAAAAAAAATTAATACACCAAATAATTGTCATATGAACAAAAAAATTATCTTCAAAATTAATGATCATCATCCTAATAATAAGAAAAAAGGGGGAAAGACTCCAGAAAATTATATTAGAAACAGAACTGTATTGTTCATTATTGCTCAAATGTCTTTTTTAATTGTGGCAAGAAATGTTTATAAAAAAAAATATAAAAATTGGGGAGAGAAAAAGTTTATAGAAAAATAAAGATTGCAAAGCAAGCTAAGAAGAACATGTGTATTTGTTCCCGTTATAAAAGAATGTTTATCTCCAGTTACTTCACACAAACAAAGCATTCCAAAATGTGACAAGAACAGTTAAATAAATTCTTTTGTATTGTTATTATTTAATCAGTTCTCTTTTCATTTGATGAAAAAGAATTATTTAATCATTTTTGCTACCCTGGAAAAAATATCCTCTCTCTCTCTTCATTTTTTGTCACAAGAGAAGAGCAGAGTAGAGAATTTCATTTTTTTTTACTAGCTCTTTGAGAAATTCTAACAAGATTTAGTCAGAAATAAGTATTGAATTGTTCCAATATATATACAAATGTATACCTGTACAGTGTGATCAATAGTATATATGCAAATTTCACTTAATGTTTGGCGAAAAACAAATTCTGGCACTTGTTATTAGAGCACAGACTTGGCAGGATTTAAAAAATTACTAAATCATTGTCATGAAACACCTGTACAGATAGTAAAACCCACATGGAAAACCATAATTTAGATCTTTTGACTATTTACATTTTAATCTTCTTCCATATCATTGGTGCTTAATTCAACCTTTTTGCTATTGCAGGCATGTGATTGTACCCTGAAGTAAAGAACTGTAAGACTTTGCTTTGTGCATGCATGTGTGTTGTGTGTGTATGTATGTATGTGTGGTGTTTGTCTCAGCTTTAGTAATGTTTCATGAGGAAATACTGTATCTTAGTAACGTCCAATGATCCTCTGTGCTAAATATAACATAATATTTGTAACTGACTATTGCTTGAATTTTAATATCGATGACCATATTTTATATTTTTGATTGAGACTCAAATTATGTTATGTTTAATATTTGGCTTCCATATTTATACTGGACTTAGTTGGTAACAGAATCATAGCAATATTGACAGTCCAGTAATGATATAAGTCTTGTAAATCTAATTTAAGGCTTATAAAATCTATATTTACATTTATTGAGTTAAATATACTTCTTCCCAAAGTTTAGTTCCAAATGAGTCTCACATCATAGCAGCCATATATGAAGATACTGGAAGTGGATGATCATTTTAGTGACAACCACTAAGGTATCATTTCATACTGGATAGGGGAAAACAATAGTAAGCCACTCCTGTATTTTACCAGGAAAATTACGTGATGGGCAATATAAAGCAATTGATGATATAGTGCTGGATGATGTGTCTCTCAGGTCAGATGGAACACACAAGTTGCAAGAGAGCTAAAGATCTTTTGGAGAACTAATTGTGTTAAAGGCACACTTTAGATTAAAACTTTTGGGACATCTATTGCTGATTTTGACAAGAAGGAAGTTGCAAAGACAGAATTCAATAGAAACATGAATGAAATCATGAGGAAACTCACTAGAGAAAGAGTAATTAATTGACTACAGATTGATATCTAACAATATCTCAGGGGCTGCCACATAGAAGAGGGAGGGAGTCAAGCTATTCTCCAAAGTACCTGAAGGCAGGACAAGAAGCAACTGATGGAAACTAATCAAGGAGAGAGGCAACCTAGAACTAAGGAGAAATTTCCTGACAGAACAACCTGCCTCCAGAAGTTGTGAATGCTCCAACACTGGAAGTTTTTAAGAAGAGACTGGACAGCCATTTGTCTGAAATGGTGTAGGGTTTCCTGCCTGAGCAGGGGGGTTGGACTAGATGACCTGCAAAGTCCCTTCCAACATCATCATCATCATCATCATCATCATCATCATCATCATCATCATCATCATCATCATTATTATTATTATTATTATTATTATTATTATTATTATTATTATTATTATTATTAATATTAATATTAATATTAATATTAATATTATTATTATTATTATTAATATTAATATTAATATTAATATTAATATTAATATTAATATTAATATTAATATTAATATTAATATTAATATTAATATTAATATTAATATTAATATTAATATTATTATTATTATTATTATTAATATTAATATTAATATTAATATTGATATTGATATTGATATTAATATTAATATTAATATTAATATTAATATTAATATTAATATTAATATTAATATTAATATTAATATTAATATTAATATTAATATTAATATTAATATTAATATTAATATTATATCAATGTCTATTAAAATAGACTAGAATTGAATGCTTTCAATCTGCATCTTCCCTTCGGAACCTTACACAGAAGACCATACTGTTTACTGGTCAGGAATGAAATAAAAAACAAAGAAGAAATTGTATGGCTTTCGTATCAGGAAGGATATAATTAAGAAAAAGCTTGCATAAAATGAAGTCAATAATTCAATATAATTTATTCATTATTAACTAGTGACACCAACTAGCATTAGAATTGACAATAAAGATATTGAAGAGATGGATAGCAATAAACACTTTAGAAAAGATATTCCACTAATGAGACATGTCTGTAGCATGTAAAGGAATGGACTACCCTACAGAAGATCTACGTATGTGGTTACTAAAAGCTGACATCAATTTGATGGCACATATTCAACAATTATTAGGAATATTAAGAATTGATCACAATTTAAAGTTTAATTTAGGGTCATTATCTGATCCCAATGACCAATCATTCTAGGGCAATAAATTAGATTTCTCTATATAGCAATCTAGGAGTTGAGGCCTTAAATTAAATTTATTTCCTAATTTAAATATAAATGAGCTCGGGATAAGTATCTGAGTTTAGCACTTACTTAAACCATCAAGACTTAAGATGCTATGTGTATTACAGACACTAAGGCATTTTTGCTTTAAAGATCTAAAAAAGAGGAAAGAAACAGAAACAGAATAACTCTCCTCTAACTTATGGAAACTATTGTTACTGAAAAAAATGAGTGGATTATATAGTGGAAATGTACTCTGTCCGCTTCCATTCATCAAGATTTCAGCAGAAAAGATTTGTCAAGTATAGATCTTATGGATTTGTCAATAAAACTCAAGAAAAATAAATGTGTTCAGCCATAAACACTGTTTCAAAAAATTACTGAAGAAATATGTGTGTATCATGCAATTTGGAAACAATCAAAGCAAAAATTTCCAAACTGAAGCAAAGGAAATAAAACCACTATAAAGTGGGCACACGAACTTACTATATTGCACTTAAAATAAGTTTTATACTTCTAGTAGGCAATATTTTAATTAAAAAGTCTTCAAACAGAAACCTCTGATCCACGAATAGGAATACCTACTCTAGACATTTCATTAAAAACTATAATTTCCCTTGTTGCCTGGTTCAATAGCTTTTGATCACTGGCTCCATCGCCTGCTTCTTGCCCCACTTTGCAGCCTTTTTTCCCTAACTGATTGGTCATTTTCCATGTCTCAGACATGAAGATGAGTTTTAATTTAATTAGTTGATTGCCCACAAAGAGATAAACTGAGAGAAAAAAAGAGGATGGTTGTGAATACTAATACTGAGTTATTTCTGGTTATCCTCTCTCTTCTTTCAATGGCAACTCATACATATCCCTGATTGGCACTAAAAGAAAAAATACAGCTTTCTTAAGATTCAGCATAAAATCCTGAATATCTCTAGATGAATAAAAAATAGGGGAAAAATAATAAGTGTAAATTAGATGAAGTGTGAACCATTCCTGCAGAATTGAAAGCAAAAAAGGACACGTCAATTTAAATGACTTTTCTCTTGCCAAAAACATCAGCTGAGGTAAAAGAAAAAGAAAAGAATCCTTCAAAAATTTAATAGCAAATTACATTTTTCTTCATTTTTAGAAAATACTGTTCAGTGATCTCCTGAAGAATAAAAGAAATGCAGTGGTTTGCAGACATTCAGATACACAAGTCACAAAACAGTGGAATCTAAAAATGTTAGAGATCCCTAATTAGGCTAAAAGATGTGAAAGTCATAATAGTTCTGAAGGTTAACAAAATGGAGGATTATTTGTGTGTGCAAGCATGGGAATACAATTTCAGGCGAACTGAAACTGCATTATTACCCTGGAAAGAAAGGCAGCGATAATACAAGCCAGATTGTTGGTTTTCCTTTCCTGTGAAGAAAAGTAGTATAGGAGTACAATAAATGGCATTGCTTATGGTCCGTAATGTTAATATCTATGATTAGGGTGGGCTGGGTTAGCCCTTTATTAGAGCAGATATGGAGTCCTGTAAGTTGAAAGTAATGTAGTAAGGTCATCCTATAGTTATTATTTATTTATTTATCATTTGGCATATCATGCATGAACTAGCAATAAATATTATCATTTCACCTAGATTAGTAAAACACAGTAAAATATAGATGTTAAAAAGATCTATGTTCAATTACCAATGTCTAGGCCATCTAACATATGAAGCGCATCGTTTATATTTAAAAAATCAGATACTAGACAGGTATATGCCCTCAGCTTACAGCCAGTCACGGGCAGCTCTACAGTTTGATGTGGGACGCCAGAGTCACACTGAGAGGAGGATACTATGCCCTATTTATAAAGAGACTCCTAGACTCCTTTGTCTGGGCATTGATTGATCCATTGGGGGTTGATGTTAAAGTTGTTGGGCAGTTGTTGTGCAAGTGCCAGTGGGGGCTTCCTGGATTTGAGTCTTCCTGCTAATAAATGAGAAAGTCAGCATGCACTGGTAGGAGTGAGTTGTTCATAATTTTTCTATATTCTCTCATTAGTGCATCTTGCTTTCGTAAAGCTGGTGGTGCAATTTGGAGTGGTTTTAATACAAAATAATCCTCGTGGTGTCATTGAGGCTGGCATCTAACTTACTAGTATGGCAGTTGCTAAGCCATAAAGGGTGTTATGTGCTTCTGGCTACTTTACTTCGTGACCAGAGGCAAGCTCACCTGACCAATAACCAGCCAAGACACAGTGAAGGCCTTTTGTTTCATTTATTGCAATAAGCAGGAAGAGAAGCTATCAAAGCCTGTGTCAACACTGCTAACATCAGATGTTTTTGCTTTGACAACAGATGGAGATGCAACCCTTTTCTTCTTATGTTTTACTCTTAGAGTTAGAGCTAGAGTTAGATGATGCTGGGGTGAGGAATGTGCATGAGAGTTTAGCTAGACATAATAAAACTGAACCTAGTGTGTGAACCAAGGTTATTGAAATAAGAGATGATAAGAATTGGCGGGCTGGAGAACTGGAGGGAAAGCCTGCATTTCAAACTAATTGGAGAATGTGATTTATGACTGTTAATTGGAGGAGGGAATTGTGCTTTGATACTTTGATACTCAGGGGAGGGGAATCCAGTTTTTGGCTTTGATTGTGTTAGTGCCGATGCTATGCTCCTCAAATAAAGATTCTTTAAGGTAAACAATGCCTCGAAGTTTTTTGAAGAGTTTCATCTGTCAGAACCATGACATTCTGGTCTTTTCCAAAGTTCCAACCCAGAATATTCCCTTCTTTATACAACACTGTCCAGGCCACCACTTCCCTCTTTGTTCCCCATTGGCTGAGGTACTATGAGGTTACACTGTTTCTGACTGCTTCCTACATATTTCTTGCTATCTTCCTTAAACATGCTAAATCATACTTCACATGTACATTAATAATATAAGATATTACACATATTCAATTGCTTGTTTTAAGTTCTGGGGCCCCTTTTTTATGACTCCTTAGAACAATAGTTTTTTCCCCTGTTTTTCAGTTTTAGCTTTGACTTTCCTGTTATCGCATTCAGCTAGTTTTCTTTGGCTAGCCATTTCCTCTTGCAGCTGTTTTTACAGCTTGTATTCTTCCTTTTCTCATTCTGAAGACTCAACTAATTTTTGCCTATGTGTCCATCTTACATCCTCCCTTTGTGCTACCATTTCCTGGTTCCCCATTGTAGTTTCTTTGGAAAGCTTTTTTGTCTACTCAGTGTCCATTACGCAGCAGATTCAATTTTCAATTTTTCTTTCAATATTAAATTTTCACAGGGGCATAACAGCCATACAGTATTCTGCTGCGGAGTGGACCAACACTATTGCTGATGACCTGAGGTAGCAGCTGAAGCTCTCCATTTAGTTCCACGTAATTTCTGGAGTATGTTGTTCCTAATATTGATTTTTGCTGCCATATTCTCTAGATCAGGGGTTCCCAACCAGGGGTGCAAGATGATATTCCAGGGGGTATGAATTATAGTGTATATGCATAATTCGTTGCCGTTATTTCGAACTTTTGTAAGGGGAGCGAGAATATATCAGAAGCGTTCTAGGGGTGCAGGATATAGAAAAGGTTGGGAACCACTGCTCTAGATGTATTTTATAGGAGGGATGTTGCTTGAAGGTACTTTGGATGGGAATTATAGGGGAGTAAGTTGTTTAAGTATACATTCGGGGCTTCATATGATAATTTGTTGTTAAGGTGAAAGCACTTAGTTACTGTTTTACTGGTGCTAGGAGCGAGCATCCAGTCAGTGAAGAATTTTCCCAAGATTTTAAGATCTTTGGATAGGAGGCTGTCAGCCACATCCGTGTGTTTTTCTTGTAGTGCTATGGCTAAATTATTAGCATATCCATAATATCCTATGGTATTATCAATATTATCAGATGCTACATTCCAGTTGTAGAGGACATTAGTATGAATTACAATATTTTCTTGATCCATTTTCTCCTAAAGATAATGTCAGGGATTGAAGACTTCTGAAAAGAGGGTTTAGCTTTCCATTAAAATTACCAAATTATCATATAGGAGCAGCAGGCTCTTGGAGGAATACTCATACTATAAAGTAGGTAATTACTAATTGTGGCATTACATTCTGCATTAGAAGAGTTAAATCACAGCATTAGATCTGTGTTCTTCAGGAAAGGAGGGAATGTTACCTAGCAACTGTTAAAAATAATTGCTTAAATGAGTTGGTCTCTCTCGTCCTTTGAGACTTTGCAATATTTTTCTTATAAAATGTATTGTTCTAACAGGTTGTTTAGAATCATAGCAAAAGTAAAGTGACAGCTTCGATATTTCTGGACTATGTCTGATAGCTTCATAATCAGTGGTGGGATTCAAATACCTGAACAACTGGTTCTGGGCCTCCGAGGCCTAGAATGGACTTCCGGAAGCGGCATCCATGCACTTCCGGCGGGCCATTCTAGGCCTGGGAGGGCTCCTCCAGGCCTCCAAAGCCTAGACTAGACTTCTGGAAGCAGTGTACATTCAGCCGGTTCTCCGAACTCAGCAAAATTTAGCTACCGGTTCTGCCGAACAGGTGCAAACCGGCTGAATCCCACCACTATTCATAATGATAAACTGTGCTAAAAGCAGCTATACCTGATGAATACCAAAGTGGTAGAAGAGGGAAAGGGTCTAAATTAAGAATTATCCCTTTTCTTGTTAATGCCCCCAGCTTACCAGATGACAGGCACAAACATTTGCAGGCAATCAGACATTTCCCACAGATATTCATGAAGGAGACATGTTTTTGTCATGTAAACAGAGGAAAATTCTCCCAGCCCCTGCTTCTTCTGATATTGAAAAGGATTTTATTTCTTTTAAACCAAGATAGATGCTGGGAACAAAAGCCAGGAAAAGGACTGAGTTTAGTTTGCCTGCTTAGAAGACAAACTTACTGAAATCCCAAGAAGCAGATAGCCCAGGAATAATTGACTCAGATGGAATATCTGTTGTACATAAGGGTGAAGGAGTTGTTGAAACATGAATTGTTGAAACATTGTTTTTGTTCAATTTTTGATCAATATTATCCACCCTGTTACACCAATAACTCACCATCTAGTCTACTTGGATTCCCAGTCTACTTGGGTTTACTCTACTATGATGTAATAAAATTGACCAATGTGATTTCATTTCTCTAAATGTGGCTACATTTTGCTTTACAGTTTGTAAACTACATAGTACTTTGACTACAACAAAGTACAGTTTGATTTGTTATCCCAGAATATGTTTTATCTATTATGAATTGATCAATAACTGTAATGAAGTTTATTCATTTATATCGATTGCAAAGCACTATCTTTGAAAAACATAAAAAAATTAAATCAAAAATTAAGAATTACTGATTCTTCTAGGTACTATTCAGTCAAACATTATTGCTTAATTGCCTTTATTTCTCTGGACAAGATAGGCATTTGTATCTTTAATGTCTACTTGCTTTCATTTATGAAATATTTTAATAATCTATCCTCCTCTTCCAATTTCTTTTGAAGACTTTATAGTTGTGACTGGAACACAGCATCATCTTATTTTAAAGTTGGTTTTTTTATTAAAAAAAACAGTCTTATTTGGAAATAGTTATTTATAAGACAAAACTTTATTTCTTCTGTTCAGAAAGGAGTGTTTGCATTTTAATACATGAAAATGAACAAGAGTTATTACATATCATCTTTCATCTTAAATAAAGGGTTAAATGAAGGATATTTTAAAAATTTCTGGTGAGATTGAGTTATCTCCCAAGACAACAGAACAAGTGCTAAAACTTTTAATGTCTCTATGCTATGCGGCAATGAGGTAGAATTATTGAAATTATTTCCATTTTTACTTTCAATTACACCTAAGATAACACAGATTGTCCTACTTCTCACATGCATCAGGGTTAGGAAAAAGATTTCAAATAAAACCTTTCTAAAACACTTTGCCACTGCAAGCTGAGAAATATTTCCTTTACAAGGAAGTTTCTTGAAGGTTAGAGCTTTTAAGGATTATGTTTAAAGGTTACATAATGTACACATTTTAATTTCAAATCTTTTTTTAACTATATGATAATGGATTTTGCTCTATCCTGTCTACTGTGTTTTTATGTCTGTAGATTCCAACCAAATTAAAGCAGAGAAAAATCCAATGGAAAGGACCATTGCAGTTTGTTCTACTGAAAGAAATGTATTTTATATTATGTTTCTGCATTTTTTATTTCTCTTTCTTTTTCTCCATTCTTCTTCCATGACACATCATCACAGAAATGCCACACCTTATATATTTACATCAGATATCAGGGCCACAAGCATTTAAGTGTTGTAATAAGATTATCAAGCACAGGTAATCGCAAATCTTCATGTAATTTGGGTGGCTTTCTAAGTCATCTATTAGTACTACTGGAAGCCTGGTCCATTCAGATTAATCTAAAGGTCCACATTTACAAAACATATAATTTGCTATTATTTACTGATCTGTCCATTCTTGCTCTAGTTCATTCCCACCGCTGCATCTTTAACAGGGTTGTATAACTTAGTTGTGCAGATGCCTTTGCTATGAAATAAATAGATACAATCCATTAGAAGGGATGAAGAATAAGGCAATTAAACACACTACTAAAAAGTTGCATGATGTATGACACTGACTTTTACAAGCCTCTTATTCAGTATGAAGATTGCACAGAGATTTCTTTGACAAATTAGCATCATTTGACTGGGTAACAGCTGACAAGGGATGCTAAATAAGGTTATAATAATAAAAAGTGAAAAACATCCTATGCAACCAAAATGTTCCTTTCTCTGCACACTCTTGTAGCTGAAAATAATAAATAGCATTAATCATGCTAATATAATGCAGTATTTCCTTGTGCCCTGACATAATCCATTTAAATATTCAAGACCAGTTATATCCTCCTGAACTTTAGACATATCATATCATATTAATTTGTACAATTAAGTAGGAGTTGGCAGAAGCACTCTGAACAAAAAAGGCATCTTCATCAATGGGAGACTTATCTTGATGATGCTCTAATTCAGGGTTGTCAAACTGCCAGCCCGCGGGCCAGATGTGTCATGGTGAAACCGCGCTCACCCCATTGCCAGCAATGGAAAAAAAAGTCACGATACGTCGCGACACGTCAGGTGATGTTGAAAACACTGGACTCTTGCTCACTGTCTCTTTCTGTATGTATGTATGCATTTCTTCAGGCAAACATGTTCAGCTTCATTCTGAGTCTTCCTATTATATGAATAAAAATATATTAGGAGCATCAGTATTTCAGCTGGGTGCCGTGAACATTGATTATGTATTGCAATCAACAATCTTGCAGTGGTGATGTGACTTGTTTGTCTACTACACATCTAATCAATACACTTCTGGGAACAGCAGAAGTCAGGTAACTGCATGTTCTTGTGTCAAATTAGCTGAGCTGAAATGGCTGACAGCTCTGTCTTGGCTTTTCATGTTACACAATGAGATATTACTCACTTCTTTCTTTCAGTCTCTGAAGTCTAAAAGAAATTTTAAACTGCTGGATACTTAAGTCATAGTTCTTTATTAGGCAAAAAAAAATGTTTTGTTTTCATGGGGAAACTTATGCCAGATATAATTCTTGTCTTATGAATATTAACACATAGGCTTTTTGTCAATGAATATAAGTTCAATCATTATGGTTTCTTTATTATCATGGTATGTTCTTTCTCATTTTGTGATCTTATTATCCCACCTCAAAATTCTTATTCCAGCTTCACTTTAGATGTGACCAGAATTGAGTGAAACACTAAGCTAAGAACCCTAAGCTAAGAATCAGTAAAGGCTTCCATATTAGAGAGATAACTCATCTGGGCATCTTCCCTTAATAACACAAATCACAGCAGAATAATTGATCTGCTTAACGTATCAGGTGGTAAAAATATTGTTGTTGTTTTCATATATTATACTATAAATAGAAGCTGAATAATCCTAGAAACAGAAAACAAGAATTTTGAGAGATCAGGAAAAAAAATACAGATTTTAAAGGGTAACCTTTGGACACAAAGTATGAGAAGAAAAGAATATTTTTTTAAATATATATATATATCTTCATATTTAATCCCTGAAGAATTTTAAAAAGATATGCTTTTGACATATTTCATGTGATATCCATAAAACTAATAACATTATTACTGTATCCATTTTATTATTTCTTTCTTAATTTACTTCACTTTTTTATCTTTTCCTAAAGTCCAGTTTTCTCTGTTTTCTTATTTTCAACCCACTGTGTACTCTCCATTCTATCTTCAGCTTCTTTTTTTTAAGATTCCTGTTTCATATATCTGAAACCTAATCTGATGGTAATACATTATTTCAGATCTTAATTCTGTTCAAGAAACAATTCTTTCTTTGGTCACTAAAGCTGAATTGTAAAGATAGTTTCCTAAGCAGTTAAATAGTATGAAACCATAGTACCAATTTCAGAATTGTACTACACTATAGTTTGCAATTTATGTGCTGCTGGGTATGCTCAAGCTTCAGACATAACATATCCTTGATTTTTATTGTACTTCCATCTATATACTTAGTGGAACAATGGTGTAGCCCTTAGCAAGTTGAAAAACTAGCTTATAACCTGCAATTCCTGGTCTTGCTCAAACTAACAGTATTATTCTAGATCAGACATGTCAAACTCACGATGTCACGTGACGTCATGCAACGTATTGGAGCTTTTTCTCCATTGCTGGCAATGGGGTGGGCCCAGTTTCCTGGTGACGCATTCGGCCCACGGGCCGGCAGTTTGACACCCCTGTTCTAGATGTCTTCCAGAGTATCATTTTATACATGGTTTGCAGCATGTCAAACTAGGAGAACCCAGTTTAAATCCTTATTTTAACCACATAAAGAAGCAGTTAGAGTAAGCATTATTACAGTGCAATCCTACATTTATTTATCGTTGCTGGTTTAGTAAAGTTTACACCTAGGGAAGTGCATTTTAGAGAGAGCATAGAGAGCATTCTAACCTATTGCATTTGTGTGTGGTTTGCTTGCTGCACAATAGCAGATAGGAAAGCACTCAGGGTCATTACCATCACCCAGAGGATTATTGGCTGCCCTCTCCTCCTCCCCCTGGACGAACTGTACAGTTCCTGTTGTCTTAGGAAAGCTCAAAATATTCTTAAAGACTTATCTCATCCCGGACATTCTTCTTTTGAACTATTACCATCTGGCAGATGGTACAGGATAATAAAAACAAAGACAAATAGGCTGAAAAATAGTTTTTATCCCAGAGCTGTAACCATATTAAATACCACTGTATAATGCAACATTGAAGTGCAATATTAGGGGCAGCACAATGGTGAATAGAATGTGAAGGATGTGTGTATATAATGTATGTTCTTATTTGTGGTTTTTACTGTGTGTAATGTACACTGTGGACAGCACTTAATTTCGTTGTGAGTTACACAATGACAATAAAGATAAAGATATTCTATTCTATTCTATTCTATTCTATTCTATTCTATTCTATTCTATTCTATTCTATTCTATTCTATTCTATTCTATTCTATTCTATTCTATTCTATTATTTTAAATTACAATCTTAGTCTTAGGTTGACTAGGACTGCCTCCCAGCAGAAGAGAGTACAAATGATTTTAAAACCCATTTTGCTTGAACATTTCCCAGCTACCGAAATGCAAGACATCACCCAATACTTCATTAAAATAAAGTACTCATTTCAAACATAATCACCAAATTTCATACTCCCCTTTTTTTAATCAACAGAGATTACACTGCACACAACCTATCACATATCATGTATAAATGTGGGACCAGGTTTAGCAAGTCCTTTTCGCATCTCCTTTTAGGGCCAATGAATAAGTTCTCCAGTAAATTGTCCTTGACTCCATGGGGTTTTATGGGCAGCCAATAAATTTAATAAATAAGTAAATAACTAAAAATAAAATAAATGGGCAAACTAAGATAGGCTGAGTGGGAGAAATGGCTAGCAAAAAAATGATGGAGAAAATTAGCAAGAAAACAGGGATGCTCAGTTGCAGAAGCAAGAAAGTAGAAGACATGAGCAATCAAGGGCATATGGCAGTAAACAAGCAAGATGACTAAAAATAGCAATCAACAATTAAACTAGCAAGTGAGGAAGATAAGGAACAGGTGGATGTCACTTCAGAATATGTTGCCAAATACTCAGTACAACTTCACTAGGCTTAGAACCTCAAATGGAGTCTGTCAGCTATATGACACAGAATCTTTCACCAACAGCTATAGATAGGTTCAAAACAGGCAAATCAGTGGACACAGCAGCATGATCAAAGGCCCACCTTCTTTTATATATGCCAACATTATAAGTAACTATCATCTTGTCTTTTTTGACCCCTTCCGTGGATGACACCAGTAGAATTAGGTCAGAACGTTATTGCATACTAGAATAAAAACACTTAAATTGATAAAGTAGATCACAACCTACTACTTGACAAGATAGAAAAATGTGGGTTAGACAGCATCACCACCAGATGGATTCGTAGCTGGCTGACCGGCCGTACTCAGTGTATGGTCCTCAAAGGAACCACATCTACATGGAGGGAAGTGTGTAGTGGGGTGCCCCAGGGCTCTGTTCTGGGCCCAGTGCTCTTCAACATCTTCATCAACGATTTGGACAAGGGGATAGATGGGGAACTCATCAAATTTGCAGATGACACCAAGCTGGCAGGAATAGCCAACCCTCCAGAAGATAGGCTTAAGATACAGGAGGATTTGGACAGACTTGAACACTGGGCGCTATCCAACAAAATGAAATTCAATGGTGAAAAAAGTAAGGTTCTACATTTAGGCAAGAAAAACCAAATGTACAGGTATAGTATAGGGGGTACCTTGCTCAACAGTAGTAACTGTAAGAGGGATCTCGGAGTCCTAGTGGACAATCACTTAAATATGAGCCAGCAGGGTGCTGCAGCTGCCAAAAAAGCCAACACAGTGCTAGGCTGCATTAACAGAGGGATAGAATCAAGATCACGTGAAGTATTAATACCACTTTACAATGCCTAGGTAAGGCCACACTTGGAATACTGCATCCAATTTTGGTCACCACGATGTAAAAAAGATGTCGAGACTCTAGAAAGAGTACAGAGAAGAGCAACAAAGATGATTAGGGAACTGGAGGCTAAAACATATAAGGAACGGTTTCTGGAATTGGGTATGTCTAGTTTAATGAAGAGAAGGACGAGCGGGGACATGATAGCAGTATTCCAATATCTCAGGGGCTGCCACAAAGAAGAGGCAGTCAAGCTATTCTCTAAAGTGCCTGAAGGCAGGACAAGATGCAACGGATGGAAACTAATCAAGGAGAGAAGCAACCTAGAACTAAGGAGAAACTTCCTGACAGTTAGAACAATTAACCAGTGGAACAACTTGCCTCCAGAAGCGGTGAATGCTCCAACACTGGAAGTTTTTCAGAAGAGACTGGACAGCCATTTGTCCGAAATGGTATAGGGTTTCCTGCCTGACCAGGGGGTTGGACTAGATGACCTCCAAGGTCCCTTCCAACTTTACTATTATTGTTGTTGTTGTTGTTGTTGTTGTTGTTGACTGCACCCCACAAGTAGGCATGCAAGTTGTGCACTGCATAAAAGTGTTATGACATGGGGGAAGAGTCACCAAGTTAAGTTTTTAAAAAACAGTTATCCATTCCAAATACTAACCACATCTGCTTGTTTCCATCAGATTTCACTTTTTCCAAAAGAAGAGCTTTCTACGGATTCAAAGAAACTTTATGAAGGTTTCAATCTGCAACTATCAGCACTGATGACATCCTAGTTCTTAATAAAAAAAAGTAGCTTTTGACCTAATTTTCATACCCAAAGCTGCTTGAAGCCTGGCAACATTACAGATATACACAGATTTTGTATATCTAACATATATAAAGACTGTGATGATGCTGATGATGATATGGATGGATGGATAGATGGATGGATACAGAGTTGTCTTAGATGTTACATTACACTTCTAATATCCATCCCAAATTTTAAGAAATTGAAAAGACCTTAATGAAGAAGCAGTATTGGAACAGAGCAGATTTATCTTTCTACTCTCCTGGGAAATTTAAAATCTGTTCCAAATGAGACTGAGATTGAGTCTTAATCAAAAAATTTAGAATTAAATATCTTATCAGCCAAGCTTTCATGCATTCTATGACTTGTTTTCTATAGATGTTTAAACATGCCATTGTCCTAACACCATATTTGCAATTCAGATAATCCAGGATTTTAAGAAGCAACGCTCCCAAATAAATCTTGGGAGCTTTGCTTAAATTTTAAATATCAGAGGCAATGATTCATCCCAATACATTCCAGTGGAAAAGGCTGAAATTCATAATAAATTATTTCTATGATGTCTGTTTTTGCATTCAGATATTTTACAGGGGATGCCATTTCTACAGAAGCATTTAGCAAAGATCACTTTGAGTATTCTTGCACTTGAACCCAGCCACGGCACGGACATGGGGCAGTAATATTATTTTTCTGTAATGGCCCCATGCCATTGTTTTCAGGTTGTCTACAATCCATAAGTGAGATACCTTTAAATTATCTTTAGCTGTATCAGGTTGAAGCAGTATTTTAGTCCTTTATACTGATAATGTCAGAGGTTCCATCTCAAGATATATAAAATCTCTTAGACTTTATCACCCATTCTTTTGAAGAAAATTCAGGTGGTTGCAGTAAATTGAAATGCAGGCAATAGAGATTGCCAATGGGAACATCAAATGTCATGCTATTATTGCTTTCTGTTCACTCCAAGATAAGAGTAAGTGGGATTTTGATATGGTTTCGGAAAAAGACACTATGATAGTCTCATTGTCAGCCTTGGATTAATTTCAGCCATAGGTTCCCAGTGTTATTTGAATGAAATGATTGCAATGCTGTATTTTTAATAACAGGATATCATCATCAGCTTCAGTGATCTAAATGAATTAGTTGTCAGCAAAACAAACTTGGAAAAATATTTTAAACTGCAACTGTATTGCAGCCTCCTGAACTTGCACCATCGGGTTTCAGTTTTTTTCCTTTCCTAAGGTACATGGATAACGTGATCCTTTGATAGTGCAGGGTGGTTTTAGAATTGCCTTTTTTTCTTTTTTTTTTCTTTTGCTATTAAATGGGTGGGCACATTCTGTATCTTCTAAATTCGCTTAACATAGACCCTGGAGCCCTATCTGAAAATTCCCAGAATTAACTTCTGTGTGTCTTTTTTTTTTTTTAATAAACTTTATTGGTTTTTAAAACATAAATCACATAAGAGTTGGTTAACAGTGTGTTTGCTTGGTTTACATTTGTAAAGAAAAATAGTTAACAATTGATTGCTATAATCCATAATCCACGTATTCAAACAAATGTTTCTTTTTTTCATAAATATTCTCTCTGGTAGTTCCCGTCATCAATATTCTTAATTTTCACTTTAATATTTAAATATTTTCCCTTTGATCAGTATCATGCTTGATCAATGTATTTCGCTGAATCAGAGCATTCTTCCATCTAGTTTTCCCCAACCAATCATACAATTTGTTCCAGATTTCGTAATAATCTGTTTCACTCTTATCCTTGAGTTCTAACGTCAACCTATCCATTTCAGCACAGGATAAAATCTTATTTATTACCTCTTCTTCTGAGGGTGTCTCATTGTCTTTCCATCTCTGTGCAAAGACTAATCTTGCTGCTGTTAGCATGTGTAATAATAGGTATAGGGATCCTTTATTGTATCTTTAATAATACCCAGCAAAAAGAGTTCTGGCTTTAGCTCAATGTTCTGCATTAGTATCTCTTCTAACCACTGTTTTATTAAATGCCAAATTTTTTGTGCTTTTGAACATTCCCACCACATATGGTAATAGGTCCCTAGTGATTCTTTGCATTTCCAACATTTCGGTGAGGTCTTTTTGTCCATTTTAGCTAATCTCACAGGGGGAAGGTGCCACCTATAGAACATCTTGTATAAATTTTCTTTGTACGCAGTAGCTAACGTGAACTTCCTATTCTTTTCCCATAATTCCTGCCAGTTATCTAAATCAATACTATAACCAAAATTTTTACTCCAAATTAACATTGTGTCTTTTACTTGCTCTTCCAACATATCCCATTCCAATAAATATTGATATATCCTTTTTATCTCTTTTTCCTCCGTTCCTAATAAAATTTTATCTAATTCTGTATGCTCTGGTTTTATTCCGCATTCTTTTTCATCCTTCATATATCGTGATTGAATTTGAAGGTACACCCACCATTCAAGTTCTATCCCTTCTTCTAATAACTTTTTCCTCGATTTTAATTCTCCTCTTTCGTCTAAGATGTCTTTATATGTGATCACCTTTCCTAATTTCATGAAATTTGGGTGTATGAATATCTCCAATGTGGATACCAATTAGGGATTTCCATATAATTGCATTTTTTTATTCTAACCCATACATCTAGTAGTGCCCGTCTGATGTAATGTTTCTGGAAGTACTGGTGAGCCTTGTGTTTTCCTTCCCAAAGAATTGTGTGCCACCCTATCTGCATATCATGGCCTTCTAAGGCTAATAATCTATTTCTCACATGTATCCACTCTTTCACCCAAGTGAGTGTGGCTGCTTGATAATATTTTTCCCAATCTGGAAGGCCGAATCCACCTCTTTCCTTAGAATCCTGTAAGAGTTTAAATTTAATTCTCGATTTTCTCCCTTGCCAAATAAATTGATATAATTTTATTTAAGTTTCCAAAAAACTCCTTTCCTAATCTAATTGGTATACATTGGAATAAGAAGAGTAATTTAGGTAGTACATTCATCTTTATTATTGCAATTCTTCCCATAAAAGAGAGCTGCAAATTGTTCCAACTATCTAAATCCGTTTTAATTTGATCAACTAATTTATCATAAATAATTTTTGTGGATCTGACTAAGATAATGTAAAGTGGGGAATAAACCTGGTCTCTGTCATGTTTGAAAGAATAAAGGGAAATGTCCTGGATATAAACTCTGATCTTATTTCAGCCATAAGATAAGAGTTCTACAATTGCCATGCAGGTATCATGGGTGCTTTCTTAATCCACAGTACAGTATATAAGATTGTAGCATAAGACCCCTAAAAGCTTAACTTGTGAGGTTAATTTAACTTATCTAGGGACAATTATTTATGGACCGGAAAATGTCCTGTTGTGTAACTATAATCTTTCATTTCCTGATGGTCTGGCACTGATATTTGTTTTTTACCTCTTAAGTGCTTCTGTATTGCTGTATAATTAAAAGTAAAATCATTCTTGTTTTTTAAACCTATTTCAAAAAAAGCGATTCACCAGCAGTTATAATAATCAACATGGAAAGCTGCAATCATTTGTATTATTCTATTTTTCCAAAAATAGAAGAAAAGTGTTGCTTATTTGTAAGTTGACTTTAATGAAGGCACCAGGGTCGAAAACCATTATATAATAATAATAATATGTGGGCATGTTATGAGTAATCAAGTTTCTATGCAGAAACCTGGAGACACACTTGTATATTTTTGTGAGTTCTTCCTCCCTAGGCAGGAAGCCATTTACACCAACATCTCAGCCAGTTAAAGTTTGCTAAGCTGTTGCCCATATTACATATATTAATACAAATATAAAGTAGCTTTACTTCTACCTGTAGTATATACACTTATGGCAATGTCATTCTTTTTTGTTATATTAAGCCATATACATTCTAGGAGGCTTTCATCCTTGATTTTATGCATTTCTGTAGAGTTGTAGTGATCTCCTACATATAATGCAACTCCAGCTCCTCTTTCGTTAAGTTTATATCCTTCTATCAGTAGATTCCAGTCATGACTTTCATCCCACCAGGTTTCAGTAATGGAACTATATCATATCTGCCATCATGTACCAGTACTTCTTGTTCACCCTGTTTGTTCCCCAAAGTTTGAGTCCTTTATGGCTGACCCTGGACATGCTTCCTACATCTCTTGCTTTATATCTGAGTTTTTCTTCTTTCCCACCCACCCCTCCCTACCTCCTTCTTTGACTGGCTATCTTGGGGTTTATGCTTGGGATTAGGTCCTAAGGATTGGTCTCCCTTCCCCCTCAGTTTTAATTTAAGGCCCTTTGGATAAGCTGAGCCAGTCGTTTTCCAAATACATTCTTCCCAGTTCTTGTGAGGTGCAGCCCATCCCTTGCCAGAAGCCCTTCATGTAGGCAATGCAGACTGTGGCCTAGGAATCTGAAGTTTTCTTGGCAGCACCAGCCCTTAAACCAGTGGTTCCTTTCTAAAATCCTTTTTCTTGCTGAGCGGCTCATAGCATCTTGATATCATTTTCAGTCATTCATCCCCATATGAAGGAAAAGAAAGGATTAGTAATCTGTGGACGTGATTATTTGGTACCTTTGATATCTTTGATACCTCCCTAGATTGATTGTCCTGTCTACAGGCTACTGATTCTTTAGATACTGGGAAGGAATACTGAACTTTCACAAATTGGTGAACTAATTAAAACAAGCCCACAAGGAAATTTTGTCACTGACAACATAAAAAGAATTCTACCTCAATTTACAATGATGTGTACAAATGTAATTGGAGAAGAACAAACCTAAGAGAAAATTTGTAACTGTGAAAGCAGAAAGGAAGAAAAACTAAATTAGATGATTTAGAATAAGTGAAATTTAGTTGATTAGAATAGGAACTTTAAATCAGTTTATTATTTTGTACGGTATAGCAATAGCAATAGCACTTAGACTTATATACCACTTTATAGTGCTTTACAGCACTCTCTAAATGGTTTACAATGACAGCCCATTGCCCCAAACAATTTTACCAATCTCGGATGGATGGAAGGCTGTCAACCTTGAGCCAGTCAGGATCAAACTCATGGCAGTCAGCAGAACTGGCCTGCAATACTGCATTTTAACCACTCTGCCATCATAACTCTTTATAAATATTTTCCTAATATATTTACAAATCCTGTATACCTAATGATACTTTGGAAACTCACCATGGCCAACTCACCATGGCCAACTCACCATGGCCAACTCATCACGGCCAACTCATCATGGCCAACTCACCATGACCAACTCATCATGGCCAACTCATCATGGCCAACTCGCTATGGGACAACTCGCCATGGCCAACCAACCGCAGGACAAATCACTGTAGGACAAGTGTTACACTAATGTGAAAGAAATGGTGGAATAGAATCATTAAAGAAAGGATGCAAAAAGAGGGACAGAATGAAATGTGAATGACAAAAATGAAAAAAAAAAATATTTTAAATAGTTAAATTGAATTATTAAATTGTCCCATGGCGAGTTGTCCCATGGTGGGTTTTCTGTGATGAGTTGGCCACAGCAAGTTGGCTAGGGCGAGTTTGTCCAATTCTGCATTCTAGGCGCCTTACTGATGTTTTCCATTTGTAGTTTATTTTTGCATTCTTTTTATTCTTTCTACATATCTTTTCTCTTGTTGTTTATACAGTTTTTCTAAATTGTTTATTTTAAAACTAGAAAAACAGTTTTTGATTTGATAAAAAATAATTCTGGAAATACAATGCATCTCTATGGTTGCGAAGTGCTTTGCATGGAGCTATCCTTGAACATCATTTGAAAGCTTCAGCTAGTGCACTTGTGGCCACCCAAATAACTACTTTAAGGGTATATATACTACAGTAGTGGCCAAAATTGTGGAAAACCTTTGGGAAAAGTGTATTTTTGAGGTTTGATGGCTAATAACACCACTTTTCTTTGGAGTAGTACCATAAAATTATATATCAATGGAAAGATAATTTAATCAAAAATGTAATGGAACATAGTTTGTTCAATTATCTGTACTGTATTCTATGAAAAGTTATAGCCAAATAACCAGAAAAAGGAAGCACAACTTGCTTAGGTTGATATCAGGTAGCTTTCCTTCCTCTGATTGTAGCCAATGAGCACGAGTGTTTAGAGAGCCAATCAGGTGTCATCTTGTTCTGGCAATGAGCCAATCAGATCACAGTAGGATTCAATTATTGATGTCATGTATTGAAGCTGAGAGGAGGACATTTCTCAGTGTGTTATGTGATCGCTATCAAGTTGGTTGGGGGTTTTTTTTTTCCTTTCATTTAGTGAGCTTGTAAAACGTAATAAAATGAAAGTAATGGTGCAAAGAGTTGACTGGTTGCCCAGAAAGCGATGTAAAATAGTAATATTAAGTGAACAAGGCTACTGTTATAAAGAAATTAGAAGAAAAATTGGTGGAAACGTAACCAAAGGTGGCATTTCTACTGTACACTTTTCCCAAAAGGTTTCCACAATTTTGGCCACTGCTATACAACAGCTGCTTTGGTTGCCAGTTAGATTCTGGGTAAAGTTCAAGTTGGTGAGTGTCTACTTTGTAGAAAGCTGCATGGCATACGACCTGGATATTTTTGAAATTGCCTGCTCCAGCTCTAACTGAATCTAGTGTGATTAGGGACAAAAAGGGTGCTTTGGTGCAAACCATGAAAAACATACAATCTGCAGGAATTCAATTAGGGTGGCGGTACCAAGGTGAATGCCATCTATAGCATGATATATTTGGCAATATCCCTCCTCCTCTGGAATAGCCCAGGCATAAATATTCCCTCTTTATTAGATTTATATCCATGATTTCTTGTAAGGCAATCAGAGTTTGCAACCTAAAGCAGCATATAAATAGAAGAAAGTAAATAAAAAAGTTTATACATGAATTAATTAAGTTTTCCAATGATAATTCTTTATTCATCATCAACAGCTGTTTCAAGTCACATTAATGCAGATCCTATCCCTGGGCATCCTAGATGAACAATATTATTTGTATTGTTTTATTAATGAAGGAGAATATTTGTAGCTCAGGGTTGAAATGAGGGGTCCTTGGTGCTCTCTGAGCTTGCTTGTTTTCTTGCAGGCGTTTCATTACCTAACTAAGTAACATCATTAGTGCTAGTAAGGAGTGCTATTTGCTGTTAGTTTATATTCTGGTATCTTGCCTGTCTGTGTGAGTGGAGGCAGTCTTAGGGATTCTTTGGTTAGGCTGAATAATAATAATAATAATAATAATAATAATAATAATAATAATAATAATAATAATAATAATAATAATAATAATAATAATAATAATAATAATAATAATAATAATAATAATAATAATAATAATAATAATAATAATAATAATAATAGAGTTGGAAGGGACCTTGGAGGCCATCTAGTCCAACCACCCGCTCAGGCAGGAAACCCTACACCATTTCGGACAAATGGCTGTCCAGTCTCTTCTTAAAGACTTCCAGTGTTGGAGCATTCACAGCTTCTGGAGGCAGGTTGTTCCACTGGTTAATTGTTCTAACTGTCAGGAAATTTCTCCTTAGTTCTAGGTTGCTTCTCTCTTTGATTAGTTTCTATCTGTTGCTTCTTGTCCTGCCTTCAGGCGCTTTGGAGAATTTACTAATGGCTGTTTGGCAGTTTCTTGATTGGGGTATTGCTTACTTGATTGTTGGTCTGAAGACGACCTTGGAGTTAATCTATGGATCCCCACCACCCAGACAGGGAAGACACCAGAATATAAACTGAGAGCAAACATCACTCCTTACTAGCACTGATGATGTTACCTAGTTTGGGTAATGAAACATCTGCAAGAAAACAAGCAAGCTCAGAGAGCACCAAGGGCCCTTCATTGATTTATTAACACAGTTTCACAAAGCCTATTAAAACCAGATTGGCTACATAGTAGAAAACAAACATGAAAGATGTGCAATCTTCCAAGCGGAGATTGGAGAAGAGATTGTGGATTATTGATATCAACTATACAGATTTAGAAAATTAAAAACAGTAGCACGGAAAACAAACAGTGAAATTATAAGATTAATGTAAGCAGCAGATTCAGTACACGTGCAGGTGACAACCTGAGGAATCAGGAGAAAAGATAAGAAACATAGTGAAAATTGATGCAGGAAAAAAAACCGAAATTTCAAAGAAGAAAAGTTATAAGTAGCTTTCAAAACAAGCTTTGAAGATACCAAACTAGAGAAAGAGAGAGGATTAAAGCACTGGACAACAAAAAGGACATAAAACTGAATGCAGACATTTGACATAAAAAAAAAGTCTAAGAAAAAAAGAAAATCACCAGATGAAATAGCTGTTCAATATTTTGGTTAATGTCTTTCCTAAGAGAAAAAAAATCAGGGAGGGAGTTTTAACTCCTGAGACTGATAAAAAATATAGTTAAGGAATGCTTCTTTACTCTGAAGGAGTTTAAATCTTCAGAGTCAAATTAATTTTCCTCTAGCATACTGAAGGAACTAATTGATAATAGACCAAATACTAACATATTACTTTTGAGAATTCTGGATAACTGAAGTGTCAAGTTGTAAGGTCACTGATCCTTACTTAAATCTGAGATACCATTAAAAGTCTAATCAGGCAACTCAAACAGAGGCTTGTTTGAGGAATCAGTGCTTTAATTGATCAAATAAAACAGCTGGATGGCAAACAATCTGGACCGCTGGCAGAGTTACATCCAGAAGTGCCACACCTTAGAAAGTTAGTAGCATTGCTTTATAAACTTTGTTAGCCAATGGAAATGAGACAACAGAGCCATTACATCATAAGGAAGACATCAATCATTCCTATACACTCCTTTATTCCCTCCTTCAGTACATCCCATCTATGTACGTTTCCCACACTTGCATGAAATTTGTCCCTGACGCAAACGCTGATTACAGAAGCGAGATAGCAGTAGTTAGGCTAAACAATTTCTTTTTGTTCCAGTTACAGAACCCTTCAAAGTGATTGCAAGAGAACAAATATCCCATATTTTAAAATAGGGGAGGGAGGGGGGAGGAAAAAGAATCTACAGTCTATTCAGTATGAAATTGATACCTGGATGACTGTAGAGCAGAACATAAACAGATCAGCCTGTAAGTATTCTAAAGCAAAGCAGTAATTACCAAAAATCAGCAAAGATTTGTCAAGAACAATTTTTGCCAGACTAACTGTATCTCATCTTTTGATTGGGTAACATCCTTAACAAAAAAAGGAAATGCTACAGATACCATATCTTCTGATTTCAGCAACAAAATACCAGATTCCTTGCTGATTATAAAATGCAGGTTGGACCCTGGACAGCATAGTCAAATAATGTACTTCAATGATTCTTCATTAAATTGGGGGATCATATTAGTGATCAGTCTTGGGTCCTTTGCTCATCAATATTTTCATTAAGGACAAGGTGATTGGGATGTTTATTCAATTTACATATGAAAATAAACTTGCGCATGCTAATTAATTGAGCAAGCTAATTAATATCTAGAAGACAAAAATAAAATTATAATAATTTTTACATTACAAGAATGGTGTAAAAGTGATCCGATGAAATTTAACAATGTCAGGCGCATTCAAATTCCTTCCCTTCTGAAACAAAGAGGATGTTTGTTTGTTTCATAACAAACAATGTTATGCATTGTGTGCTTAACAGTTTCAGAAAATCTTATTAATTGATTACAAATGGAATATGAGTCAGCAATGTTATATGGCTGCAAAAGGGAAATGTATGTTAGACCGAATCATGCAGTTTATCTTTCAAGATTAGAAAGTAATTGTTCCATTTTATTCTGCTTTGGTTAAACTTCACATCAAGTACTGTATGCAGTTCTGGGCACTGTCCTTCAAAAAGGAATCTGTGAAACTGGGACAGGTGTAGGTAAGGCCAGGAAGGATGATCAGGGATTAGAAACAAAGAATGTTATAAAAAAAAGATTAAAGAAAATGGGCATGTTTAGATTTGAGAGATGAATACTAAAAGTAGATAACACAGCGCTCTTCAAAGATCAGAAAAGATGTCATAGGAGAAAGTCCTGTTCGGTGTCCTTCCAGAGTGAAGGATATAAAATATTCTTTTCCCAAGGATCTTATCACCATATTCTTGCAGATACTATTTTTGCATTAGTGACTTCAGCAAGATCTTGCTGAGGACCTATGGGGAACATAGTGAAATCAATAGGCATAACAAAAATCTGTTTATTCTTCTGTGGTAAGGAACACAGGACGATCCGGGATTGCTGAATTTTAAGTCCCCAACAATTTCAGCTATTCTTGGCCAAAGGTGGAGTTGTAGATTACATGGTCATGTATTCTCTACTTTAAAAAAAAAAAAAAGCAAATAGATGACATTTCTTTCACTTTTATCCAATATAGTGATAACGACACAATTCCTGGGGAAATCAAACAAGCCCAATAAAAATTATTACTATAACATCTCATTCTCTCTCTCTCTCTCTCTCTCTCTCTCTCTCTCTCTCTCTCTCTCTCTCTCTCTCTCTCTCTCTCTCTCTCTCTCTCTCTCTCCCTCTCTCCCCCTCTCTCCCTCTCTTCTCTCTCTCTGTGTGTATGGAGGGAGAGAGTGAATGCCAGAATTATATGACTCACTATTAAATGAAGTGTCAAAACAGAAAAAAAATATCTTTGGCATTTATCTTAAATCTATACAAACATAATATACATGTAAGTAATCTGTCTTATAGAACAAAATTATGTTACAGTGGAAATCTACCATGAGCTGAATCATTCAAAGGGCTAATGTTATTTATATAATGTGGTACTGGGTCTAATATTATGCTTTTATATTAATCAGCTAACAAGATATAATTATTTAATTTTGGAAATGAGTATATATAAAACTCTAGATATCTCATTTATTGAAAACATACCTACTCTTGTCTGATTCCTGATTCCACTAAATGGTATTTGTAAAATAGGAAAGTTAAAGATAGAGCACATATTTATGCAACACTTATTATGGTGGGAAGCAAAACATAGTTCTGTTCAGCCTTTCTCTCAACAGCTGCTAACTGCTAAATGAAATATTTGTGATAAGCTAAGCTCATTTAACACAATTTGATCATTTGTTATTGTTAACTAAGAGCAAAGCAGCCTGTGGAAATAATAACGAGGTACACATATTCTTCCAAAGCAGTTAAAAGCAGTCTTTGAACAATATAATAGACATTGGGATATCTTTTTTTCTTGGCATTCCAGCTGAAATGATACATTTGCAAAGGCTATTAAATTTGGGAATTAAACATGTGATCTAGATCACCATCTGCTTTATATAGATGATTTATTCTAATTATATCTGATTTCCCTCCCTTCTTTTACAAGAGGCATGTTTTTCATAGACTTGACCTCCCTACTGATATTTTTCTGAAATATTTCTTTGCTACATCAAATATAATGTTAGCATAGCCTAGGAGGGCACAATTTATGATCCATAAAGCTGAAGATGACTCACCAGTTAGATATTACTGTGCCACCTTGGGTATTTATGCATATGTGCACAACTAAGTTCCAACTAAGCAGCTAAAACAAGAGTTTGTCGAACCCTTTTGAACTACAACATATGGTTTATGGATTTTATTCACAAGCTATTGATCTGCAACATGTGCAAGATGCTTAATTTTCCATGTTCTATACAAACAAATTATAACTTGAATATGTCTGAACCAAATTCAGGTGGAACTGGAATGTTGATAGCATTGTTAAAGACTAAAGAGTGGCATAACTATTTGCTTGAGATGGTCTTCCCCAGGGGTCTTCAAACTTGGCCTTTTATGACTTGTGGACTTCAACTCCCGGAGTTCCTCAGCCAGCGTGTCTGGCTGAGGAATTCCGGGAGTTGAAGTCCACAAGTTATAAAAGGGCCAAGTTTGAAGACCCCTGGTCTACCCCAACCTAAACATCCTCCAAACATGTTGGACTGAAACCCTATAATATTCAATCAGAAACAGAAAAATATACGGGAAGAAAGATTGCACACCAGAATTAGTATTACAGCAATTGATATGATTAGAGTCATGAAAACTCATCTATGAATTTGCCATGCATTGTATAGCTACATTTTTATATTTTTTTTATATATTTTTTTATTTTAACTCTGTTCATGTTCATATCCTTCTGAATTATTTATTCATGGTCAGTATAATCAACAGATGCAAAAATAGAATGTACTGGTGGCCCAATATCAGTCTTAGAAGGTAGAGTAGAATAGGAAATCAACTCAGTAGGAAAATGAAAACTATACTCTATTGAGATAGGGTATAATAACAAAATTATAGCCTATCTTGCAAGTAACTTGGAAACCACTGAAAAGTGCTTATAAAATATGAAATTAGGTGGGGTTTTTTTTTTAAAAAAATCTTAAATAGTTAATACAATGAAATATTTTAGTTCAGATGTATTAGATACCTTAGAAAATGTTTAATTAGGATTGGATGGCAATCAGTGTTGCTGGAGAAGTAATTTGGGAATTTAAACATGTGATCTAGTTTTTGTCTTATTATTATGTTTTTATTGAAATCTACAGGAATGTAACTTTGGATTGTAGGTTAAAAGATGCATATGGTATTTCTGCTTGGTTAAATTTCCATCACACATACACACACAAACACACACACACACACACACACACACATCTTTTCTAGTTTTGGTGAAGCTACTTGATCATCCTTGCTGCCACCATCTATTTTATAACAGAACCATTTTATCTAGCATCTGCCCTTAACCCCTATTTGTGAGACAAAAAGAATCTTATAGCTTAAGCTTTATTGATGAGTGCAAAAGAAAAAAAAAGAACGAAATAAGATAAAAATGATACAAATGAAATAAATTCTAAAGTGTTACCCCCCCCCCCCAGCCATTATACTTTATTTGTGACTAGGGAAATTAGTCTTCTCACTCTCCACCTTGGGAAGTAGACGAAGCTCACAGGAGATTAATACAAGTTTATTTTAAAAAAAGAAAAGAGAAGATGCAAACATGCACCTTCAGATTGGAGGCAAAACCGTTCCACGGGAAAGGAGATTAAAATACAGGGCTGCTAAAATTAGTCCCATAGAAAGCTACAGGAGAGAAAATAAGATTCTAGACAGGGATAAGATGATAAATCTGCTAGTAGAACAGCAGCAGCTCTGAAAGGAAAATAAACCAGATTGTATAAAACAACCATAATTCACTGAGGGTGTAGAAAGAGCAAAGAATTTCAGAGAACAATAAATATCCAAGATTATAAAGCTTAAATAGCTACACACATATTCCAAAATAAAGAAAATCTAACACAGTGTTGCTAGCAAGACATTTTTTTTATTTATTTCAAATAAATGTTGCCTGGAACAGCTTTCTTGATATCTCAGTTGTCCCTAGATCTCTCCTCCCTGAGGATTCCAGCCAGATAATATCTAATACTGTTTTTCCCAGCCTTGGTTCCCACCATGCCCACTGTTTTCCCTGGGGATCATTCTTTTCTCTGTGCCTTTGAAGTTTGAATTTTAAAAGTTGAACAGAATTTTTTAAAAAACAACAAAAGGGAGTAGCTGGGGAATCTCACTGGTGAGTGGACAGTTAAGCATCATGTCTCCAACTTGTGTCCAAGTTGTACAATGGTCAGAGCCTACTTGGTGTAAGTTGCTGGCCTAGAAGCCAGGAGACTGCGAATTCTGGGTCTCTTTAGACCTGAAAGGTGGCTGGGTAATGCTGCCCAACTCACCTCACAGGATTGTTGTTGTGGAGAAAAATAGAAGGCAGGAGTATTGGATATGTCTGCCAGCTTGAGCTTCATATATGTATAAAAGGTGGGATAAATATCTAATCGTTGTCATGATAAGTCTGGATTACTATGTGGTAGAGGAACTGAGACAGATTTGGATTAATCTGAATCTATCTGTGAGGTGCAGAAAGAATTTACTTAGAAAAGCATATATTCCCCTCCCCCGACTTTTCCCTTTTTAATTTTTCTTTTTGTTGAAATTTAATAATGGGAAGGGGAGAAAAGCATATATTCATTTATACAGTTACCATATTCTAACAAATGATGTATCTAATTTTATTAAAGTCTTACCTTTTTCTCCACAAAATATTTAACTGATCCCGACCAAAATGGAATCAACTTGTCAAGCACCAGTGAAATCAAAATATCCAGGTGGTTCAAATGGATATCAAGGTTTATTGCAAGAATCTCTACAAGAATCTGAACTACTAACAGTCCAAGCAAATTCGCAGTAGATAAGAGTCAATCAAATTCAAGGTGGGCTGAACTTAAATTTCTTGTGGGCACGAAAGGACTCATGACTGATGATGCCTTTGATTCCCCCTCGGGCTCAGTCTGGCTACAACTATTCCCATCAGGTTAGTCTGAGCCTTACACACCCACCTGTGCACAGAATTAAAGTAACACCACTCAGTCAATGATATAATTGGAACATTTAAAGTCAGTTAGTTGATGCACTTTGCCCATATGGCAGGGCTGTGCAACATTTCAACTTCAAATGATGTTTTGGGGCATATGAAAGAACAAACACAGCAGTTGTCGGCATCTCCTTAAGACAGCCATGCATTTTCTTAAGAAAAGATGCAGAGGGTCTAAGGTGTTACCATCAGACACAACACTTCATTTTTTCATGCTCCAAAGCACATCTTGGATATTGATTTCCAAGCACTGTACGATTCTAATATCTAGAATTCAAAGGAAAAAAAAGGAAAATATGGGTGGGAAAGACAAGGCTTTCCATGGCAGAATTATCTGCCAAGGACATTATTCTCTCTGCTTCAATTGCCTGCTATGGCTAAAGCAGGGCTCTCATTGTAATTAATTAATGACATAACGAAGCCTTGGCACAGCTTTCCTAGGACAAGGATTGTTGGGGTACAGGTAGTTCTCAACTTACAGCCACAATTGAGCCCAAAATTTATGTTGTTAAATGAGAAATTTGTTGAGTGAGTTTGTCCCATTTTTTTACTTTTCTTGCCACATTTATTAATTGAATCACTCTAGTTGTTAAATTAATAATGCGGTTGTTAAGTGAATCTGGCTTCCTCATAAACTTTGCTTGTCAGATGGTCGCAAAAGGTGATCACATGACCCCGGGATGCTGCAACCTTCATAAGTATGAACCAGTTGCCAAATCTCCAGATAGCAATAGCAATAGCACTTAGACTTGCAGTATATAAGTCTAAGTGCTATATACTGCTTCACAGTGCTTTACAGCCCTCTCTAAGCGGTTTACAGAGTCAGCATATTGCCCCCTACAATCTGAGTCCTCATTTTACCACCCTCGAAAGGATGGAAGGCTGAGTCAATCTGAGCCAGTCAGAATCGAACTGCCAAATTGCTGGAAGCCCGCAGTCAGTACAGTGGTGGCCAAAATTGTGGGAACCTTTTGGGAAAAGTGTATTTTTGAGGTTTGATGGCTAATAACACCACTTTTTTGGGGGAGTAGTACCATAAAGTTATATATCAATGGAAAGATAATTTAATCGAATGTAATGCAACAAAGTTTGTTCAATTATCTGTACTGTATTCTATGAAAAGTTATAGCCAAATAACCAGAAAAAGGAAGCACAACTTGCTTAGGTTGATATCAGGTAGCTTTCCTTCATCTGATTGTAGCCAATGAGCATGAGTGTTTAGAGAGCCAATCGGGTGTCATCTTGCATTGGCAATGAGCCAATCAGATCACAGTAGGATTCAGTTATTGATGTCATGTATTGAAGCTGAGAGAAGGACATTTGTCAATGTGTTATGTGATCGCTATCAAGTTGGGGGTTTTTGTGTTCTTTCATTTAGTGAGCTTGTAAAACGTAATAAAATTAAAGTAATGGTGCAAAGAGTTGACTGGTCGCCCAGAAAGCGATGTAAAATAGTATTATTAAGTGAACAAGGTTACAATTATAAAGAAATTAGAAGAAAAATTGGTGGAAACTTAACCAAAGGTGGCATTTCTACTGTACACTTTTCCCAAAAGGTTTCCACTATTTTGGCCACTACTGTAGAAGTAGCCTGCAAGTACTGCATTCTAACTACTGCGCCATCACGGCTCATGTATGTAAATGTAAATCAATTGACCATGGGGATGCTGCAATGATCATAAGTGTGAAAAATAGTCATAAATCACTTTTTTCAGTGTCGTCGTAACTTTAAACAGTCACTAAGTAAACTGTTGTAAGTCAAGGACTACCTGTACTTAGTTGTGAGCAGATGTTTCCAAAAAGGGATTTTTGATCCCATTATAACAGTGTGATTGTGTACTGCAAGGACCAAACGTAAGCAAATAACATTCACCACCATTCAAAACTTTTCTTTCCTGAAAAATCCTCCATTGATTTTAGCCAATAGCAAAAGCTTTGGCTCTATAGTATTAGGAATAAATGTTCTAATCTAGAGAATTGTTATATACATCATTTAGACATTACTTTCTGTAAGAAATATTTCTAATGAGCCTCTGAACAAAACACATAAGGAACTGTAATAATAATGCAATGGATCAGAAAGAAAGGAAATGTTAATGCTAACATGAGCAAGCTTTGGATTTAATGACTTGAGAGGAGTCTTTAAAAAAAAAAAAGGATTGTCTCTTATTTACCAAACATCAACAGTTTTCATTGATTTCAAAAAGCTGCCTGACAGAAAACAATGGTACCCCAGGTAGTGACCGCTCTAAGTTACAATGGCATTGGAAAACTTACAATTGGTCCTCACACGTACAACCATTGAGCATCCCCATGGTCACATGGTCAAAATTCGGGCACTTGGCAATCAGCATGTTTTTTTACAACCGTTGAAATAGCCCAAGATCACATGCTTGCTATTTGCAACCTGGCTTCCAACAAGCAAAGTCAATGGGGAAACTTCAACTTCGTAACTGCGTGCAACTTAACAACTGGCAACAAAAAAAATCTGTAAAATTGGGTAGAACTCAATTGTGCTCATAAGTCGAGAACTACCTGTACTAAAATTTGAAGGTCAGAAAAGTTTTGAGGACTGCCAAATGGAGGAGTTCAGGGCAATGCTGTCGTTTCCTTTGCCTTAGTCCTAAGTGGGCTTAGTGAACTACAATGGTCAGTGCTTGGAAGCTGCTTTATACTCATATTGATAAGATTAATTTGAAATGCCTATTTGGCACAGCGTTGCAAATGTATAGCAGAGAGGTATAGACTTGCACATCCTTTCTCTGCATCACATTCCTTCGATTGAAATTGTTGCAAACTAGGACAGCTGGGAACCCTGCTTAAATTTAGAAAGCGCGAATGCCACATGCTGACTTAGGCTGAATGACTGCAGATGGTTTCCTCTACATAAATGTTATTTAATACTGAAGTCAGTGTAAAAAAACACTGTAGTGATAGTGTTGCTAGTCAATGCCTAGAAATTCCTGAATTTCACAATGGGAAACCTGCCCTGATGCTCAGCCTACCGAGATGTGTGGAAGTGTGACCAGACATTGCCCTCCCAAGTATTGCCTTCCCACCAGAAATCAGCATTCTGTTCTTTATTGGGGGCTTTATAGAGGTCCTGCAACATCCCCAAAGGACTGGGGATCTGTCAGAATTGTCAGGGTGGGAGTTATCTAGAAAGCAATCAAAGAGGGGTTGTTGTTTTTTCAACTCATCACTGATGTTGCCATGGGCAGCAGCTAAGAGTTTGGGTTTAAATGTCAGATTTTTCCCTGCTTTGCTATCCTTTTTAGCCATTCATATATATTCAATTATTTTTTTCTGCCCCTCCTCCTTTTTTATTTATTTTGTTTGTATTCTTTAGAATGTGACTAAATGCTGCACTCTTTCATTTCCGCTTCATTTCATTCCCACAGCTTAATGCTTGTTTCTGAGTACTCCAGGGAAAGATATATGCTTCTCAGTGAATATGCATCAATCATCACATTTTCCTTTTGTTTAAAAGAAAAACGGGCGAGGGTGGGAAGTATAACAACACATTTCAAAGCCGCCCTTTGAAATCATCAGCAGATTAATATTCTGCCAAACCAAAGCAACAACAACACAACCCTTTCCATGAAAATTATGCAGCTGAGAGCAAAACAATTGCAGGCACTACTGGGAACACAACTGGCTGCTTGTTTCTCAGCATCTGGTGCCTGTTCACTACTGACATACTAAATGTATTTTCTCTGGTGAAATGGCCCATGCATCTGTAGAAATGTCTCGGCAAGGGCTTGCAGACCATATATTTAATAAATTCATTGATGTCAGAGAATTAAACTGCGTATGAGTTGAATTAATATTATAAGTTCAACCAAACTGAAAGAAAAAATTTCATAGTGGATAGAAAAGTCTTCCCTTCCTCTTTGCTATCTCCCTCTTCCTATTAAGACAATTAATTGGTATATCTGAGACCAACTGGGGTATTGATTCAGGTGGTCTAGGAAATATAGTATGCTATCTCTATACCCACAGCTGTCTTGACAGAACAGAGAAGGAACATGGACAAAACCTGCATTTGTGATATGCTCTTTAGCAATGTGACTAAGAAAATGAACACTTGTGATGATGATGATGATGGTGGTGGTGGTGGTGGTGGTGGTGGTGATGATGGATGATGATGATGATATTGATATCCATTCAGTCATGTCTACTTATAGATGATTGTGATGATGATAACAATGACGAATCAATTCAGTCATGTCCAACTCCTGGCAATTCTTTGGGCCAGGTTTCCCATGACTTCTGATTTTGCATTACTTCTTTGAATTGTTCTGTGCTCTGGTTGGTGTCAGCTTTGATGACATCCAGCCATCCTGTTCTTTTGTTGCCTGGTTTCCTTTTACCACTAACTCGTCCAAACATAATTGCTTTCTCCAGTGAATTCCTGCCATCACATGGCCAAAATAAGTGAGACACTGTTTTGTGATTTTTGCCTTCTAGTGACTTGTCTGGCACTATGTGCTCCAGTACTTGCTTTGCTGTCCCAGGAATATACAGGAGCCTGCTCCAGCACCAGAGCTCAAACGAGTCAATTTTTCCCCATCTTGTTTTTTTAAGGTCCAACTTAGGTAACTATGGGGAACACAATACAGCGAACTAACCTACATATAGCTGCCAGGCTGATATCCTTGCTTTTAATATTTGATTCATGTACATCCTTGCTATATGACCCAGTGCAATCCAACATTTTATTTCTGTGCTGTATTCATTGCTTTGAGCTATCTGTGATCCTAGGAAAGTGAATTTTTCCACTCATTCTATCTCTTCACCATCAATTTCTATTTTGGTGTTTCCCTTCCTTGCAGTGGTCATGGGCTTGGTCTTTCTGATGTTCAGAAGGAGATCAAAATTCTCACCTTCTTCTTTGATTTTCTTGGTCAGATGTTCCAGGCCTTCTTTGGTTTCTGAAAGGAGAGTTGTATCGTCAGCATATTGAAGATTGTTGATGTTTCTTTCACAAATCTTTACCCCAAGATCTAGCTTCCTAATGATTATTTTGGCATACAGGTTGAATAAGAAAAGGGAAAGAATGCAACACTCCTTTATCTTATATCACTTGCTGTCTCCATATGGGCAAGTAACAAAAAAGACAGACTTCTGGAATCCATAAGATTATATTTCTTCAGTGAGAGGACCAAGAGCATGCTGATCCTGCTGGATCTTATCAGATGGGCAGAAACAATAGCAGAGAAACAATCTTGCAAATAACTAATCTCTAAGCCATGAAGGATTTTAAAAATAATTATCAGATGCTGTACTTTGAAAAACACCTACAAGACAACTGCCAATTATCACAGCTCAGGTAGTAATGATGTCATATGGGCATATCAAGGTATACTGGTTGCACCATCTCACTGTGGACCAATACATACTGTAGACTGCAATATTCCAGAGACTTAAGCTGTAAGCATGAGCTTCCTCCCCATGCAGGAAATTGAGCAGTTGGTTCATTAGATCAGGGCTTTTCAACCTGTGGTACGCGTTCCACTTGTGGTACATTAACAAGTGGCAGGTGGTACGCAGCCCTGCCTAGACAAGTGTAGTGGGGGAGGGAAAGAGCCAGCGCAGGCAAGGACTTACAGTGAGAGAGTCCTCTGGAGCTGCAGAGGCACAGAGGAGAGAAGGAGGGAGGGAGGGAGATGGAGAGTGGAAGGATTCTTATGTGCTTTTGTGACTTTGAAGTTCTGGGATTTGTGCAATGTGGGCTTTGTGTTCTTAAGGAGTGTTTGGCAATTTCTATTTGGCTGATGGCTGATGTCTCCTGTTAGCTTCTATTGCTCTGCTATTGTTAGCTGTAAGTTTTGCTGCAAGCGATTTTGAAGTATTTTTCTCCTGAATGGATTTTGCCTGTAGATTCTTTTACTTATGAATGGAGCCATTTGGGGAGGCTGCCTTAGCCGGCAGCCAATAGTTACTACATTTTTTTTCCTTACTTACTTTCCTTTCTAGCCAGTAGCTAATTCTTAAAGGGAAATGTGCCTTTTTAAGCTAGTTCACTCAGCAGTTTGTCTTTTCTGTTTCTGGAGGCTTTTCCTTGTTTGATGAATATATGGAAGAGAGAAAATATGGGGGGGGGGGGTTCAAATTCTTCCTTCAGAAGGAGGTGGGCATGAGAAAGAGGGAGGCAGGGAGGAGGGAGGGAGGGAAGTCCTGCCTTAGCACTTGGCCACCAGCAGCCCTGCCATTGACTTTACTTGTCAAAAGGTTGCAAAAGGGGATCACATGACCCTGGGACACTGGGACCATCATAAATATGAATCAGTTGCCAAGCATCCAAATATAAATCACATGATCCTGGGCATGCTGCAATGGTCATAAGTGTGAAAATGGTCATAAGTCATTTCAGTGCAATTGCAACTTTGAACAGGGTTTTTTTTTTTGGTCATCAAGTTTTTGACACCTTGCTAGGTGGTACTCGAATATTGCCATATCCTAAAAGTGGTACAATCGGTGAAAAGGTTGAAAAGCCCTGCATTAGATGAATGTGTGCAAAGGTCCTATAATCTGCCACCTGCTGTTCAGTCAAAACCCATAATCTTCTATTTAAATGGGAAAAGTTTATGCTCTTCTATCATATTCAGAAGGAATCACAGAGGTTAAGAGAGCAGTTTTACTGAGGTGGGAAAAAGAGAATGTGACAAAGCTCTGTGTTAAAATTCTGTTCTCAAATCAAGTACAGTATTCCCATTTTGGAAACCTAATATGATCACATAAAAAGCCGCTGTATTTTATGTGTTGATCCTATTTTACTAACGTAACTGGTGGAAAAGTACAAGAACAAGGACAAAGGAAAGGTAATCTAAACCATAGGGAATAAACATGCTGAAAGATTTGTCTGTTCTATTCAGTCCTGCTTGATTGCATTTTACCTCCGTATTTTTTCCTGTTGACAAGCAAATCTTGAAAGTAATAAGTGCTGCATGAATTAAATACATCATAGTTGACTGCTTGGATACTGGAGAAGCTTCAAACCAATCTGGGCTCTTTCAATGTGCCACTATTGATTTCTCTGCCTTGACAGAAAATGACTAAAAAACAAATTATTGGTGGGGGCAGCCTAATAAAAGTTAATTTTCTTGTGATGTCTCTTTTTCATCCAGCTAAAATAATGCTGAACTTGTAGACAAATTTACACTTGGATTTTATCAGCAACGTTAAAACTCTCATTCAAAGGGTGAGCCCTGCGTTGTTGGAAATGGGGCTTTTTGCCTTCAAACCATGTAAATTTGATTTTGACATGGTCCCTAACAGAAAACAGTTTTTTCTGCTTTTTTTTTTTACAAGACACATTTCAGAGGAAAAATATTATGAAGCTTCTTTTTATCTATTATCTATCTTCTCTATCTTAATGGTAGAAAGTCAGATCTGTTCTGTAGTTTTCAAATGTGTTTCCAGACAGGGTGGGACATTCAAGAGTTATTTATCAGAACAACCTTATATCAGTTCTGCCATTTCCAGCTTTCCCCTTGTAATATTTAACCACACAAGTGTTTGGGGCACATTATATATTAAAGTTTTATACTTTAATAGTAGAGATGGAGTCTCATTTATTTTGGCGTGTCATGTGGGGGAATTCACTGAAGAAAACAATTACGTGTGGAAGAGTTAACAGTAAAAGAAATCAGGCCATCAAAAAATATGGTGGCTGGCTCCATCAAAGATGACACCAGCCAGAGCACAGAAAAACTCAAAGAATTAGTGCAAGATTGGAAGATGTGGAGAGACCCGACCCATAGAATCACCAAGAACTGGACATCGCTGAATGGATAGCATCATCATCATCATCATCACCATCATCATGAGTGGAATATTATTGTAAATTCACTAAATCATTCTGGATTAAATCAATGCGGCTTATTCAAGGATGGCCTCCCAATCCTCACAATGAAAAGGAAATTGATCACTCCAAAATAAGATATAATCCTTTACAAGGATTATTTTAGATGCCAAAAATAATTGCCTCAAATCTTGCAAAACAGATATATTTCATGAGGTTTTAGCTATCTTCCTTTTGTTTCCCATATGGGATTGCTAAAGTAAAGAGTTTCAGAGTTGTAGAGTATGCTGGCCTGCTTCTTTTTTCCAAATTATCTTAAGTTAATTAACACTGTCACCTCTACTGTTTGTCATTGCACTGATTCCTTTGTCAACAAAACTGAACAAGTCAGGCCATGAATAGAAAGCATCGAAAACATCTGGCAGACTATCCTATCTCCTTTACGTGAACGATCTGAAGCTGTATGGAAAACACCCTGTGAAATGGAATCACAGCTCAACACTGTCCGAATATGTAGCCAAGATATTGCAATGGAGTTTGGACTGGACAAGTGTATCATATTTAACATCAACAATGGAAAATAGTGAAAACTGAAGGAATCAAGAAGCCTTATGGAAATAACATCAAGAGTCTGAATGAAGACAATCACTATGAAGAGCTAAGCATCCCTCAAGCTGAAAACATCGAGCCCGCTGAAGTCAAGAAGATGATTAGACATGAATACATCATGAGAGTAAAGATTTTAATGTCCAAACCCATCAAGGCAATTAACACCTGGGCAATTCCAGTCATTAGATATCCTGCTGGAATAGTGAACTGGACTCAGGCAGAACAAAAAGCCCTGGACAAGAAGATCAGAAAAATAATGAAAATGAATCATGCCTTTCATCCATACAGCGATGCTGACAAATCACCTGGTTAGTTGTTGAAAAAGATCTCATAGATTGACTACAACAGCAGGATGACAAATTAGCAACAATGGTGCATGGCAATATCTGGAAGAAATACATTTCCTTCAAGCAGGAACTGGTGGGACCATAAAATAAACAAAATCATACAAAATGAAGCCACCAAAGTGCTCTGGGACTCTAGAATTCAGATAAGTATCTGCCTCATAACACCCCAAGCTTAACAATTGTCAATAAGAACAACATAAATGTGTGGACAGTGGACATGGCAGTACCTGGAGACAGTCAAAGAGAAGAGAAAGAGCTGGAGAAAATCACAAGACCTGCAAATAGAACAACTGTGACAAAAGAAAGGAAATAGTACCAGTAGTAATAGGTGCCTTGGATGCAGTTCCAAAACAACTGGCATTGACAAAAATCACTATCAGTCAATTTCAAAAAGTAGCTTTATTTAGAACAACGTACATCCTACAATGATACATTTAACACCATCAAATGGCAACATCTGCCTATGCCAGATCCTCGGGAAGGCCTCAGTAAGTGGATAAAAAGTGTCAAATCAGGTCAAAACACATAACTAACTTTTTACTACTATACTTAAATCTTACACATTATATTTGAATGTGTAATAGAAGACATCAAGTGATCTGTTTGTCCCAAAACAACCATAGTTGCACAACTTTCTTGCAGCTGACCTAGAATTGTCCAGTAATCCAATTTATATTCATATCACTTTCTTGCAGCTGAAGAAATATAAAAAATATAAAATATAAAAATATAAAACATGCCCAGTTGGGAAAAGCTGAAATAAAGGATGCTCTTAAAGCAAATTTTTTTTCCTGGCATCAGTTCTAATAAAGGGCTATAAAATAGGTCACATGACCACGTTCATTTTTTCATGTAGGAATGCAAAGGATTTCAGAAGGGAAAATACTAATGCCCCCCATAATTATATTATCAGCAGTTCTTACAATCAGTATCTGTTTGAACTTCCTTGATATACAAATAACAGTTTAGTAGCCCACAAGAGCAAAACAAGGATTTTTTTTAAAAAGAAACCTCTGCATTTGTTCAGACACAAGGGAAACTATCAAGTATGGCCAATTTCAGATTAATCTAGTTGAATGGCTTTTATTCTCAAATAGACCATATTTTAGTTTTCAGTTTTTCCCTCTTTTTTTCTTTTTAATCATATAATTTACCAAACCTTCTCCTAAAGAAAATGTTTGTGGTACATTTTTGTAGTTATTCTTCCAGAATGATGCTTCTTAAAATGCTTTATCAAAATTTACTTGCTAATTTTCCTGTAAGAAAATGACACAGTCCTTAAAACATTAATTTGTCTAAAAATATTGGGTACTGTAAAGGTTTGAAAGTTGAAAAGAAATATTTATTTATATATGATGAAACCTTTAAACCAGCTTTCCGCAGCTTAAAAATCTTTCAAAATTAAAAGCCTGGCCAGAAATTTTAAGAAATGATGTCCATCACATCTGGAAAGCAGTTGACCGAAGAGATTACAGGCAATCCTTAAAATAACTTTAAAAATACTGATTTCTCTTTACACAAGTTTTGATAAGATCAAATTTATATTATAATATCTTTGTAATCTTTGACACAGGTGCCTCTGTCTCAGAATCAAATATATGAAATAAGCATAGGGCAGTTCAGTTCCCTAAGGGCCCAGCAGGTGGAAGCAGCTGGCTAATCTTGACTGGATTCTGAAAGTAAGAAGAACTGTCAAGTTAGTGACTAAAAAGGAGACATCCATGTGACAGCAAGACTGTACATGTATTGGGAGTCAAAAGACTATTCCAGGAAAAGGTAACAGTAAAGCACTTCCAAAGATCTCCTTAAATATCTATGTGAATTTGCTCATGAACTCACAAAGATACAAGTTTGACGTGAAGGAGACATCATTTTTACTATTGTCCAATGCAGTGCTTTTTTTGTAAGAAAAAAGGTGCCGGAACTCACATCTTATTAATCTTTTATTTACCTTTCACACGTAGTCAATCACTGTACACACACCCACACACATCAGTTGTGTAACGAAACATAACGGTTGCCGCCCACAGTAAGCACTCAGCATGCAACCACACGACCAATCACAAGCCAAGCCATGCCACAAGCCAGCAGCGCCATCACAACCATCGAGGACGAAGTACGCATGCATCGGACTCGACACACAAGCAGCCCCCATACACTGTTTTAATGATTTTGCTGCCAACCTGCTACGCTCGACGGGGCAATTCAAGTCCACATGGACCAAACATCACATTTTCAAAAGTTACTTTTAAAACTTGGAAAATCTGTCGAAAAAAGGTTCAAATTCCTGGGTGTGCAGCTAACGAGTAGGCTGGCTTGGTCGCTCAACGGCGAGACACTGGTGAAGCGGGCACAGCAGCGCCTGCATTTTCTCCATCGCATGAGAAAGGCACACCTTCCTTCTCCTATCCTTACCACTTTCTACAGGGGGACAATCGAGAGCATCCTGTCATACGGCATCACAGTCTGGTTTGGAAGCATCACTGCTTCAGACAGGAAGGCGGTGCAGAGAGTGGTGAGGATGGCCGAAAAGATCATTGGCAGTTCCCTCCCTCCCATCCAGGACATAGCACAGAAGCGCTGCTTGAGCAGGGTCCGTAAGATTATCTGGGACACAACACATCCTCTTCACGACCTGCAAATGAAGATTATTGGCGGCAATGGATTTGATGAGTTGCCATCAATTCAAGGACCTGGCTGGAAAATAATGATTCAACTTCCACTTATCATGTGCTATGATTCTGATCTGTGCTATGAATAATAGAGTTGGAAGGGACCTGGAGGTCTTCTGGTCCAATCCAGTGCTCGAGCAGAAGACTCTATACCATTTCAGACAAATGGTTGTCCAGTCTCTTTTTGAAAGCCTCTAGTGATGGAACATCCACAACTTCTGAAGGCAAGCTATTCCATTGGTTGATTTGCTCTCACCGCTAGGAAATTTCACATATATTTTAGCTTAAAAAAATCACTTAGAAGGTGACACTAAGCATCTCAGTTTTTACTTCCAAGACGTTTCTGATTAATGGCCAAGAATGCCAATACATCACAGAAGTCACAGCAGATACACAGTCATGGTTTTCTGTTGTTCCACAATCAGGAAGAAATTCTGTTGCCCTAAATCTTCTTATTCATATTATCATTCTTATCCTATAATATCAGAAACAGAAATATGCTATGCTGACTTCCACACAGTGATTGGTGGCTTCACTGGCTGAAATTTTATTGTCACCAATGATGGAAAAAGCTGCCACCATACAGAACATTTGCTAGGACAGTGCTTTTACTGATTAGGTGCTCCGACTAATAATATTTTCCCCAAAGAAGTGTTAACCACTATAAGGCATTAAATAATTTGTCTCTTTTAATTAAATATAGTGGCTTCTTATATTTTTCCTGTCTGTTGGCAGTGTATCGAATGCTTGTTCTTGAGATTTGGGTGTGTAGAACATGTAACTGTTCTCTTAAATGCAGGTTGAAGGAGAATTGGATTGAAACTATCATTCTTTGTTTGATCTCTTTTTACATGACTTTTATTTATAATAATACAAGATATAGGCTCGCCCAAGATTACCTAGGTGGCTTCGTGCCCAAGAAAGGACTAGATGATTTCCCAATTTCTGGCATGATGCCATAACCACAACACAAAATTGGCTCTGTATAGAAGCTAGCCCATGGCAATTACAGCCAGAATCTGTTTTTTTTCCTGTTAGACCTCTGCTTGCTATATCCTATAATCTTCTTATAATAGTATTCCTTTTTAGGCACTAAAATACGACATTGTATTTATTTAGGCTCAGATACTTCCAGTTAGTAACTTTGAATGTCCATGCTATGTTTTGGAGAGCAACCTTTTTAGTTAATTCTAGGAATTATTCCAGTTTTAAAAATCAATACAACTGCAATGATCTGATCTTGCCTTCAGTTTTTGAAGTTTTGCTTCTGCTGTTCATTTTTCTGTCACTCTAGTGGCCTTTGGCTTCCTCCTTTACCACAGTCTCTTGAGACATGAAGCCTTTTTGCTATTTTGTAGAAATGACAATAACCTGTTCTCCTGTCTCTGCAGCATTGGTTGAAATGTCAATTGCTTTCTACACTTCTATATATTTACGTAGCCACTATAAACAGCAGCAAGGTAGTGAAATGTGATGGTTTATCATCCAAACCTTTTTAGCCCTGTAAAGTAAAGTTACTATGAAACATAAAATGCAACAAATTGATCAAGGAAATATGCTTGGTCCTTGCTAAATTCAACACATGCACGCACACATCAATCAGATTCTATAATGGTGTCCTTGGCTCCAGGTCAAGAAATATATTGCTATATTAGATTTCTAGAAACAGGGTTGGTGAATGAAACAATCAAAAAGCAGTGTTTCCCTGGAAGCAATCTAGATAAGTAAAAAAGGCATCAGCAAGCTGGAATCACCTAAGAAATTACCCTGACCGGTCATGAACATTAGATGTAAATGAAATAGGGCACTTGGCACTGCCACCAAGTTCACTTACCAAACTCTCTGACATTCTGCAACTGTCTTTCTTATGAAGGAAGGGATAGGGATGGGGGATGGGGATGGGGATGGGGATGGGGATGGGGAAGGGGAAGGGGAAGGGGGAGGGGGAAGGGAAAGGTGAATGGGAAAGGAAGGGTCGGGGATGGGGATGGGGAAGGGGAAGGGGATGGGGAAGGGGATGGGGAAGGGGAAGGAAAGATGTATATATACAAACACACACACACATACACACACACATACATAGAGAAAGAGAGAGGCAAAGGCAGAGAGACAGAGATTGATTGATTGATTGATTGATTGATTGATTGATTGATTGATTGGTTGATTGGTTGGTTGGTTGGTTGGTTGGTTGGTTGGTTGGTTGGTTGGTTGATACCCTAATTTCATTCAGGTGCTCTTTCTTCCTATTTTTCCCTCCTACAACAACAATCCTAATGAAGCCGGAATAATCCCTAAGCAGGGTGTCAAAAAAACTTAGAGGTGGCCATACCATGCGATGGAAACCTTCCTGTTTTATATGCACTCTGTCTAAAGGGGTAGGGCTTTAACCATGCAGTTTTAGCCACCATCTTTCATTTTTCTGATTCCTTTCATTCTAAGAGAAACTAAGAATAGTCAAACAAATATTCGGTATCTGAAAAGAAAACCAGATTTAATAAAAACAGCATGATAAATTGCATCCCACCACAGTATCTATAATGTCCAAAGCCAGTTTTCTTGACAAAAGTGAAACAAAGACACAACATATCATATTTCATTTCTAAGAAAGGCAATGCTTGCTTTAAATGATCTAGACCAGGGGTCCCCAACCCCCGGTCCGTGGACCAGTACCGGACCGTGGCATGCTAGCAACCAGTCCACATAAACAAACAAAGCCCCATCCACTAGATGCAGGCAGCACATAAAACCACGCACTCTCTGGTCGGCAGAAAAACCTCTCTCCACGGAACCAGTCCCTGGTGCCCAAAAGGTTGGGGACCTCTGATCTAGACTGATTCTAGAACTGAATACAAACTTTGGCTAGCTAATATCGGAGTTCTTGTCTTCTTAAGAGGAAAAGACATCCTGATCCATGTTCTCCATGTTTGATAATCCAAGGATGCGGCTAAACTCAAAGGATAACATTTTGATTTCAGACAATATTTGAACATAGAAAGCCATATTAATCCTCAGCCTTCAGCATTCACAACTCCAGCCAAACTATAACATGAAACATACATCTCGGTGCTTTACGAGTCATAAAAGAGCCAAGGTTGCCTACCCCTGGTCTAGGTTAAGTTTATACTACAGTGTTCATCTGTTTCTCGCAGTGAAATGCAGGGAAACTATCATTAGTTTTCTTTCAGAGGGGGCTCTGAGGGCTGTAAAGAGGAGATGCAAGTAGCCCTCAACCAAAGTTTACCCAAATGGATTAAATAAATGTGATGTCGTAATTCATCATAATCAAAGTTCCACATTGGGTTGATCAACAGTAAGATTTTATTAACAATTTGAGAGATATAAATTAGGGCTGCCTATCCAGACCGTAAAAATTAAGAGGATTGTTAAAATGGCAGCAACATGTCATAACATCTTTGTTGTCATCTGATAGTCACCCAGGTGTTTGGAGCCGAAACAGGTTAGGCCCTAAGCTTGATAGGCAGATAGAATATACTGTATTGTAATTTAAGAAATCCGGGGAGCTGAAGCCTCAGTGGTATAGACTGTGCCTAGGAAGGAAAGGAGTCTAAAGAAACTCTTTAACAAATTTTTCTAGGGAAATAGCCACTTAGGTCTCTTGCAGCAAAGGGGACAAAAAGACTTGGAACATCTGAAGGACTGACATGTGTATCTGTTTTTAAAATGCCTCCAGATCCTTTTTCAGTTATTAAAGGGCACATTGTTTTCAAAATGCTATAGTTAAAATGCATAACAAAACCAAGTGTTCTCTGTCCCTTGGAATCAGAAGTGGGCTTCTAAACCCCATAGAGCAGGGGTGTCAAACTACTGGCCTGCGGGCCGGTTTCATCATACCGAAGCCACGCCCACCCCATTGCCGGCAATGGAGAAAAAGTCGTGATACATTGCGACACGTCACGTGATGTTGTGAGTTTGACACCCCTGCCATAGAGGGTATTTTTCTCCAATGCAGCTGATCAAGTCGAATTTATATAGTAGAGTGGCTTGTAATGAAACATAATGCAGTTATGTGGCAACACATCCTAGGAAATTCCCTGACAGAAAAGTGAAATGTTATCATTCTGTGCTAAGGCTGAGGCACGTTGGCTTCACCATCAGGGAGGGAGACGCCCGTCAGGATGGTATATCTAGATTACAGATATAACAGGAAGCAAACTGAATTGCTGTCAAGTGGAACCTGCACACAACAGATGACTCTCCTACACCATTTACTTTACTTTATCTCTCCGTAATCCAATCTGTTTTGTATTGTTTTTGTACAAACGGTGAGGTTTTTCCTTAAAACAAAAGAAAAAGAGTTCTAAACATTGCTTTAATTAAAATGGTATTCCCACTCATAGAAGCTTTTTGTCCTACAGATGCCATCTCCCACTCCCCGGTTTATTAAAACTATTGTTCACTTTAATACTCAGACCACACATAAACTTCTGCCATTATTTTCTGAGTGATAAAAGCTGAATGGCTGTTCCAACTATATTTGCTCAGATATAATATGAAGTATATAAAAGCTTAACTGAATTCTGCTTGAGGACATCATCTTATCAATAGAATTCATTTTTAATAGCCCTCCCCACCAGTCTACCTATAAATCTACATCAGAGATGTGACCTTGATGTACATAGTACTTTGCCTTAAAGGAGGATACCTGAGGAACTGTTTCATTCCAATTACATTGACTCATCCCAGCTGGTCAAACAGGAAGGGCCTGCTGTGTATCCCACTGGTCAAGGAATTTCAACAGATGTGATCTACGAGGACTTCTCAGCTGTGTTATCCCAGAGATAAAGTAAGCCACCACTTCCAGTTTTCCAGAAGAATGTTAAGACCTGGCTTTGCCCATTGGCATGTGAATATGTCAGAACTGCCACCTTGCGCCTGCATTCTGCATCACTCAGTACCAGTCTGCCATGGATCCTGGGGAGAGGGTGGAAGGGAAAGTTTTGGGAATAAGTGTTCCTCTTTGAGACAGCATTTCAAGGTTGCTCTACTGTGAGAAGAATGCAGCTGAAAGCCAACCTACACCCAGAGGGACTGTTTCAAAAATATCTCCTTTGAAATTAATTGGAAGATGGGGAGATGGGACCAGAAATGGGAAGTGCCTAAGAGGGGGTAAGTTATACTTGGGATTTTGGCATGGGAATTTCAGTTCTGGCTTTGCTTTACTGAAGGGGTCTTCAAACATGGCCCTTTTATGACTTGTGGACTTCAACTCCCAGAATTCCTGGCTGAGGAATTCTGGGAGTTGAAGTCCACAAGTCATAAAAGGGCCAAGTTTGAAGACCCCTGCTTTACTGTATTTCACTTGACCTTTAGTAAACTACACCTTTCTCAACAAATGGAGTCAAGGATTGATCTTGCTTAAAGGTTCAAGATGAGGCAGAACTGACAGTGAGTCTAAGAGTGTGATGCAGCCCTGGAGATGGTTGGAAGCTTGACGACACTCCTGCAGCCTTGTTAACCTTTTTACCCTTTTTGAATTTTTAACTCCTATTTTTATTTGTAGGTCTTCACATGTTCTCAATTCTGTTTTTAATCTATGCTTTTATTCATGTGATTATATGGTTTTATCATGATGTAAACTGCCCAGAGTCACTGTAGAAATTTAATAAATAAATGAATTGCACTCTAATGTCAGTTCTATAGATTCTGATCTGGATAGAAGTGTAAGAGATCAGAAAAACTGAAACAAGCCATGAGCATCCATGATCTTTCAGATTTAATAGATGACATTTTTTAACCCTATTGTGAGGTGGCAGAAGATGCTGTTATCATTAGATTTTTATTGTTTTTCTGTTATATACTGTATGATTCCATCATTTTGCAAGCCTCTTGGGCTGCTTATTCTTTCTCCTCTAAGCCTCATGAGGGTTATCCCTGGGATTTACTTGGAATGTAGAAAGCTGGAGAAGATTACTAGATATATGGTATATTTAAATATTTTTACAACACTTGTCCTACAGATTGCAAGGTGGTATTATTCCATATTAACATATATTCAATAAAATCTAAAATACAATAAACATGATTGTGGTAGTTCGACAGATCTAAATGGGTTCATACTTTCTCTTGATTATTCAGATTTCAGATTATCCTCAATGTTTTTTCCATCGACTCTAAGGGAGTACACTATACTCATGCTCCTTCAAAAACTTACCCAGTCCAATAGGTTACTTATGTTCCAAATCCAGGAGACATCCCTCCCTAGGACCCATTTCATCTTTCCAGGGTGGTTCTGATTCAGTTATGGTACTTCATCCCTTCCATCATTCAGCTAGACCAGGGGTAGGCAACCTCGGCTCTTTTATGACTCATGGCTATGCTGACTCAGGAATTCTGGGAGTTGAAGTCCATGAGGCATAAAAGAGCCGAGGTTGCCTACCCCTGAGCTAGACATATGAACAGCTTTTTGTGATTCAAATATAAAATTAAAGAACATATTGTAGAATACTGATGATACCATTTTTTAAATCACCAGATGATTACTTTACTGGTTTTATACAGATGCTAAATAGCAAATTGATACTTTGGGGTGCTCTCTTACTAATGTCAAATATTTATATCCAATATTATGTGATATGATCAACAGAGCAGGAGGAGCAAAGCAATTGTAGAATGTCTGCTAACCATCCATCATGGTCAGATACTATGATTTCTTACTATGGTAAGAAAAAAACACCCATAGATAAAAAGGGTGGAGAGTTACAAGAGGATTATATTATACATGTTCCTCTCTTAGTAAAAGTTATCTATCAAAGTAACTGAATCTGATTCAGTTCCTAAACCAGATTTGAACCCATATAAGTTTCAAAAAGTGGTTTCATCTGTGAGCATTTGGTCCACGAAACCACAGATGCTTCAGAACTCACAAACAGAAAAGGTTGCCTTAAGGCTAAATTGTTGCTGCTGACAAGAACTATGGAGAAATTAGGAAACTATTTTAAGTTAAAGGAATTTCTCTCACCTGCTTCAGGTCCCATTTTTCTCATACATATTACCTGGTCACTTCACATAACTAAAATCAGCATAGGAATCCTACATGGAACCCAAGAGAATTTTCTCAAGCTGGAAATGACAAAAAGGAAGCAGATGTTCAATCTATTCCTAAATTAGTTGCAACCTTAGATTAAATGGGACAATAGGCAACATACTCTGTTGACGCAAGTTCTATCATACACAGAGAAAATATAAATTAAACTATGATTCTACACATACAACTGTAGTGCAGTGAGGAAACAAGCCTATGTGGTTGATGTCACACTTGCCAAAATATAAAACCATTTATTAAACCTGATTCTATCTTTAGACAAAGCAACAATTTTCTCAATATTTGAGATGGAGAACTCAAAAGAAACTGAACAACTATGTTAACAAAGCTAGCTCTCTGTCTTGTGGGACACTGAGTTCATCTGTAAAGGTACCGTAATAGGGATTTGGGTTTTTAAATCACCTTCCACTTGAGTAACAGTCCAACATAACAATTGATGGAAATAACAAAAATCCACAGATCTTCAAAGCATAAACACAGGAAGAGGTTTCCTTTACTCAGCTTCATTTTGAAATAGGAATAAAAAGCTCAAGGTTTGGTGGTTGTTTTGTTGCTTAAATTATGTTTAACTATAAAACTGATGAACATTATTAGATGGTTTTAGATGGTTTATACCATTTATACAATGTTCCATAGCACATGAGAGAGGGAAGTGTTAGGTAAGTGGGTTCCTATTTAGTGTTACCAGATAAGATATTTTTGCCTCAGATACATCAGATGAAATGTTAAGGATCCTTTTATACTGTGGGGAAATGAATTTATAAGATGGAGAAGTAAATAAAAGATAAGGCAAAATTGTCATCAGTTATGATCTGTAACACATTCTCTTTTTTAATGTTATACTTAGTTCGTTTAGTGACTATTCAAAGTTATAATGGCACTGAAAAATGTGAAGTTTTCAGTTACGACCTTTGCAGCATCCCCATGATCATGTAATTAAAATTCAGGCGCTTGTCAACTGGTTTATATTTATGATCATTGCTGTGTCCCAAGGTCGTGTGATCACCTTTTGCAACCTTCTGACAAGCAAAGTCAGTGAGGAAGCCAGATTCACTTAACAACTGTTAACATATATGTGGAGCTAATCAGTCAGATACACTTCACATTGAGACATATTTACCTGGATGATTAGAAAATCATTGTCAGCACCATGAAGGATAGTGCAGTGACTCCCTCATTCCCTCACCAAATTAGCTTCTTCCATGAGCTTTATGCATTCACCTCTCTAGGAAAAACTGCCAACCTCATTTGGACATTTGGGCACAATGTTAAGTGGATGGATGGATGGATGGATGGATGGATGGATGGATGGATGGATGGATGGATGGATGGATGGATGGATGGATGGATGGATAGATAGATAGATAGATAGATAGATAGATAGATAGATAGATAGATAGATAGATAGATAGATAGATAGATAGATAGATAGATAGATAGATAGATAGATAGATAGATAGATAGATGATAGATAATTCTGGAGACTGCCAAATACACACACACACGTGTGTGTGTGTGTGTGTGTGTTGGGTGGAACACCCGGCAAATGTAAAGCAATCTGTTCTGCGTTTCACTCGTCTAGGAGCATCTTTTGCAGGCAGACTTCACTACTGTGAACATATATATATATTTAACATCAAGACATATATATATATGTGTGTGTCATGCTTTAATTACTAGAAAGCCCACAAAAGAATGGAAAGGGAATAATAATGATTTGAATGATGAATTACAAATTACCATTTTAAATATTGTAGGCTTATGAACAGCATTATTAATACAACTATCCTATGGCCAAATGTTGCCAGTTAGATTTCAATCCTAATACTTCCTCTGCAATATGACCAAAAACACATGAAGTTAAGCCATCACAGAAACTAAAGTCTGATGTAACTTGAGATAAGCAGTTTGAAGAAGCTGCCCAAAGCGTTGGCCAATGATTAAACACCATGGAATGCAAATGAGCCACTAAAGTCAATGCATGATGACCATGATTACTTAGATTATTAGCAGAAATTTGCCAAAAGCAAAATTTGTCCAAGAGAAATAAGAACAAGATCTGTTCTTAAATGTAACAGGTATGGATGGTGTCCTGAGACAGAAATAATGGCCCATGTCATAAAGCTTGCAAGTTGAATTAAAAAACCACAAGGAATTCTCTTTCCTGAATTATTCCCACCTGCAAAGGACTGGATTACATCACACTAAAGCAAACCATTTTATAAATCAGCCAGTGTTTGGCTGCTCTGAGAAAGGCAGCTATTCTTGAAGACAATAAACATCCCCAAAATCCATATTGTTAATACTTTTATTAGCCCTATGTAATTTGTCTGTGCAGCCTTTGAACTAGCTTAATAAAGATGCTGTCTAATACACACGAAAATAATGGAAAACAACACATACCTCAGCAAAGGACTGAGGTTTTATTCATAGTGACTGATGGGAAGAGAGATTAATTTTTTTACATTGAGGCGGGCAGGAGTGAGTTTTCTAATCATTACTTTCAGTTCTCCCATTGTGATTTTTTATGTGAGTAGAGAAATAATTAACAATAATAGTGGCCTCAAGCACAGCACTGCTTATAAATGTACTCATTTTATACTCCCAGCTTTGGGATAAGCAATCATTTCTTTTTTGTACCCTGACAAAGCTTTTATCCCGCCCCCTTCTCTATCTATAGGACATCAATCTTTTTAACCATGATAATCTAGAAGTCATCTCTGTATTAATTTAATAGGTTTGCAGATGTTATCACACAGAGGTCCACGATGGGGCTGGCAGGTGTTTAAAGAAAATGAAATTGAATGAGTACATGGGGAATACAGCATCTGTTCTCTTCTCCCAATCTTATCTCTTGAGAAAGAGAAGAAACAGTCTAGTTATCTCCTTTAATAACAGCTACAACAGTAAAAGCAATACTTTTGGTGCAATCATCTAAAGCAGCAGTGCACAGCTTCTGTTGGCTTAAAAATTGAGACCCTTGTTCTCTTAACAATACTTTCAGGCCTGAAACAATCAGAACATCTCAAAAATACTCAGATGCGAAAGTTTGGGACGTAACATAATATTAACACCTTCAACACTAAAGCATTCCCCATAAATCTAGTTAAGTACATTAAGATATTATTACCAAAAGATGTTAGTATTTCACAAGATCCAGTTATATCAGTCAATGACCTCTCAGGTTTTTGACATTACCAATAGAGAAAATCTGGTATCCATCATTTTTGATACATTCTTTAGTGTTTCAGAGAGCTTGAAATAAAATACTTTCATAAATCGCTTTTAATTTTAAATCTACTAAAATATTCACATTTTTTAATGTGAAATAGATGGTTTAATGTTCCACAAGACTTTTTGCGCCCCGAATTTTTCCCCCTTCATTTGCGTGACATAAGGATATGGTTCAAATTGGGCATTGCTCTCTCTCTCTCTCTCTCTCTCTCTCTCTCTCTCTCTCTCTCTCTCTGTGCGTGTGTGCGTGCGTGCGTGTGTGTATAAAATGTATTATGGAGCTGTAGCATAACATCCCTGTACAACCTGCTTGTGTTTTATTGCTAAAGTATCTTCTATATGTCCATACAAGATATAAAAAGCATGACCAGATATATTCGGACTTATGCATCTTTATGCATACAATTCAGCCTGTCTTCCCTCCAGCCTCTCCTTTTTTTAATCTCCAGGACACAGGGACAGTGGTTAGAATGTTTTTGGCAATTTTATACACTTGTGAGTGCAACTTTATACATATTAATAAATCAGGATTTATCCTTGCTGATCCTTAGTATCAATTTAATCCTGTGGGCAGAGAATTTTTTAAGAATGTCATTTGCAAGATTGCCCTATCTCTATAAATACAGTAAATACTGTACATGGGAAAATGTTCCTTTTATTCCGACCACATAAAGCCTAGTAGCTGAATGTTGCTTATAGTTTATAAATGGAAAATGAAATTTACGTTTATATTCTGCTGGGTTCATACCTTACTAGACACACTATGTCTATTTCTGAGCCCCACAGTTTAAAGATGTGAACAAATTAGGCAGTTGGGAAAAAGCAGCACTGAGAATAAATAATCAAAGGAATAGAAACTGAACTCTGAAGAGAGGCTGAGGGAGTTGGGTATGTTTTACTTTGAGAAAAGATCAGTAAGGGCAGCGGTCTCCAAACTTGGCCACTTTAAGACTTGTGGACTTCAACTGCCAGAATTCCTCAGCCAGCATGGCTGGCTGAGGAATTCTGGGAATTGAAGTCCACAAGTCTTAAAGCGGCCAAGTTTGAAGACCCCTGAGTAAGGGCAATATTATAGCACTGTACAAATATTGGAATACCATTTGTTATGTACCTTTCTTTGGACATGACCTCTTCTAATGCTATGATTCTCTGACCTCAGTGTCAGTTCCCCAAGACTTAACAGTAGGGAAGTTCATACATACTATAAGCTATAAGGCTTTCCTGTTAACATTCCTCTATTTTAAAAGAAATAAACTATAAATGGTGCCAGATAAATAATATCATAACTAAATAGTTGCAATATATCTACTTTTTAAAATTCAGTTTTTAAACTTCTAGCCAGCTAAATATTTATTCCAAATAAAGTATCTTATTCACACACAGTTTCTCTTTTATTTTGTCTACTGTCAGTCCAGATTCCATGCCTTGTCTTATTTGTAGAGTTAGAAGAAAGACATTCTCTCTCCTGGTATGGTATTACCCTTCTTATGCTTTAAGTAGTCATTTCAATAGTTTTAACTGTAGTCCTGATGGCACTCAGCAGCTCAACTCACATCTCAGGAAAGACTACCACAAAACAGAAGGCACGATAGAAATCAATGATGGCATTAATTTTCTTAACAAAGTGAGCATTACAGATTTGACACTGTCACTGTACTTCTGTTATGAATCAAATATGATTCCTCTCAAGTTATTTAGTTCTCCAACTATTCATCTTAAAGTCCCATCCTTGGTTAAGTTTTATAGGTTCAAGATGAATGATTAAAAGTACAATAACAGAAGTACAATAACTAAAAAACTATCCTTCACCATAAGCTGCTCCCAACTCATTGGATATATGTACACTATCACATAATTTCCCTTGAGCCAACTAATCTTGTGACTTGAATAATAAATTTTAAGTTGTCCAGTTTATTTTGTCTCATATTTTCTAGCAGAGGGTAGGTATCACATTTTGTTTCCAAATTTCAAAGAGTTTGAAAGTTTACATTTAGAGTAAAGCCACTAAAACCAATGCAGTTACTATTCTGGCAGTTGAAGTCCACAAGTCTTAAAGTGGCCAAGTTTGGAGACCGCTGCCCTTACTGATCTTTTCTCAAAGTAAAACATACCCAACTCCCTCAGCCTCTCTTCAGAGTTCAGTTTCTATTCCTTTGATTATTTATTCTCAGTGCTGCTTTTTCCCAACTGCCTAATTTGTTCACATCTTTAAACTGTGGGGCTCAGAAATAGACATAGTGTGTCTAGTAAGGTATGAACCCAGCAGAATATAAATGTAAATTTCATTTTCCATTTATAAACTATAAGCAACATTCAGCTACTAGGCTGTAGTTTGTTCAATCTACAAGCTGCCACCAGCCTTTTCTTCCACTTTCTCACTCATTCCATCTACTTCACTCCTCTTCACCACTCTTCTCATCCCGCTTTTATTTTAACACATGTCCCATCAGGGGGGAAAAAACCAGTTTTGCATAGCTAATAGGAAAAAATTTCTGCTTAATACCAACTTAAATTAGCCAGTTCATTCAGTGAGGAGAAAATGCATTCACACAATAGAGCTCATCAACTTCTACTCTGGAGCATAAGAAAAAACACAACTCATTTTCATCCGCTCAATCAACGCTGCTGTCATTGCATGTGAATGAAGTATAGGCATATTGCCCTGTAAAAGCACATTCATTGTAGAGCAAAAAATAGCATCCAGCACTACGATCCTTTTCTGGCTGGTGTTTCTCATACACATCATTTTGAAAAAGGTTTAAAATTGGCTTTCTAAATGATCTTGGGCTTGCATTAATATGCAAAGAATCAATACCTTGCTCAATAGTAGTAACTGTGAGAGGGATCTCGGAGTCCTAGTGGACAATCATTTAAATATGAGCCAGCAGTGTGCTGCAACTGCCAAAAAAGCCAACACAGTGCTAGGCTGCATTAACAGAGGGATAGAATCAAGATCACGCGAAGTATTAATACCACTCTACAATGCCTTGGTAAGGCCACACTTGGAATACTGCATCCAGTTTTGGTCACCACGATGTAAAAAAGATGTTGAGACTCTAGAAAGAGTACAGAGAAGAGCAACAAAAATGATTAGGGGACTGGAGGCTAAAGCATTTAAGGAACGGTTGCTGGAATTGGGTATATTTAGTTTAATGAAGAGAAGGGCGAGGGGTGACATGATAGCAGTGTTCCAAGATCTCAGGGGCTGCCACAAAGAAGAGGGAGTCAAGCTATTCTCCAAAGCGCCTGAAGGCAGGACAAGAAGCAACGGATGGAAACTAATCAAGGAGAGAAGCAACCTAGAACTAAGGAGAAACTTCCTGACAGTTAGAACAATGAACCAGTGGAACAACCTGCCTCCAGAAGCGGTGAATGCTCCAACACTGGAAGTTTTTAAGAAGAAACTGGACAGCCATTTGTCCGAAATGGTATAGGGTTACCTGCCTGAGCAGGGGGTTGGACTAGATGACCTCCAAGGTCCCTTCCAACTTTATTATTATTATTATTGTTGTTGTTGTTGTTGTTGTTGTTATTGGAAGGAAGCAATGAAAGAAGTTTGACATGTTCATATTCAGCATGTGGGGCTATTGCAGCATGAACGCAGTGTGGTAACTGTAAGACTAAAACTTTTCTTAGGACATTAGCAGCCCACTTTATCAGGTGAATAAACTGTTAGTTACAAGCAAATACTTAAACTGTGACTGAGGATAGAATAAATTGTAAAAATCAGAGATAACGGACATGTAGAAAGTACAAATGATGATAACAATGCACCCATTCACAAAACAGAAGTTGGGAGATAACATAACCGTTTTCTCATCGTAAAACTGGTGGTGGTAGAATAATAAACTCTTGTTCCTATTCAAGGCACAGAAAATTGAAACTTCCTGATGCCTCGTAATTTAGCTTTTTATATTTTAAATCTGTCCTTTATGTTCTTTTGATAAGCTCAGTAGCGAACATTCTCAAAGGCTGAAGTGGTCCCATATTACTTTTTCATCATCACAACTCTCATTTCTGATGTCAAATTAACATCTACTGCTTCTTTTGTGGAAAGATTATTTGCCCTATGAAGAGTACAGTAAGAAATTGATAAATGATAACATCTCATCTACTGGAAGATAATGTGTATCTCTGTTAGTGGCTCACTGACTTTTCCCATTCTAGCAGCAATAGCAATAGCACTTAGACTGATAGTACCAGTTCACAGTGCTTTACAGCCCTCTCTAAGTGGTTTACAGAGTCAGCATATTGCCCCCTACAATCTGGGTCCTCATTTTACCAACCTCAGAAGGATGGAAGGCTGAGTCAACCTTGAGCTGGTCAGAATTGAACTCCTAGAGCAGGGGCCTTCAAACTTGGCCCTTTTATGACTCGTGGACTTCAACTCCCAGAATTCCTCAGCCAGCGTGCCTGGCTGAGGAATTCTGGGAGTTGAAGTCCACGAGTCATAAAAGGGCCAAGTTTGAAGACCCCTGTCCTAGAGCGAGCAGTGAGTTAACCTGCAGTACTGCATTCTAACCACTGTGCCACCATGGCTCTTAATAAGCAACAAAGCGATCCGCAATAGCTCTTAATTTGTATGACTTTTTTAATCTCTGCACCCATGTTCTCTCATCTTGTCTTATGTCTCTATTCAGTATTTCAAGAAATAAAATAAACAAAAGAGAAAGCAGTGTGCAACCTTGTCCTGCTTCTCTTTGGATCATATGGTTTTTATTAAAATAATACATTATATTAAAACATAAAACACATCTCACAAATTTTGTAGTCTTTAGCTATTAATCCTTACTGTTAATACCTCTGTGGGCGAGGTTGTTATATGGGAGTTACTGTACTAAGTTATCCTAGGTCTTTTAACTCAGAATGAATTGTGATTTTGACCTAAGACCAAACAGAATTTTGCACAGCTGGCTTAAATTCCACAAAGTGGAATTTGATGTGATGATTCTGATTGCCTAGCCCAGGGGTAGGCAACCTTGGCTCTTTTATGACTCGTGGACTTCAACTCCCAGAATTCCTGAGCCAGCCATGCTGAGGGGAAAGGGAGAGATTTCCAAGCTGAGCCAGGCTGGCTCAGGAATTCTGGGAGTTGAAGTCCACGAGTCATAAAAGAGCCAAGGTTGCCTACCCCTGGCCTAGCCACATTGAGGCCTCAGATTAACATACAATTAGCCAACTCTACATCAGTTAGATGAATCATGAGAAACAGGTGCATAGGCATTTTCTAGAAGAAATTGTAATATTTGATCTCTGATTTCTGAATGTACTATACTATAGACCAGTATTTTGGAAACTTAGCAACTTTAAGACTGTCATGGTGGACTCAGATTCCGAGTCAGAGCAGACCAACAATGAGCAACCAGCTGCAGAATTGCCAAGACAACGAGCAGTCAGCTTCAGAGCTTTTGAACGAACTGCTGCCTGAGCAGGCAGAGAGATGGTGCTAACTAGCAACCAGCAGACACAGCTGCAACCAGATATAAAGGCCAAAGCATGGAATTACCATCCCCTCCTGAGGCAAGACTTTGTTGGGGTGCAAAAAGATTGGAACAAAAGCACTGCTCTCGAGGAAGGAATCTCATCATCCTGCTAAATGAGAAATACTGAGGTTGCTTCTATTAAAATAAAGCAGCAAACTCAAATCCTCTGTTGATAATAATAACCAGCCATTAATCCTGACTCCATGTGCCTTGAAACTCGCAACCCTAACTTTGAAATTGGACTGGCTGATAAACCTTCTACAAGCTCTGAGCCTCAGACTTTGCCTGACCACTCTTTTGCTTGCCTCTGATTTTGTAATTCTATGAGACAAACTTTGGTGAGGGGGACTTGTCTCTAAATTACAAATGTGTGTGTTTGAAAACCTTGGTTAGTAAACTGTGTTTGGTCTGGGACAGACAAAAATATATGGGCTTCCAACTCCAAAGGTGAATTCTGAGAGCTGAAATCCACGTGTCTTAAAGTTGCCAAGTTTGAGGAATACTGCTGTAGAATAGAATAGAGCTGGAAGGGACCTTGGAGGTCTTCTAGTCCAGCCCACTGCTCAAGCAGGAGAACCTATATCATCTCAGACAAGTGACTGTCTAGCCTCTTCTTAAAAATCTCCAGTGATGGAGCACCCACAATTTCTGGAGGCAAGCTGTTCCACTGGTTAATTGTCCTCCCTATCAGGAAGTTTTTCCTTAATTCCAGGTTGTAGATACAGAAAGCCAGCTTATACTAGAATATTAGGATATACTACTGGTCCTTCTAGCTGAGCATTATTGCCTTAACAGGAAGCAGCTCTTTGAGATATTTTTCAGCCTTTTCTGGATATATCAGGGACTTGACTGGAGACCAACTGCATCAAAAGCACAAGTTTTGTTGTGGAGCTAATGCAGGGTTTTTTTGTGATTAATTCTACACAGAATGGACAGAGGAATCCAATGTTCCTGTCACAGTGCTCCGATGTCACAGCAATCCAATAAATCTTGACAATGGGAAATAAATCTTTCTGCTGCTGCTTTTGCAGCCAATATTGTCTTAATCTATCAATCAATGGTATTCCTATGCATAATTATGCTTTTCATACCTTTTGCCCTCTTTCCCTTTAGTGGTATAATCAGAACATTTTCAGCATTTAGCCTTATGATTATATGATATTCTTCCCTACAATACAATCTTTCCCTATTCCTAGAGACAGTGACATCTCTCAATAGACAATAGTGAATCTGTGAATCACATATAGGCATCTTACAGCACATATTACATGCTAGTACATATAGTCTTCACTTAATGACTACCTTAATGACTAAATTTATGGTAGCACTTAAAAAGTAACTTTATGTTTGGTCCTTGTACTTACAACCACCATGGTCATGAGATTAAGATTTGGGTTCTTTGTAACTGGTGGACATATACAATCATAGCAGTGTCCTGCTGTCACATGATCCCCATTTGTGACCTTCATAACTGGCTTCCAACGAACAGTGGAGAAGCTGGCAATAAAATCACAAATTGTGGTGACATTATTTCTCACTTAAAGACGTGGATGATGTTGTAAGTTTCACTTAATGACCCTGTTGCTTAGCAATGGAGTTGCTAATCAAATCATGGTTGTTAAGCAAGGGTTACCTGTACAGTATCACTTCCACACTTCCACAACAGGTTGCAACACCATAATTTTTTTATCAGTGCAAGACTCAAACGATATATTTTGTTGTTTGTTTCTAAAAGACTGATTGATGTACAATATCCACATAACATTCCAAAAACAGAAACAAAATTAGATGATCATTCACATGTTTGCATGATGTAACAAAACTTAGAATTGGTCAAGATGGTTTCTCAGGATCTTTTCCAACTTTGTGCTTGGTTTCAGAAAAGTGACATTCAGGAAAATATTCAGCACTCTGTTAACTTGATGTAGGTTTTAAAATAGCCCTGTACTTTGCCATTGATGAATTAGTCAGGGACCCTATCAAGGAAAGAAAAGCAAGATTTGCATCCATCTCCATCCTACTCTACATTATATTAATTCTCATTTAACTATCGTTAACTGAACAAACCTAATAAGCCAAAAAGCAAACTGCATTATGATTTGGCAATGATCCAAGCCAATGATTCTTAATTCTTATCTTGATTATTTAATAGACTTACCAAAACAATAGCTTTAATTAGTGTATCTTAACCTAAATTGTTTCAAGAAAATATAGAGGATGAATGCCTCTAAATGGGTTAGGAATTATCAATAAGATTTGTATGTGAACGAGTCTAACCTTCAGTTTTGAAGGATATAAAAAACACAAGTGAGCTGAATCACTCTTTATTAGAATTAAACAGAATTGGTAATTGTCCATTTCAGAAGTGTATCTGTTGGATCTCAATGCATGCCTACATCAACATCATCATCATGAAGTCACTCATTCCAAGGCAACCAGAATTTTGTGTCTGCCTTCCTCATAGAAGTCAGCTGTGAATTTGGATCCCACTAACATAAGATAATGACAACCAGTTTTATGTAATGGATAAAAAATATGCTCAAATCCTTATTTTAAAATAAACTATTTCCTGCAAATACAGTTATGTACTAACACCCAGCACCACTCCTATTCTTCTCCATTTTAATAAAAGTAGTTAGTATGGGACATTGATATTTCTTTTCCAAAAGGGGAGGGTCCATTATGACAGAAGATCTTACAATGCCCCCAAAAGAGAAATTGGATTCTATCTAGAACTGTGGAAATCTTCATACTGAATGCTACACGTAGAGCTAGTGCAAAAAATCAAAATAGATTCCCATTTCTTATGTTCTTATAGATGGTCCTTTCAACTGAACTGAGCAGGACAACTATCAAAGGGGCAAAGGCCGTTGTAAGTACAAGAGTATTCCAGGATCAACCAGCAAGTCTTTTAAACTTCTTATCATGTTGAGTTGGAATAATTGGCATGCACCTCATATCAGTTTTATTGGGGATTGTTCTGCTTGATAATGTCCATCATCATTGTTCAAAATCAAAGGGAACTTACCATGTTTTATCATCTGAATCTGGGACAAAAGACAACTAATTGTTTTTTTAAAAAACTAATACTGTTTGGTTTAGGGATTTGTAATTTGAATTGTTGAGTTGAATTGTAGAAATGAATGGTTTGTTTGGTTTTTTTCTTAATGATTTAATTTGACCAGCAATAGCTGTGCAAATCAGCAGGGAGGAAGCATCTCACAGTCCTTTGCACAGTTCTAGATAAAGAAATATGATGCCTTAATCTAATATGATCCTGCTGTGGATAGTTCAGTGGAAAAAGCTAATTTCCAATTCCAAATTAACTGTTCCTATAAATATTATGCAGCTTTCATTTTATCACAGCGAGAGAGACAGCCCAATGAAAATCAGAGCAATAAATGTCGCTCTGGGTCAGTGTAAAGAATCCTGTGACAAACTCATTTCTCATAGCCAATTTGAATGTATGCATATATTCTATTCTAATTAGTTATTTGAATACATGAATAATAAGTCAAATAATGGGAGTAGCCTCAGAGAAATGAAAGCTCTCATGACATTAATTGTGACAAGCAATGAACACCCAAAATGAATACCAATGGAAAATTCATTTAGTCTTAACAGATAGTGAACTATTTTTCAGTGCATAAAAATATATCTGCTGATATCAGGATATATTTTAAAAAAAAACACTTCCCGGGATGCTGGGAGAATATTCTTAACTGCTATTCTAGTTTCAAAGATTTACAAGAACCAGACAATCCTAATTCATTGGGCCGTTTCAGAGATATTTTTTTACCTAAACAGAGAAACAGAATGACCATGGAAAGCCAGAAAAGCATTGGGAGCAGGAACAACTTTTGATTTCCTACTGGCTTCTTCACTGATTTGTTGAAAGCTGGCAAGGATCATTGGACATGGTGATTGTGCTTACTTGCTCCCCTCCAGCATTCTGCAAGTTAATCTGTTTGAGTTAATTTGATTGAATAATTATTGCCCTATACCTTTCAATTTCACCGACTTAAAGGTTACAATCAAACAGACATGAGAGTTTTATTAGTATATAGATTTTGTCATTTTTCAGCCCTAAGGAAGGAACATTTTAAGGATATTCAGGAGGTTCCTTCGTACTACTTCTTGATATCCAAGGATCCAACATTGGTACTTAAATTTTTTTTCCCAGAATACTAAAGTCTCCCTCTGAGCCTTTCTTTGTTTAGATATGACCAAGCATCCATGCTTTGAAGTTTAGCAATATTTTTAAACAACAACAAATAGGAAACTGTAAATATCCCTGACAACTCTTTGGTAATGAGATTTGGTGTTACCGGTGAAAGCAGAGTTAACTTAATTATATCCATTTATTTTATTTTATTTTTTTTGAATATATTTTATTGGATTTTTATGGGGGTGGAAGGGTTACATCAAAGTGCTTAGGAAACACCGTGGAGGTGGGTAAATCAAACATAAAAAAAAAAACAATCACAGATATATAGCTCAAGTTAATTCATTGAAAATTCCCTCTCTAATTCCCTCAATAGTCTTGCATATTCAAATTAATACATTTCTAAATAAACTTCAAACAATCCTATCAAATATCAATCACATTTCAATTATAGAAATCCAAGTCCTGTTTTTAGGCTTTACTAATTTACAGTTACCATATTCCAATTAGCCTTAAATAGACATATTATTAACACTTCGGGTATCCCTTTTTAACATAATGATTATATCTAAAATGAGTATATTATTCCCGCAGTAACATTCTTATGTTTTCTTCATTAATACCGTTTCTTCTCTTGTCACCAATCCCTCTTATTCTTCTTCTATTACAAAATAATTATCTTATTTAAAATAAAAATATCAAACCAACAAATAGATTTCTTTCTGATTTAAATATATATTCTATCAATTCACCTATGTCTATAAAAAATCTTTTTAACCCAGTAGATAAAGTTTACCTCTCCAATAATTATCATATCTAAAGCAAAGTATTATTACAAAGGATATCCTCTTACAAAATTCACGTACTCCGTTAGTTATTAAATCAGTCAAAAACTCAAAAGCCTTTTTAAACCCATTAAATAAAACTTTAAAATACATTTTTAAATCTAACTCGAGGTTTCTTTCTGTGCCATATCGGTTTCCATAATAAAATTCCTGCATCATCAAACCACAATATTAGAAAATCAGTATTCCTCAACGCTTCAAATTGGTCAAATTGGTCAAAGTTCTCTTTCCTTTCTTCTAGTAGCCTTTGGATGATAGAAGCCGTTTTATTCCATGTTATAGTTACTAGTTGTTTATCCACATTATCACAGTTTTCAATGACTTGTATCTGAATGTCAGTCTCTGTTAATGTTGATGCTTCAGGCATCTCAGTTAAAGTTATTCTTTGATCATCAAGCTTCTCCATAGATTGCGTTTGGGGTTGTATAAAGTTAATTTGTTCCTCAGTTTCCACAATTTCTCTCAGTGTAGTTTCATAGTTGAGTTGTAGACATGGTTCCTCTTTAGGTTGTACATATTGCTCACTAGTCTCTTTAGCGCCAATCTGCTCCTTTTCCACTGTTTTTCGGCCTATAACTTGATCCATCAAAGTTTGGAAGTAAGAGTTCATATCCTCCGTGGCTTCCAAGATTTTTTCCAGTATAAGCTCATAGTCCAGCTGTGTGTTAAGTTCCATGACTGTGGTAAAAAGATCTTTTAATCTTTTAGTGAAGGCTCTATTTCGTAGAAATCAACAAATATTCACCTCCAATTCTCAATAGACCAAATCACCACACAGCTGTTTCAGTTATCTTACTCTTATCATCTTTTGAAGGTCAGAGCCATCCTCCAGCAATGAAAAAAATATACAGTTGCAGTAACACTTTTCGTCACAAGGTGTCCTCAGCAGGCCATAAGGTCTTTCTTTCCAAGTTAATAGATTTTTTGTTTTTCACGTTAAAAAAATGAAGAAAGGCCTTTCCAAGATAATAGACGCGTAGTTAATAATAATAGTCAAGAATAGAAATATTTTCAGGCCCCCTCAGTATTCCAGAAATTAAATAATCAATAAAAAATTAACTGGTTTATTTTTTTTTTTCAATTCCCAAAGCTGTTTTTCCCAAGTGCCCAAACACTGCTCCCTCACAGCAGGGAAGTAATTCAAATACAAAAGCTTTTTACAGGAGAGTAATTAGGGAAAGGAGGGGGAGGAAAGGTCTCACCCGGATTCTCCACGGGGGTTCTTTATGCTTAGTTGTTCTTCTGGCTTTCGGCTGGTGCAGCAAAGTGATCGTCCATTTTACTGGCCGATCTTTTCTCCGACGGCCCTAAGGAGCTGGCTCGGACTGAGGAAGGAGCTGCCGCCCTTCCCCAGTCAAACAAGGGCCTCCTCAACGGTGGTCGCCTCTCTGGGGCGACTTTTGACCCGATTAAGGGTCTACCGGCGGAGGGAAAACAGCCGGTGGGAGAGACGGATCTCTCTGTGCGACTGCGTGTGCCGCGATCCGAAACCGGAAGCCCCTCCATTATTAAGGCTGTGCAAAGCATTATAGTGGCTTGCAAAGTGTCTTAGCATGAGCCATGAGTATCAGCAGGGTGTCAAAAATGTTAAGATGACTGCCACAGTGTGATTGAAATGTGCCCATTGTTAATATGTTATATTAACAATGTCATGTGACATTGCGAGTTTGACACCCCTGGTGTAGAGGTTAAGACATCAAGCTAGAAACTGGGAGACTGTGAGTGGTAGTCCCACTTCAGACACAAAGCCAGCTGGGTGACCTTGAGGTAGTCTCTATTCTTTTCCCACACAGAATAAGCTGCTGGATTCCGCTGAGACAGACAGTTAACTCGGTGAAAACAAGTCAAAGAAATATCACTTTTATTCTAGGAATCCTCAAACATCAACTCATGATTTATGTAGAAGTTCATCCAGAATATAGACAGCAATATAGACTCATTTCACGGTAAATGAACAATGGATTTCCCACTTCTGCGTAACTTTACATGTTGGGAGATTTTAGCCCAGCCGCCACATGGCTAGCCTTCATGTAGGGAAGAAGATACAATGGCATAAAGCCAGGAAGTACAATCATAAACTTTGAAACCCCTCCCACTTAACTGGATAAGCTACATTACCCATAAGCCATCTCTTAGGGAAGCAGCGTCTAACCCTTTAAATACCAAACATTCTAACATACAGTTCTCACAATGATACAACATTAAACCTGTAAATGCTATACACAATAACACAATTCTCAAGCATGGTTGGCTCAGGAATTCTGGGACTTGAAGTCCACAAGTCATAAAAGAGCCAAGGTTGCCTACCCCTGACATAGGGCTTTGCAAACCAACTGAAAGTGTTAATACAAGTAAAGCATCTCTCTTCAAATGAGAAAGCAGCCACGCAATTCTTCCAAAAGAAAAACAAGTGCTTCTGGAGTCGTAATACTCTTTGTAAGAGACCTTTTTCAAATCCTTTGCACTGATCTATTTGTTATATCTTTTGTGTAGTCATCTTTTATCAATAGTTTGTGATGGGTTGATTGACTGATGCAGAGCTTAACTGAATAAAATAACTTTTCATATCATTTAGAGTTGACATATACGCATGTCATATACACTTATAGGTTAGCCTTGTACACTGAGTCCTTTGTATGCATAAAAGCTTTAAAGTCAACTGAGAGAAGAACACTTTGCATCTTCTGATTCTGGTTATGCCATATTGAGTGGCAATGTCATAAAGAAATTCAAAAGAATATGAGCACAACTCTTGCTTCTAGAGCCCTTGAATTTGAAAGGAAAACGATGCCCTGAAACACACTCTTAATTCTTTAACCAAACCATATCTTTCCCCAGAAATATGCATGGCTGTAAAGAGTTACAGCCAATCATGGTTCAAAGTTCCTCTTTGTCCATAGTCTTAGCCTATAATCCAAGTGGGGCTCTCACCAAATGGTCAGATTAGAGGGGCACCCCATCACTTTATCAACTTTGATTGCTGTTATAAATTCAAGCAAACACCAGAGAACGGTCCTATTTTATTTTTATCTCTTTTTATCTTTTGTGCATAGAAACAGAGTTTTTTGTTCCAAAATAAATCCTGTAATACAAATATGAGCAAAGAAAATTGGGTTAGATTGCTTTGAGATGCAATTTCTCTATTTAAAGAGTAATTGGAATTTTTAGAGATAGTTTTTATTTTAATTGGCTGCTTTATACCTTGGCTTTTATTTATTTGTATGTTTCTTTTCCTTCTGTTATTATTTATTAATGTATTCTATTGAAATTCTTTTCTTTGTACTTTTTTTAAAAAAAATCCTATGATCAGCCCAGGAAATTATCATTATTGGAAGGATTAAAATGATAATGGATTGATAAATTGTTCTGTCCCAGTTTTCACAGCTCAGTAATAAACAAAATAAGCGAATATAGTATTCCAGACCAGAGCTCGCCTTTCTTTAAAAGTAAAATTTACTGTTTTCTTTCTTTACTAAAGGTGCAGCATGATTGCCTTAGTGCATGAGAACCACAAACAAAAAATTAAATATCATCACTTCACTTCCTTATCTTTAAGAGCCATAACCTTCCCCCCCGCCAATCTGATAGAAGTTTATGATATGCTGCGGGGTCACAAGGTGGAAAGTCTAATTGAGTTTTCTTTCAGGGATGGGGGCAGGTAGATTTTTAAGATTAACTTTAAACTTTCTAAATTATTTTAGTTCCAATGTAACCTAAAACTGACATGTCAAGAAAGGTGAAGCAAGCAAATAGGACAGAACATTCATGTGGGAATATCTACAGTGCATCAGAGAATTGGTTTGTGTATCAGATTGTAAGTCATTTCATACTTATTCAAGGCTAACTGCCTCATGCTTCTCAGAAAGCACATCGAATTGTACAATTTAAAAAATGCCGAGGTTGGCTAGCATCATGGCTCAACACAAATAGCAACAAATCCAGGTACACCGGGAAAATGGTACCATTAGTCATGCAAGGCATTGGTTAAAATGAAATGAAAAGCTCAGTGAGAAGAATAAAACAAAAATGCTGAGAAAGTGAAGTTGATCAGATGTTTTCAAAGTTACAAATGTGTACAGTGCTTATGTCATGTAATTGTTCTCCTATACTTTATCTTTCCAGGTTTCTAAAATATGTCATTTTTACTGCAGCTGTTTCATTAACCAGCTAGGTAATGTCATCAATACTAGTGAGTGTGGGGTTTGTTCCCTGTTTAAATACAGTGAGCATCCATTTTACTGGAAGATGTTATATAGGCAGTCAGCTTCCTTTCCTAGTGTTCTGGATTACTGCAGCACTTTTGTGCTCCTTTAAATAAACTTATTGCCCAGCTTCTCTTGTGGGAAGAAAGGATGGTAAAATAGAAATGCAAGGCTATAGAAAAACAACCCACAGTAACCAAGTGGTCCATTATTAAAGTAACAACCCAACCTCCCACAAAAGTCCGCCCATACAACATCTTACAACAATGTGGATACCCATGCAACTTGATCAAAACAAATGTCTGACCACTCAGCTCACTACAGCACAATCAACACAAGCTGTAAAAAAGATAACACTAGCATACATGATAAATATGTCAGAAACAGACTATTGCAGCCACACAGCATCATTGTAGCACACAACCCAACTAAAGCCTTCCAAAACGTAAGTAACCCAAAAGCCCCAGTAGTCTAAGAAGAAAAAACACCTTCAGTATACAGAATAAAGGCTGTAATAGCCACAATTTAGACAATCAAGGAGAAAACTAGCAGAGTACATTCATGAACACCAACTGGCAGTGAAATGACACAGGGAAAACTCCTTAATCATACAAGACAGATTCAACCACAGTTTCAACTGGGAAAGTGTGGGCTTTCTAGACCAAGCCAAAATCCAAAATCATTAAACTTGCTATGCAGACAAATCAGCCATCAACAGACGCTTAGAAATAGCCCTATTTACACTTCATTTAAAAGAGACAACAAGAAATTAAGGAAACAAAGATTCCACAACATGTCCTCTCCAGTACCCAACACCTAGATAAACTGGGATTAACACCAGTCAAAAAATCAAGCAGAAAACAATACTCTATTCAAAGAACTACCCAGGAGAAAACTACACCCACACTAACACTGGCAGGGGAAGCTACAGTATATAAACAGAGCAAACCACACACTCACTAGCACTGATGATGTTACCTAGTTGGGTAATGAAATGTCTTCAAGAAAACAACCAAGCTAGCGAGCACCAAGGACGCCACAGTTCAACCCTGTGCTACCCCTCTTCTACTGTTATTAGATCTTGCAGTTGCAATATAGGAACTGCTGATTTAAACCTCGTAAAGATAAAGATCAGGTGAGTCTATGTTGGAGAGAGTTCACTGTGATTTCGAAGTTATTTTGCCCCAGTTTCTTTTCTAAATATTTATAACATAGCAGAACAGGGAGATATGATTTTTTTTATCTCTGGTGTACTGATTTTCTACGTGCATGTTGTTTTTAAAATTTAATGTCTGACATCCATTTTGATACAGTTATGATTTATACTGTACAATCTCAATTATTCACACCATACTGTGTACATAGTAAAACTGTTTTCATTTGGAGATCATTTTTTAAGGATTGGGAGGTCACGGATATTCAGCTTTGGGAAATATGTATATGTCCTGCATCATATAGCAAATATTGTTTATTAAATTGAAAATGTTGCCCTTGTCAGTTAACTTGAAATAGCAATTCTTTCAAAGTGTGGCCGCTTTCTGTAAGTTGAATTGCAGATCTAAGACACATCTTTCACTTTTGAGATAATATGCCCCTTATGAAAGTATGAATTCTATCACTCATGACTCAGGCTTATCCCACAAAAGACAAACAATAAAGACTGTTGACGCTGCCCAATGGGGGGATTTTCCCCCCACAATTTGTTTTTTTATTTAGATGATTTGCAGTAATCAGAACAGATTTTAAATCTGACTTCATCCATGAATTTTACATTAAGGAGATAAAAAAATATTTATTACAGTCAAATACTAGTACAATTTAAAATATTCAAAGAGTATCTGGTTAAAGATTCTAGTATAAAATATAATCTATGTTAAAATCATAATTTGGCAGTCTCTCAGTGGCAGGTAAACAACATCATAGTCTAAGCAGTAATGTAATATTAATCCTTCAATTGTAAAAACCTATAGTTGTGAGGTACTAAAATACAACAGAGTAATAACATCAAAAGTGTTGGTGCATTAATTATATAAAATTGATATAATGAATTATTCATCAAGTTCCCATGAATCTTTAGTGCCCCTGCACAGAATCTAGCTACTTGCGCTGTGACGATCCATTCGTCCTCAAGCAACCGCTGAAGATAAAGCGTGTCAGAATGACCGAGATACCTATTAATTATCGTGAAAATAATTTTTGTTCAAATATCACAGGGACACAGTCTTTCAGTCAATGATATATCCCTTTATATTTGCCATCTAAGGCGGCTGAGGGACCAAATGACATCACACAAGTGAAAAGGCTTTCCAATGATTCACTATCTTTAACTGGCTAGAGATAACTCGTAGGGGTGACAGTATACTTAATAGAATCTGGAGCCAGAAACAACGGAGCTTTCTCTAAGTCCGCTTGCCTCTCTATGTGCTTAGCCTTTGTCTCAGGGTTTGTTCTGCCTGATCATAGTCCAACTTGCGTATTGAGGATGGAGAAAAGCCTAGTTTAGTAAGGTTGGATTCAACAGCCTTGATCCATGACATGCCCTCCAATGTATCTTGGAGAATTATTAGTGCAAGGCCTTGAGGAAAGAAATTAAGTTTTAGCCAAAAATTTAAAGACGCTATACAGATTCTTGCCTCAACTTTTATCAATTCTGTCTCCAGGCGTAGGAGTATGTTTGAAACACAACAACGCTTTCTCATAAGATGGATTCCCCAACTGCATCCCCAGAAAATGGGGCTAGATGGGGATTCTGCTGAGATAATTGACAAAGGTGAAGACCCTATGATTCAGCAGTCAGTTGTCATCCACAGACAGAAACGTTCAGGAGGTGTTACAACAATAAAAGACATCTTTCTGTCAATAGAAGTCTAACAAGGCAGTTGACAATTTTAAAAGATTCTTAAAAAAGCTGAATATATGAAATAATTCAGGCATGATTATTATTGGACCTGGAAAAATACTGCAGGACCTCCCTATTTTTTAATTTTTCCAGGCAGCCATTATTGTCTATTGATTTATGTTTTAGACTCAGGCTGCAAAGAAGAAAGCAAAAGGCCTAGATAGACAGATAGAAGTATGTCTGTGAATGGATGAGGAAGGAAGCTGAAAATAAACTTAATGTGAGAGAAGAGGTTGGAAAAAAAGAATTTCACATATATCTAAAGATGACAGAGCGAAAAGTGGTGAGTGTAATTTAGCTGACAGGTGGTGAAAACATATCTTATGCAAACGTGCTTGATAGTTAACAGTAGGCAGCATTGTGATAATGGACTTTAATGGCATGGTATCTTATATTTGGGAGGTTAGATGACTGATATCTCTGTAGAATTTCCAGTAAGGAAAGAACAAAGCAAGATACCAAGTTTAGGCATGTCAGTTCAAGAAAATGTAATGCAGGACTTGCCAACAGATCTCAAAGGTTTTTTGTAAGAGATATAACAGTATTATGAATATCAAAAGACCCCTGCTCTACTTCAACAAAGAGTATACCAGAACAGATCACTTCAGTAGACCTATCTGCCTCACAAATACAGGTTTCTGTAGCTGAATAAAGCAAAGCAGCACACATCTCTTCCACAGTCTGCTATTTTACTTTGTGAAGGCACCTCACAGGAAAACTTCACTCAATTCTCTGTCCAAGGGAATTCAAAGATCAGCACAGCATCAGAACATTAATTTTGCAAGCTACAATGAAACCTATGCTGTTTGGAATATTTAGAGGCATTGAAATGGAATCCAGCAACACCAAGTGCAGATTCTAGAGAATTTAATATAACTTTAACCTGAGGCTTTAAATATTATTTTTAGTTTAAGGATTCAGGGCATAGAAATCATTGGTAAAATGGATGTGAATCTCAAAACAGCTTGACTAATCTCTTTAGTAATGGATGAGAGTGCTGGAAATGGGAGTGAAAAACCTTGTCAGAGATGTTGCAGGAAAGAATGGAAATCTGCATTCCTGCCAAATGTGGGTCTAAACTAAATATTGTTCAGATATAGCTATAGTAAAACTTCTTGAACTTGAAGCTCAAACACTTTCAGAATAATTCAGACCAATAGAGATAATACCAGTAAACTCTTTCAGCATAAAATCAGGAATTTTAATATCAAAACACAGGAGTTTAGAATATTTTACACATTACTGAATGTAACCTACTTTTGATACAATAATCTATATGTTTTTAGGTTTTTCCAAACTCAGAATATAGATTTTTGCCACACATAAAATGCTATTAGGATGATACCATTGGCCATGAAAGATAATCGGAGATCAGCTTGTAATTCTTGAGCCAGATATTACTGTCACCCATTCTAGCCCTCTATATAACAGATTCCCTAGAGGTTGCATATCAATTTAGGTAGAAAATAATCTGGCTGCCATCAGATTAAAAACAGTTTTGCACGCTCAAACTGTTTCTACTTAGCTCAACTGACAGATGTGGTGTTTTCCCAGTTTCTATTTTAGTGACATTTTCAATTTGTTATTTATATTTCAGTGAGCTGGGGGGGGGAGTATAAAATGAAGTTCGATATCTAATCTAGATACTACATTTAATATTCCAGTCAGGAGGGAGTCAAGTAACATTAATATAAATGAATAAGATTCCACTACAAGGGCAGACAGTTCAAGTGATTGTTCTTTATATAAACTGGAAAAATGATGCAGGCTCTTTTGGAGGGAAAAGAGGCAGAGTGAATTGAGAGGATGGATGTTTAGATTTAATCCTAATCCCAACCCTTTATATTTTGCTTTTCTGTCTTGCTGTTGTTTAATTGCAAACAAATTAATAGAACTCTATAAAACTTGAGGGTTGGTTGAGAGACGAAAAAAAGTATTGTTTCATTAAAACATTAATATGTTGTTTAACAAATGATAGGATAAAATAATCACCAATATATGAAACATTTGCACTTGTCTCGTGACATAAAAAGTGTATGACATTCAAGATCAATCTGTGTTTGCAAATAATAAACCATAATATTTCAGATAAATATATCACCATGGGAAAGGCGGACAAAGTTTTCTTTTAGAAGCCGTATCTCTTCCTTTCTGACTTCCTTCTGAAAGCACCAGTTGGTAATACATTTTGTTTATTACATTTATATTGGTAGACTTGGTGCTGCTATTTTCAGCAGAAAATAGTGCACGAAATCTCCCAGAGCCTTAATATATATGTGATAGACAGACAGACAGAAAGACAGATGCAGGCAGGTAGGCAGACAGACAGACATATAATTGAAACTTGCCACTATGTGATTGACACTTGCCAGTATTCCCCAGGGAAGAAGACTTAAGCCTTCTGTGGGCAATCCAAGGGCCCACAGATATCCCCATGCTAAATCTTGCTTTGACCTTTTTATGGAATAAACGAAAATGTCTTTGTTCACATATCATGCTAAACTAAAAGACATCATTATCAAACCAGGACAGCTTGGTTCACATATTGCACTCAGCTAAAAGCAACGTGCACATTATGGTTTATTATCAGGAGTGAAGATTATCATTTATATGATTCTATAACAAACATCAGGGAGGAAATAATGTTTATATTGTATGTGATCATGAAAGAGCCCCTGTTACAACATGGTATATTTTCAATCACATACACTGTGCTCATCTCTGATACAATTGTTTTCTGCTTAATGTGTTATATGGCCCTAGTCACTGAGGCTTTGTAAATCATATTTATACAGTACCTTAAATCACATAGCTACTGTGATTTATTTTTTTAAAAAATAGTCTGATGTAATGGCTAAAGTGCTGGAGATTATGAATTCTAGGCCTATCTTAAGCATGAAAGCCAGGTGAGTGACCCTGGGCCAGTCATTTCTCTTACCTTAACCTATCTCACAGCATTGCTGTTGTGAGGAAAATAGGAGGAAGGAGTATTAGCTATGTTTGCTGCATGGGATAAAAAAAAATTAACAAATGATTATTTTTCAGTGTTCTAAGAAAATGGAAATCTTTTGAATTCAGCTTCATCAAACTGATGTAACACCTCAGTGTTGTGAGTTTTTTTTATTTAGGTGACCAAATATTTCTATTTAGATCAGAGGTCCCCAACATTTTTGGCACCAGGGACCAGTTCCGTGGAGAGAGGTTTTTCCGTGAACCAGAGGGTGCATGGTTTTGTGTGCTGCCTGCATCTCGCAAATGGGGCTTTGCTTATTTGTGCGGACCGGTTGCTGGCATGCCGCGGCCCGGTACTGGTCCACAGACCGGGAGTTGGGAACCCTTGATTTAGATGACCAAACATTTTGCTAGAATTTTAGTAGAATACAACAAAAAGTGGTTCTGTGTCTTTATAAAATAAAGTAACTCTAATAAATTATTGCATTGTTAGAAGATATGACTATTAAGAACACCAATCTACAAAATGGGTTCAAGAAAACTGACACATCTGTGGTATACCATTTTTGGCAATACTTATCAAATCTTTGGCAGGATTATTAGAAAATGTTCTGCCATCCTAGCTGGAAGATGGAGCATGCCTTTGGTCATAATAAAGATTTATTCATTCATGAAGAATGAAAAGTCTAATTAAACATAGACAGTATTTACAGTACTGCCATTTATAGGAGATACAGTATCTTCTTATATCATTTGTTCTGAAATATGTAAGGGAAAGGAGTATTATTATAGTCTCACAACCTAAGGACATTCTAAAAAACAGGCCATTCCTTCAATATTTAAAAACTTTATTTTGCTGCATGTAACCTAGTGATCTCATACTGAGAGTGCACCAAATAGTTAAAGGCTGATCTAATTTCTTCATTCGGCTCTTACAGGTTACAAGTCAGATGCTATATGAATGTCTAAGTGATCCACCACGATTCTCATATGGCTTTGAGATAGCCACACAAATTTGCCATGGTCTGACAGACAGATCTCTTCTTTGCTGACCAAATAAGATTGGGGATCCATACATTTCGCCTTAAGTATGAATCTATTCATTATCTGCAACAGGTCACTATTTTTGCTTTCAATAGGTTCTGGATCTTGAGTCTATCTTCTGAGGTGTTGACTATTTCTACCAGCTTGGTGTCATCTGCAAATTTGATGAGTTCCCCTTCTATTCTCTCATCTAAATCATTTATGATGATATTAAAGAGTATCGGGCCTAAAACAAAATCTTGGGGTACCTCACCCTGTAGATGTAATTCCATTAAGGACTATACATTGAGTGCAGTTTGTCAGCCAGTTACAAATCCATCTGGTGGTGATGCTGTCTATCCGACATTTTTATCGCTTACCCAGAAATAGGTTGTGGTCTATTTTATCAAATGCCTTACTGAAATTCAAGTATGCTATGTTCACAGCATTTTGCTAATCCACTAATTTAGCCACTTTGTCACAGAATGAAATAAGATTTGTTTGGATCTATTTCTTCCCTTTTTTGAAGATGGGAACCACATCTGCTCTTTCTTTGTCATCTGGTAGTTCCCTAGTGCTCTAGGATCTTTGAAAGATATCGTTCAATGGTTCTGAGATCATGTCTGCCAGCTCTTTCAGAACTCTGGGGTGTAATCCATCAGATCCTGGTAATTTGAACTTGTCTAGAGTGGCCTGGTGTTAGTTGGGACTCCTTTTCCAATTTTTAAAATGATTTTCACAAGGCAGAAACTAGTCTTACCATATGAAAACAATCTTTGAATAATCCCAAGCATAGCCAATTGCATAAGTGTGGCAGCAAGGAGGAAATGTTGGGAGACATTTTCAAAATTATTGCTTGTTAAGCTACTACCTTCTCATCATTTTCAAATCAAAATATATATCACTTTTTTCTTTCTATCCATTGCAAATATTTTTACACTCCTTTATACTTGTGAAGAAAGCTATAGAACTTCTAATTAAATACTGCCTCCTTAAACATAACAAAGGTGCTTTAGTCAATTGACTAGGAGCCCAGTATTTTCATTTCTCTTTAATCCTTTCTCTCACATAGCACATTCCTCCAATTTCACTGCCAAGGACCTTTCAATCACACTGACATATATTCAAAACATCTCACTAAAATTAATTCACTCCCAGTTTCTACCACCCAAACTTGATAATGTATTAACTCGAGAAAACTTCTTGAAATCAAGAGCCTGGCAAGAAAGACAAAATGAGAATTTTTGCTCCTTCCATAAATAACTTTTTTTCTTAATCAGAAGGATGTATGAAATTTTGGCTGTGACTTTATGCACACTTACCAGTGAGGAAAACTGAATGGGACTTTCTTATAGCTAAACAGACATCAGACTAAATATGTTTTCAATTGTCCCAGAATTTAGGTTTAAAATAAGAAAAGACATTTTCATGAATGAAAGAGAATATATGTGTCCCAGAATAGTGTTGCAGGATCCAATCTGGGTTGGTCACCAGGACTAGAGGTTTAGTCTTCATTCTGGAGCCTATCCTCAGGGAACTTCTCTCTAGCAGAGTATGAGCTTCGAGCTATTCTGTCTGTAGTATTTATACGGCTTTTTAGTTGTTGATTGGGGGTGTTGATGGCCAGCTATTAAGTTGTTGGCTGTTGTTTCCTTGTGCTGCCAAGCCCTCACCTGCTGATTACTAGATAAAACTGCTGGTAAGTCAGCATTCCTGTTGACTGATGAGGGGCCCGTTTCCCAGGCTTCAATCACTTCCCTGGTTGTTTTTGTACCTGCTCATCCAACAATCTTAGTAGCTGCAAAATTGAATATATGTCCTTGTTCACTGCGATATAAGGCTACCAATGAGTTCAGGTCTCCTCGTCAGACCGCTTGCTTGTGTTCTTGCAATCTGGTAGTTAGCTTCCTCCCTGTCTTTTTGACATAGTCATAGGGGCAATCCATGCAGGAGATCTGGTAGGTTACATTGGAAGTATCTCCCAGTTCCAAGTGATCTTTACAATGCATAATTTGTCCTCAGAAGGTAGCCTCTGGGTGGTGTGCGATGACCACTTGCAGATCTTGGAAGCTGTAGAACGGGCTTGGCAGCACAAGGAAACAACAGCCAACAACTTAATAGTTAGCCATCAACACCCAATCAACAACTAAAAAACAGTGACTTTCTAAGAAAGTCCTAATTCTTTGAATTAGATATTTGTGGTTAGAGGCTGGATAAAGGCCAGAAGGAGATTTCCTTCCTGGGTGCGATTTGAACTAAATTACCTTTACTTCCAATTTTTCCTTGTAAATGATTGCATAGAATCATCACTCCCAAAATTCGTTGGTTCGTGTTATAGAAATTCGAAATGGCTTACCTCTTCCAATATCCCCAACCTGGATTGAGAAATGACTGGCCTAAAATTACTTTGTTAAATCTTTGTAGCTAAATCAGGATTTGAATCTGTGTCTCCTTGATCCTAATCCAATGATCCCATTGAATCGAAGGGCCATTCTACAGGCAGTCTAAGCTACTTGTCATCTGTGGTGTTCTAATCTGTTCCTTCAACCAAACTTCAAAAATGATGGCCTGGATGGCAGTGAATTAGCAGTGGATCTGGGCTGGTGCTCAGTCCAGACTATGGTCACCTCAAGATCATATAGTCATTCTCTGCCATTTGCCCTTTTTATCTACATAGGGAAGGCAGTGAAGTGCCCACCCTCTCATTCAGGGACTATTCCCTTCTCAATAGACCCTGTGTCTTTCCATTGCTGTTTCTGATGTTTGTAAATATGGATGCTCTCCCCTCTCCTTTTTCCAATATTACCTCCTTTGACATGATTTTTTTTCTTATACCATCCTAGCTCTGAGGCCAAAATAATCAGAGCAACAGGGGAAAGATTTTCCCTTCATTCTTATGTTCTTCTATAGCCTCATGGAAGGTTATTTGTAGCAAGGAAGAACTGATTGTTTAACTTCATAAAAACAAAGTAGTCATGTTCTTACATTTTTTAAAAATACAATTGTTTAAACATTAGAAGGGAAGGGAATCTTTGTAGTACTGTGAGTCAAACTGGGAAAGCAAAGGGAATCTGCTTCACCCAAACTGGATAGAAACTAAAAAAGTGCCTACTGGAAGAGAAAAGGCTTGAAAGTCGCAAGAAGACAAGGATGGTTCATTGGCTTAATGGCCATCTTTTGAATCAACCATCAATTGCTGCCCAGCAATCAAGATAAAGTGGGTGCACAGAGCAATTGCATTGAGCTGAGAATAGAAGGAAGAGAATGTCATCTATTCCTGTATTTATAAAGTGGTGAGACGCCCATTCTGTCAATGGCCAAGCAGCAGTGAATCTGCCTTATGTCCATTTCTGAATTCAGTTCATCTGATAGTGACCATAAAAAAGCATATCTCTTGCAATATTAGCATACAGCATCTGTCAAATTTCTTTTTCAGGAAGTTCCATCTGGTCTTTCATCTAAATTTCATGCATGAAAACAGTATTATTTGCCTACACCTTTCAGAGTTATTTATTTTACATACATTTTATACAGGTATTTTTTTCTACCTATTTTATGTTTAGTTCCTGTAAAATTTGAAAGCTGCACTGAAAGCTTTAGTTGAACAGCTTAATATCTGTATAATGACTACTATCCAGCACAAATCTGAATGCTTTTTAATTCACTGGGATTAGCTCATTCTGCAAGTTTTGGCCTTCAATTCATCATTTCATATGGCAAATATAAGATGAACAGTGCTTCATTTCTTTTCAGGATGAAACTTGAAATCTATTCCTATTACACATCTTCCAATTGTTTATAGGGGCTATTTATGCCCCATTACAAATCATCTGTTACCTATTTAGAAAATACATATCTTTCTGATTGAAAACATACTTATCAAAACACAAAATACAACATTAGAACACATGCAACAAAATCTAAGCATCCAAGCAGGTAATAACCAATTTATTAATCAAGAGATACTTTTTAATGGAAAAAGAATGAGTTACCCTGTTACATAACTCACTCCTCCTCTACTTCCTTTCTCCATTTGGCCTTCTGTCTATTTAGATAGAGAAAAGCCTGTAGAGTTCTTTTATATCAGTAGAGGGAGTTATAAAACTGAAAAAAGGAACCTGAACATCCATGGTGATAAAAATGTTTTGCAATTACTAATAACCCCAAAACATAAAATTAAAATAATAAATAGTGAAGTAAAAAAAGGAAACAAAAGAATGTAGTACTTCATATACCATGCAATGCCCAAAGCAAGCCTTGAAGTAACCAAAATGACTTAGTGTGATCAAGTCAGCTTTTGCATCAAATTAATTTTGTTCATCAATTTCCTACCGTGTTTCCCCAAAAGTAAGACCTACCACCAAAATAAGCCCTAGCTGGATTTTTTAGGGTGGGCCTAATATAAGCCCTGCACCAAAAATAAGCCCTAGTTTTTTTTTGGGGGGGGGGATGGAGCTTACCATTGTAGCCAGGCCTCCCATGGATCGACAGTTGCTTCACCGGAAGGAGCAGCTTCATTCTGCAGCTGAAAATGGAGCTCATAGCTCCATAGCTCGGTTCTCGGCTGCAGAGGCCTTCCGGAAAAACCTGATTGCAAAATGCAGGCCCGAGCTCCATTCTCAGCTGCAGAATGAAGCTGCTCCTTCAACCGCAGGAGAAGTAGGCCGGCTGGGTAGGGCTGTCAGTGCCGTTGCAGTGAGGTAAGTGGAAAAGACACCCCCCCCCAAAAAAAAAGTCCTGGTGCCTCTTTTGGAGGCAAAAAAAATAAATAAGACCAGGTCTTATTTTTGGGGAAACACAGTAGGAATAAAATCTGGAATAAATGTATGGTTTCTATCATTCAAACACTGTAACACTCTATCTAAAAGTTAGATGTAATTATCACAGAGTGCTGACTGATTTAATGCCAATCCAGAGGGAGTAACACAAAATTAAATATTAGCTTTTTTGCTGTTTAGCTTCATATTAATTTTATAGTAATTTAGTTCTAGTATCACTGATTTCAAGTGATGTGGAAAGATTTAAGGACTCTTGCTGTAGAGAGTAACCATTAATAATTAGTTATCAAAAAAGGAAAATTATGGCCTTTGCTAAATATACATACACATCTTTGTGTGTGTTTGTGTGTGTGTGTGTGTGTTCTGTAAGGATCATTTTCCATGCAACCATTTTCCAGCCATCATAAAAGGCATATGAAAAATGTCCATATCCATAGCACCATCATTTTTACAGAGCTTTGTGGATCTAAGAAGATCCATTATCATTATAGTTCAAAACAACAATGGTAGTCCAAGCTGTTGTATGATACCCATATCTATACTCACAATGATTCTAGCTCACTGGAAATAGTTCAGCCCAGTTCTTAAGAGCTCTATTTCCATTTCCAGTCTGTATCAAATGTACTTTGAAATTTATATTTAAATTTGGATGAATTCATTTTATTTTTATTTATCCTTATTTCAAATTATTTTTCCCATCTGCCAATTCTGTTGAAAAGCTTTCACTAGATTGTAAAGAAATTGAAGGAAAATCTTCAGTGAGTCTTATGGTTTCTTGTTCAAATTATTAGCTTTAATTAATTTCCTACAGCTAAATATCTCTTAGTATTTTTATGATACTAATCTCCTAGGTATTGTACTTACATTAGCATTGGAGCAATAGGTAAAACTTTGCACCTGCAACTGTCTGAATATGATTCTAACTTTGAATATGCTGAGGATATCTGTTTCACATAGGCTAAGTGGTGAGATAGAGATATTATATTATAGAAAGGTTCAATTCATTCTTATTATTCTTCCCTTGTTAACGAAAATGTCAATCAGCTCTGTTTATTATATAGATCCTGCTTTTTTTTCTGATCAAAATGCGACATTTGATTTAGTGGCTACAATTTGTACCTTCACTTGTGTATGTCAACAGCTGATCAAAGCAATTTAACTAGTTTTGATTATTTCTTTGTTTTGTTTATCTGTATTAACATATAGTTGTACTGTAAACTGAATCATAAAAATAACTCTCAGAGAGGGCATAATACATACGTTGTTTCTCTACTGGTCTAAGACAGTAGTAAAATTTGTACTGAACTGAGTTTACAGACAATGAAAAATATATAAGATAAGATGACCTTTATTGTCATTTTTTTACAGTGGGAACAACAGCACACATAAAAAATGAAATTTAGTTGCCCGTTCTAAATTTCATTTTTTATGTGTGCCGTTGTGCCCACAGTAAAAGAAAAATGACAATATATATATATATAAAAAGTGGACTACATTCATATTATTAAATATAAAACAATATTTAAAAGGGGAAAGAGGACATATTGCTTACAAATAATGTTCACAATTTTCAAAAGGTACTTACAATAGATAACAATAGGATCTTCCTGAATATTGGAGGGAGAAAAAACAATATAGAAAGTAGAACCAGTCTAGAGATGGGTAGTTTGCAAGTACAGTGGTATCTTGGTACACAACTGCTCTGAAACTCATCCAATTCAGTACTCAAAGCATTTTGACAAGAAAATTTTGTTCTGATACTCCTTGTTTGGTACTCAATGCACAAGCTAAAATGTGCCGGTAATGACTGCCTTGTGACTCACTATAATTATTTCTTATGGGAAAAACTGTTTGGTACTCATTGTTTTTGGTACTTGTTGCATTGCCTGAAAGGAATTAATGATGAATACTGAGGTACCACTGTAACTGTAAAATGGCAGTCAGCAGGATTTTCTCATGCTGGTAACAACTTTCTATAATGAAAAAGGGAAAAATTTAGATCAGTAATTCTCAACCTTGGCAACTTTAAGATTTCCTCAGCCAGACAAACTGGCAGTTGAAGTCCACACATCTTTGCAAGGTGGAGAAACACTGGTCTAGAGATATCCCGTTCCCAAGTCTTTTATGTCCTCATAAGCCCAAATTGAATTTAATTAGTCACAGCCAATACCATTTCAACACTGGAGTCACTTGTGCATGGACAAAAACTTCCTTCATCAGTTGACCACCAATTTCTCTCATATTGCAGCTTCAGGAGCAAACATACACAGCAGCAATCCTTAGCTCTGCTTTCTGCAACCAATTGAATAACTTGATTCTGAAAGGTATCAATTGTTTGAGAACAGAGCTACTGAAAATACTTGCACTCGGCAGTTGTCTCTGCTATTTCAGCAACACCTGCAGAAGACACTCCGTATGGATTGACACCTAAAGGCAAGAGCTCATCTTTATTTTCTGGTATCCGTCACCTAAAGCCCAAGTGGCATGAACAAAACGAAGAAACCCACAAGAAATATTTGTGAAAATGGAAGTTGGAAAATGAAAAAAACAACAAGCAAAGGAATGGGACCAATCTATTTTCCATCGAAAAATTCAAAGAAAAAGAAAAAAGGAGGATGAATACATTCAAGGAGGACGAATACATTCATGAATAGCTTGCAGAAAACAGAACGTATCTTTCAATGATGTGAAGTGTAATAATAAAAGGAGGAAAGGAAAACAAATATTCTATAGTTTGACCTGCTCTGATCACCTTGCCATTTCTTATTGCCTGTGTAAATGAGCTTATCGGAATGCTTTCTTCTTTCAGTGACATTTATTTTATTTATTTCTATATAACACATATATTTATACACACAGGCCATGTCATTAATACAGCAACATTCATGCCCCTCATCTAACTTACAGGGTTATATTGATAAACAAAGAGAATTGTCTGAAATATACTATTTCATAGTATTCTTGATGACAATAGAGTCCATTTGTTAAGCATGTATTATCCAAACCCACTCTAGCATTTTAAATAAAGTTAATATTTTGGTGTTTGTTGTGATAAAAGGTCATAATATGGATATGTTGTTATGCATATGTAATTTCTCTTGCAGCTCTGGTAGACTAATCCTCGGCTACTGAAAAAGACAGAGAACAATGAATTTCTTCCTTGGACAAAGTTCAGAATCAGAATGATTTTATAGTCTGGAAGAGAGCTCCCCCCCCCCTCTAACCCTCAAATCTCATCCTCCACAATCAGCATTAAAAAAAAGAGATTTCTACCATTTATATCTGCCATGATGCTCTGACACTGAACTAAGAGGTCATGCAAGGACACTTTATAAAAATAAAATTGGCATTTAGCTGGTGTCACTGCCACATCCAGAGCTTAGAGGAGGGCTTCTGATACACTGATTTGTATATCTCTCAAATCTGTATCTTGCCAAATTGCCAGCAATTCTGCTACATACGTAAATAAACATATAATTGAGAGTACATTGATTAAAAGTGCCAGACTATGATTGAACTAAACTATGCCTCTTGAGCCATAAAGCTATAGTTAAATAACTATGTGCTGGTCATTGCTTTTTTGTAACCTGATCTCCCTCACAGGAATAAAAAGGAAAATAATAAACGGGGGAGGGGGGGGAAGAGGATTTAAAGAATTTAAAGAATGCGCTGAAAGATCATTTCCCCACTGAATTCTGGATATCAGGAATCTTTTAATATGATTAATACAGCCTGGGGACGCTCTGGGTCTGTTAAATAGGCATATATACACAAAGACCCCTTAAGGAAAGAAAAGAAACCGAATCATTTTTAGCCTTGTCATAATTCTCACATTCAGCTTAATAAAGCAACCCGCCCTAGAATAGTGCTGAAAAGATTCCTCTTACTAATACTGTTAAGTTTCTTTTCAAACTCTGTCCCTCCTCAATTCCTCTTATTTTATTTGAAGGTCCTTCTAATTGGTTCAGTTTCCGTTTCCTTGCATATTTCAAGGTGGCGCGTGTCCTCTACTGAGCTCGTTCGCTCAGTGTCCGATTATAGTTCAGAAGACGCGCATTTAAGCGCATTTAAATTGATTCAGTGTTACTTATGGATTTTACCGGGGGAGAGAGGTGTACATGCAGTGGAAGAAAGTCTGCTAGGACTAAACTAGCCATGAGCAGCAGCCCCGAACGCTTTGTTTTCACGGTACTGTATTCGGGCTCTCGCATTAGAAACCGCGAAGGTTGCTCTCCCTCGCTCACCGTCGGGTTTTTGCAAATAGTCCCACCGCGAGACCAGCCACGCTCCCCCCAACGGCGCCCAGAGGACCTGAGCCGCTCTTCTCCAAGGCAGCAGCCCCCCCCCCAACGCTTATTGGTTAAGTAAGGAAAGCCCTCAACCAATGGAAAGGGGAGCCCGGCCCTCGGTGTTCTGCCCCCTTCTAGAGTGGAAGGTGTTGAGCTGCTTCTCGTCAAAAAGTCTCACTGGGGGCGCTGGAGGCGGCGGCGGCGGCAGGGCGGCTTTTCCCTGAGGGGGATGCGCCGCCCGCCCTTTCCTTGCCTGCGCGCTTCGCGCCCGCCCGCTCCGTTTTTACCGGGGAAGCAAGAGCGAGGGAGCTGCTGCCGCGTCTTCCTCAAGTCCTTTCCAGCTCCGCCAGGAAGGCAGTGCGGACTGACAAGAGCGCCGCCGTCCGCCTCTCGCTGGCCCTTTCTGGGAACGGGGAGCCCCGGGCGGAGAGGAGCAGAAGAGGGACTCCCAAGTTTGAGTGGGCAAAGAGAAGGCGCCCCCCGGGGCTTCGGTGCGCCCCTCCTGCAGGTAAGGGAGGTCCCGGACAGGCGGCGGTTGATGCTTTCTCCACCGGCTCATCTTCAAACTTGGATTCCCCTTCCCAGAATAAAAGTTCTTTTTAAATTTATTTTTCTATTCTTCTGTTATTCCCAGAATAAAAAGTTCTGGGGGGGGGGGGCTTTGGTCTCCTGTACAACTGCGCTGGATATTGCCCTGGAAGGGTTTTTGGACCTGCCGCCGGGGTTAGCCCGCCTGTGGTTCAAGGTTGTGTACCGCGATCTTGGATGCAAAATAGCTGATGGGGGGGAGGTATATGAGTTATTAAGGAATACAATAATCTGCATTAAGCTTTTTCTGATTAAGAAATGACTTCATATGGCTTTTGAAGAGGAAAATCTCCCACCCACACATGCACACAAACAAACGCTGTTGTTTAGGAGCTTGTAATTTCAATTTTTAAAATGTTGTTAGCTCTGTTAACATCTGCCTTCCTAGTGTGGTACCGGGCCCGGTTCACTCTTAGATGGGGTGGTTTTGTTTTTTGTGAGTCCTTGATGCCCTCTAGTGTTTTGTGAGATTCAGAATTGTTTCATTGGCGTGACAATCAAATGAAACTTTAATCATCCCTGGACATTATGATGAACATTTAAAAAAAAATAAAAAAATCTGAATTTCTAAACATGGTTATGTCTTCTTGTTTACACAGACTTTTTAAAGTGAAACAGTAAACTTTTGCTTGCAAGTTACATGGGAGTTTTGAAGCAAGAGATGAAGAACAGAAAATTAAATATTTTAGAAAACTATTTGATATCCAAGTATTTTAGAATATATATTAAAATTAAAGTTCATATAATGAACTTAATATGCAAAAATGAGGTGCGACCAACTGTCTTAGGCAAAAAGGCAGCCAATATATACAAATATAGACAAAACAATAGTAGAGAATAAATTGTTTAGGTTGCACCCCATACTGTTTCCATTTCTTTAGACTGAAAGAGGTGTACTTCTGATTAAAATGAAAGGAACTGAATTATTAAATGTTTTAGTAACTTTATTTGAAAAAGAATGTAATGAACAGGGTACATGTCATGATAGCGTTATTATCTGGATGTTATTTTGAATTTTGGCTGAATTTTGAGTCTCCAAGGAACTATTCTGAATTTTGTTTATTTTTTTTCAATCCTGACTTTATTATGTTGATAAATAAGTAAGGGCAGCAAATATACCTAATTATCTTTCCTTCTCTTATTTTCCCCATAACAACAACCCTGTGAGGTGAGTTGGGCTGAGAGATTGTGCCTGGCCCAAAATCACTCAATTGGCTTTCATATACCTAAGGCAGGCCTAGAACTTAGAGACAATGGAGTAAACTCATTAGAAAGAACAAACAGTAATTTTAAAACAGATAGAAAGTATAATACAGCTTACCTAGATATGGGAGTTGGAGACTTCCAATCTGATTTTGTGTTACTTTTTAAAATAAATATTGTCCTATTACTTTGAGGGGGGAAATACATAGGGGCCTAACACTTTGTACTGCATGTTAAGGCAAGCATGACTGAAGTGTTTCTAGCAATTCCATCCACAGTTGAATAAAATATTTCAATCTAGCTGAAACAGTTTGCAGCTTCCATAGTTGCAATCCTGTAAGCATGTTTCAGTAAACTCGTTGGGATTGTATTTTTGGTTCCTTGGATCTAAGAGAGACTCAGGCCAAATTTTGTTGGGTCAGCATGTAGCTATGTAGGACTGAAATATTTAGGTTAACACTTGTGAAATATGGCATTTTTTAAACATTGCTACAGTTTCAGGATATTTTGTGTAGGAAGATGCAAACTATAGAGTTTAAGTACCATTTGTCTTAATTATTTATATTGTAGCTAACGCTACATAGATAAGTGAACTAAACAGCAATACAACTGCAAATATTCATAAAATTTGGTTTAGTTTGGGCTTGGTTAAAACAATCTCATAAGGGGCTATTTGGAGAAATGTGTTGTCGTCCTTTATGGAAGACTGCTGCAAATATGTACTTAGTGAAGTAGGTATTCCTTAAAAGGAGTGCTGCATAAAAATTTCACAGATTTGAAATATAAAGCACTTTGTGGATAGTATCAGGTTTAAAAGAATAGGTCTGGGTTATGTGATTCAGACCTGATGGATTCATATATGCTGGAAAATTATCAAGTATCAATATGGCCCTCTCAGATTCGTATCGATTTTTTTAAAAAAGTAAATAAAAACACACATATTATTCAATAATATGATCACTCTGTGATTATAAGCATTCCAAACAAGTAAGATCCAAATACATTTAAGTTTAAAAAATGTTAGAATGTGCCCTTCTTTTAATCTTATACTACACAATATATCAAACATTTACTTTATAATTGTATCAGATCAGAAAAGAGGACACAATCAGGCTGAAGTTAAGATCAATGAAACCTGGTTATTTTTTGCATAAGGATTATGTAGGAGCTTTATTTTTTCCATTAAAATCAGTAGGACTTGAAAAAAAATTAATTTTGCTTATCATGTCTTAATGATGTTTATTTTGTATTAGTTCCCTAGCAACAAATGTTGCTTATCCTATTAGCTTATATTAGATGTATTATTTCACATGATTCATATATTAAGCCATACTATATCAATTACCATCCCCATAACTACATTTAATTTGTAATAATTACTGTTTATCATTTTAAAATATTAATTTCTTTTTAATGTCTTTTTAAGTTGATGCATTTTACTGCCAAATATGGCCAAACACGGTGCTGGTTTTCTTAAAAAAATGATATTCATACACAGTGTTGGTTAGATGAGTTTTAATATCTATGTACCATTATAGAAAATATTGTGCAATTTATCATGTTTAGTTGAAACATATTTAATTTTAGTCCAGGAAAAAGACTGTGCTTTATTTATTTATTCAATTTACAATGGTTGTCCACTCACCACTCCATTCTGGGAAGCTAACAATACTAAAAATAACTGAAAAATACTTCACTAATATAAATCCAGCCACCAGCAGTGATACATCTAATAGCTTATATGCCAAGCACAATAGTTCACAAAACACATATTAACACTTATTGGTGATTCACACAACATTCTGCTCCAGTGTCTAAGAGGGATGGTCCACATCCAGCATTGTTGGGGCTCTCTGAATATTGGGGAAAAGCTGTTCCATAGAGCCATCATATCAAATGTAAAGTCACATTCTTGGATCCTGCAAGCTGGTATTGTTTGATGGGTGAAATCTGGAAGCCTGCCATCCCCGTCTGATTGGACACTGGGGGGAGGGGAGTCTCTAAAAAATCTTGATCCTGTATATTCTCCCAGAGTGCTGAGAATCTCTGGATTTTAAAATACATTATCTATCAATATCAAGGGTCAGTTTGATGGGAGAATGAGATGAACCTCCTTTCTGGATGCAATGAACTCTGAATTCTGGCTTCCATCTTTGTTGTCATTTTGCTAGGTATCAAAGGTGAATATTTTTAGGAAGCCTAAAGTTCAGGATTAGAAAATTATCTGAACTTTTGTCTTCTTTTGTTTCCAAGAAGTCTCCTTCTGATTAAAAAAAAAAAAAAAGTCATCAATCTTGTTTCTTGGATCACTGTCTTAGAGGCCATAGGATTCCACTAAGTTAGTTATATACCTGCTATTGAAGAAAATTTTAATTTATTAATTTTTTTAAAAAAATATTTTGTTGTAATGCTTTAATAATTACTTTAAATATATAAATATGAATTATTTTTTATTATATTGATTATAATAAATTTCAGAATTTAAATTATTAAATAAAATATTGTGCCAAAATATAACTTACCCACCAAATAGTAAGTAATGATATTTGGTTTGGAATAAAAAGTTTTGTTAATTACTTGCATCAAATGAAGATGAAGTTGTTTGATAAATGCCATATAGACTGCAGATAATGGGAATTGATCCAATACATCTGGGAAGAATCAGCTTGGAGAAGACTGTTTCGTGCAACAATTTTTGGAAGAAGACCGTTGTACTTCAGTTCTCACTTCAGATTTAATTCCATTGTTATATTAGGTAGTTTTGAGATTATTGTGATCAATTGGTTAAGAGTGAGGAGAAAATCACTTAACCCTCTCTTTTTCCTTTCCAGAATATATTGATCCTGAATTGTACTGAAGACAGAGATACATGCTGCAATGGTGACATAAACTGCTAAAACTGCACTGGAATAAATTCTGAAACTCTTTATAATCTCAATGCACTCACAACTGGAAAGCATCTAGGCCTGACTTACAACATGACTTTTATTGTGAAACTTCATAGACATTTTCAACGAACAGTGATATTATTAGCTACATTTTGTATGGTGAGCATTGTTATTTCAGCCTATTATTTATACAATGGCTACAAACAAGAAAACGAAGTTTCTGAAACTTCTTCAGATGTTGAATGTGGGGATCTTCCAGTGCTGCTATCTCCATGGAAGATAATTAAGGCCAGTGAACCATTAAGGACTGACCCTGTTGTGCTTGTATTTGTGGAAAGTCAGTACTCTGTACTTGGTCAGGATATAGTCATGGTATTAGAATCCAGCAGGTTCCAGTATCACATAGAGATTGCTTCTGGGAAAGGTGATCTTCCTGTACTGATAGATAAAAATAAAGGCAAGTATCTTCTAATAATATATGAAAATATTTCTAAATATGTAAATATGGATTCCTGGAATCGGGGCCTTCTAGATAAATACTGTGGGGAATTCAGTGTAGGAATAATTGGGTTTCAAAAAAGCAGTGATAACACTTTGCAGACTTTTCAGTTAAAAGGGGTTCCTTTCCAAATCCATAGCAATGTAGGTATAAAAGATTGTTGCATTAATCCCCATTCTCCTCTGCTCCATCTAACAAAACCATCCAAGCTTGATAAAGGGCCTTTGCCTGGAAGTGACTGGACAGTTTTCCATATAAATCATTCAGCTTACCAACCTGTTGTATTTGCAAAACTAAGAGCACCTGAAAACCTCCCTTCACCCGTTGTTAAAAATGTTCTACATGCAACAGTTATTCATGACTTGGGTCTTCATGATGGAATTCAGCGTGTTCTTTTTGGTAACAATTTGAACTTCTGGCTGCACAAGCTCATCTTTATAGATGCTGTCTCATTTTTGACTGGAAAGAGACTTACATTACCCCTGGATAGATACATACTTGTAGACATTGATGACATCTTTGTTGGAAAAGAGGAAACAAGAATGAAAGCCAGTGATGTTCAGGTATGGTATGCCAGAAAGTCTCCTATGATACGGTGATATTATCCAAGTATTTATTTATTTTTAATGCAAAACTTCTATAGTTAAATAAAGTTTTATTTAAATAGACAACTCCTTTGTGTTCAATATATTCATTTGAAATAAAATCAGTATTTTAATTAAGCCATTGTTTGTTTTTACATCGGTTAAATCTTTTAATTTAGTAGAGCTAAAGTCTGGCCTTTGTGGGAACCAATAATAGGCTATTATTGCTCAATATAAATTACATTAGCTTTTTTTTCAGAATGATTAATCTTGTTGCTTTTTCTATTGGTGAGATATTTTGATATTTAATTTCTATATATTAAACTTTGTTATTATGTACTGGATTTTTTTTTTAAATGAGTCATGTAGAGAAGATAAAATTATAAAGTAGATTTCCATTTTGTATTCAGGTAGTCCTTGACTTACGACCACAATTGAGCCCAAATTTTATGTTGTTAAGTGAGACATTTGTTAAGTGAGTTTTGCCTCATTTTACAACTTTTCTTGCCACAGTTGCTAAGTGAGTCCTTGCAGTTGTTAGTAGCTCGGTTGTTAAGTGAATCTGGCTTCCCCATTGACTTTGCTTGTCAGAAGGTTGTAAAAGGTGATCACATGACCCTGGGACACTGCAACCGGTCATAAACCAGTTGCCAAGCATCAAATTTTGATCACGTGATCATGGGGATGCTGCAACAATCATCAGTGTGAAAAATAGTCATAAATCACTGTTGTACCTTTGAATGGTCACTAAATGAACAGTTGTAAGTCGAGGTCTACCTGTAGTTAGAGTTCTATGTGCAATGAACGCATGTATGACTGCCAATAAAATGGGCTGGTGGATCATATCTGCATAACTTTTGCCCTTTCTAAGGTTGATGATATAACCATTTATCGCAAGCCATTGAGGGGAGGTTTGTAGTATGTCCAAGCTTATCTATCATTCCTAATGATTCTGAGGTCTGCAAGTACAGCAACCAGGCTGAAGGCACCAAATTTTATTTTCTTAAATAAAACAGAATCATGTGGTGAACCTTTTCTCATGCTGCAGTACTTTAGGGCCCAGGTGGGAGATTTCTTCTTTAAGTTTAATTTATTGGAGAAACAAAGGTTCGTACATGACAAATTATAGAATTTATTTTACCTTATTTTTATCCCGCCTTTATTATTTTTACAAAATAGCTCAAGGTGACAAACATCCAATACACTTTCCTTCCCCTATTTTCCCCACAACAACAACCGGTGAGGTGAGGTGAGCTGAGAGACAGTGACTGGCCCAAGGTCAACTTAGTCTTTCATGCCTAAGGTGGGACTAGAACTCTCAGTCTCCTTGTTTCTAGCCTTGTGCTTTAACCACTAGACCAAACTGGCTCTAGAATAATATATGCAAAATATTTTTTCATGGAAAGTTATAAATTAAACAAGATAAGGCATGGCATACTGTGTGTAAGAAGGGCATATTTATTTCTTAATTACAGCAAACAATAGATAGTTTAAGCTATTCACTACAAGCTTCCTACATTATCTGTTCTCAGTTTCTGCTTGGTTGCTCTAAATTCAGATGTGTTCCTCAGAAAAGTTACTTTCTATTTTTTTAAAAAATCAATGTTCTACTTGCTTTTCCTATAGAAAGCTTCCATATTATGAAATTGACTAATATTCTGCAAAGAGCAGACTGACTTAAAAGAAACTATTGCAGTAAACATGTTAGTTTGGGCTAGTAGAATTCTGGTTCAAAGTATCTGGATAAGACTAAGTTTGTAAGACTCTTTGAAAATCAACAAATCTCTCTAGATATTCAACTTTCCAGAAATTATTCTGGATGGTTCAGAAAATACAGTACATGGATTTTCTCTGTAACCATCTCCAATAAGCTAACAATTGGTTTAGCACAGCTTTTCAACTTCCTTCCCTCCTCCCAATTCATGCAGGCAGATGAAATATTAGTATGCCATATGTTGTGTTTCAGTTAAAATCTGGATTTATATGAGTAGGTGTAACCTTTAAAGAAAGTTATTTTTCTACACTTTAGTTCTCTTGTTTCATTAAGAAAAATTCAGTCGAAGAAACAGATGGCTAGGGAATAACCTATAAATCTTAAATTTAATCTAAAATCAATCTGGAATTTATCACTTTAATTATTGGGTTTGGTGCATCAGAAAGATTAGGGGTATGAAATTAAAACATAACTATTGATATTCCTTAACTCAGTGATGGCAAATCTTTTAGAGACTGAGTGCCCAAACTGCAACTCAAAACCCACTTATTTATCACCGGGTGCCAGGTGGGCGTGGCCCACTGGGTGGGTGTGGCTGTGGTCATGGCAGACTGGGTGGGTGTGGCCAAGGTGGGCGTGATCACCTCGATGTTGCTCGTGGGGAGGGATGCTTGTGGGGGCCGGGCAGAGTTGGGGGAGATCCAGGGGGTCTCTGGCAGGTGGGGCGGTGGGCAGGAGGCTCGTCCTGCGGGGTGAGGCGAGGCAGGGTGGGGGTGCCATTGTTGCAGGGCAAGGCGAGGCAGGGGCCGGGGTGGCTGCTGCCTGACACCATCGGCCCCCACACAAAGAGGCCAGCGAGTGCATGGGTGCTGGGATGTATCCGGCCACATGGGACCTCGGCGAGTTAGCGGGCGGCTGGTTGAAGAGGGACGGTTGCCATCTCCGGGGCATTGCGTGTGTGCCCACAGAGAGGGCTCTCAGTGCCGCCTCTGGCACACGTGCCATAGGTTCGCCACCACTGCCTTAGCTTAATCACTGAATTTTTAAAATTTGCAATTAGTAGTTAAAGAAGACCTGATTATGAAACATTACATCAGTCAATTCAATTACAAACAATATCATTTGTGACAATTTTTAAATAGAACTTTAGTGCTTAGTATTTATTTAATAGTTTTATCTGGCTATCCAACTTGCAAACAAAATTGTGACTTAAAAGTATTCTTTTAATATTAATAGCAGCATTTGAATGTCATAGGTATAAGTGCTTTTTCATACAAATTATTTTTCCTTTTTTAAAGTTTTTCAGTTTATAGATCCTTAGGAAGAACAAATAGTTATACCTGCAAATCCTAGTATAGCCCTTCCATGTTTTCTCCTGTAGACTTCAATACAAGAAGCAGAGGTGAAACATCCTTCCCCTTTTTAGCTCAAGCTATATTATTAGAAAACATTTAGTTGTCCTTGGCTGCAGTGTACCTGCAATATAATGCTCTACCTGCAGCATTATCAAATTTCTAGTTGAAATGGAAATCTTAGCATGTACATAAAAATATCCCGTGAATGCAGTACATTCCTCATGGGGACTGGTTTTTCAATTATATCATCAGAGGGACTTGTGGGAAGAGAGTGGCTGATAGCTATTTATACATTAAATTCTATGCAGGGACATGGTGACTGAGCAAAACTCAGCTGTAATTTTCATTCTTCAATATTCACTTTAAACTAGAAGTCCTTAATAAAGTAGATTAAAACCAGTGGAAATTTTTCCATTTTGCTACATGGCCTGAGTCTGACATGAAAAACATTTAAGGATCAGTGACTTTCAATGGCAGAACTTGAGCTTGCATTTAAACAATTCATATTAAAAGAAACATGGATAGAAAAATGGCTTCCAATTTTGAACATGACATGAGAAATAGCAGTCTCTTTTATTTTTTTATTAAAAATTAATTCAATTGTTTAAATGCAAGCTCAAATTCTGCCAGTGAAAGTGGCTGACTGTTAAATGATCATTTATTTTATTTATAAAAAAATACAGAAATTTATAAAGGTATAAGAACCTTAAAAATGCTATAGAGTCTGCACACTGTATGAACTTTCATGATATCACTTGTTGATTGAAAAGAATGAAAATTGTTAATTAAAGCAAACTTTGATTACCATTAATATGGAATTGTGATTTAATATCTGAACAAACAACATGTTCTCAATTTTATCCAAAATAAGAAATTGAAGTTGTTATAAAAAAAATGTTTTTTCTTTCATGATATAACTTCTTCCAAATAAGTGCCATGTGTGGTTTTAAGTGCCCATGTGGATAGCATTGAGTTATGTTGGAATCAGTTAATATACCATCATCTGTACTAGGCCAATACCCATAGATTTGATTATCAAAGGATGCAAAACCATAGTTAATTCCATGGTTTATTATATAAACCATAATGGCTTGGTTTCACACAATATATTGAGGCCACTATGATACGGTTTATATAATTCACTAAGCCAGAGGCTCCCAACCTTTTGGGCACCAGGGACTGGTTCCGTGGAGAAAGCTTTTTCCACGGACCGGAGGGGGCGTGGTTTTGTGTGCTGCCTGCATCCCGCGGATGGAGCTTCGCTCACACGGCTTTCACACAGTTTCTGGCATGCCACAGACAAGTGCCGGTCCATTGACCGGGGATTGGGAATCCCTGCAGTAAGCCAAAATCAAATAAATCACCTTATGATTTTATAAACTAAATCATAGTGTTTGTGACCTCAAACTTAGTTATAAAAAAATCAATAGTATTGGAAACTAAAAAGGCATAAATGTTGGGGAGAGAATGACAAAGTGTGTTGTCTTTCAAGAATTTTGCTATCATTTTCAAAAAAATTAATGTGAAATTCTGACTTTAAGGTCATTTTTGAGCACTACTGTAGAAACTCATTTTTGAACACTACTGTAGAAAGTTCAGCAACTCTTATTTTACACCATGGAATGTTGAAAAAGTAGAGCAGGGAAAATATTTTAAAAGATAATATGTTCTTTTAGGGATGTTAGCAATGAATCTTTATTACTATGAATGTGGAAGTTGTCTTTAGTAGCACAATGGCACTGAGTAAGTGAGGCAACATTTATGCAAATCATTGGAATTTAAAGCAATATTTGTACACTATATGAATACCATCTTATTAGATACTGCATTTCGTTCTACCTGTATATCAGAAGTCTGATATGAAAATAGTCTGTAACGGTAGGCTGCGCATATTAAACCTCTTTTCATGTCTCATTATAAGTCAGTTCATGAAAAATCAGGCTATCAGCAGTTAATTATGATCTCTTAGGGGCAGAAACGGCATCCATTTAAATGTGAAGTTGCTAAGGAATACCATTGGGAATTTGTTACGTCCTGCTTACAAGTCTCTCATAGACATCTGGTTGGCCACTGTGGAAACAGAATGATGATTTGATCCAGCATGAATCTTCTTAAATTTTTAGCAAATCAATATGCTGATACAGAACTTAAGAAATGTATGGTCATGCGCTGAGAACAGTTAGTGGTCTTACTATAGTTGCAGGTATGTGTCAGGGGAAATATCCTCCCCCGCAAAATCATTTGCACAAACTCCCATTAATGAAATATTAAAGTAAAATAATCAATGGTGAACAGCTACCAACTCTAATGTTAGTACTGTGGAAAAAAGGATTTGGGTTTTGTACACTATTAACCAGAGAGCTGTGAACTCTGAATGTATTAAAGAAACTAAGGATAACCTGAATCAGAATCAGTACATATACCCAGAATCTCTGATATAGAGCTTCAGATTCTTGACTAATAGAAAAATCAGAAACCAATCACTGTTACTCGGATTATGAATTTAGATTTTCTGACAATTACTATATTATAATTTGTAAACGAAAGAGAAGGAGTTCAGCTCTATATTTTACAGTTACTCTTTATCCAGTTTGTCATGTATTTACTTTTTTTTTTTTAGAAATTAGGATTGCTCATAAGTTTGTGGAATGTGAAAAGAAAATGCAATCAACTTTGCATTGATAATAAGATATATATTCAGAATTTACCATTCTTAGTAATTCTATTAAGATCACCACATTCATTAGGAGAAAGCTGTGGTGGAGCTATTTTCTCTATTTAGAAGATTGTTGTTGTTGTTAGTTGCAAAGTCGTGTCCGACCCATCACGACCCCATGGACAACGTTCCTCCAGGCCTTCCTGTCCTCTACCATCTTCTGGAGTCCATTTAAGCTCACGCCTACTGCTTCAGTGACTCCATCCAGTCACCTCATTCTCTGTCATCCCCTTCTTCTATTGCCCTCAATCTTTCCCAGCATTAGGCTCTTCTCCAGTGAGTCCTTCCTTCTCATTAGGTGGCCAAAGTACTTGAGTTTCAACTTCAGGATCTGGCCTTCTAAAGAGCAGTCAGGGTTGATCTCCTCTAGGACTGACCGGTTAGATCGCCTTGCAGTCCAGGGGACTCGCAGGAGTCTTCTCCAGCACCATAGTTCAAAGGCCTCAATTCTTTTGCGCTCAGCCTTTCTTATGGTCCAACTTTCACAGCCATACATTGCAACTGGGAAAACCATGGCCTTGACTATACGTACTTTTGTTGGCAGGGTGATGTCTCTGCTTTTCAGTATACTGTCTAGATTTACCATAGTTTTCCTCCCCAGGAGCAAGCGTCTTTTAATTTCTTGGCTGCAGTCCCCATCTGTAGTGATCTTGGAGCCCAGGAAGATAAAATCTGTCACTACCTCCATTTCTTCCCCATCTATTTGCCAGGAATTGAGAGGGCCGGATGCCATGATCTTGGTTTTTTTAATGTTGAGTTTCAAGCCAACTTTTGCACTCTCCTTCTTCACCCGCATCAAGAGGCTCTTTAGTTCCTCTTCACTTTCTGCCATTAGAGTGGTATCATCTGCATATCTTAGGTTGTTGATATTGATTTAGAAGATGCAGGAATATAAAATATAAATAGTAAATAAAGTGGTAACAAAACCAAAATGATGTGAAAACAATACAGTTAACTCCCTATCACACTCAGGAAAAAACACACTGGAGTTGGAGAGAGAATCCATGTCTCTTTAAATTAATCTAATTATTATTCCTATTAACACAATATGCAACCCACCTAGTGGGAAACTGCACATCCTTGTTCTTTTTCATATTGTACTGTAAGAATTACTCATCATTCTTTTTTGAGCCCTGACAGGCATAATCAGATTTGTTAATGAGTTCACATTTTACAGCCTCGCACTTTAATTGGACTCTGAGATTTGTCTACCTAGAGCAACTCTAAGGTCAGGAATGTAGTATCTAAGAAAATTGAAATGATATCCCATTGGGATTTTTTAATTATCCTCTGTTTTTAATGTTTAAGGTGCCCATTGTCTTACTTAGAAAGTTTCAGTTTGGCAAGACCAACTGTTGAAGGTGATATGAAGGTCAGGCTAGCATATAACTTGTGTAAATGGGCATGTAAATTCTGAAACTGGATTGTTAGAATAAATAGAGAAATCTCTGTTGTTTGAGAGGCGAAGTACTTTCAGCTTCTATAGCTGTTCTGTTCAGAAGCCCTTAAACCCAGACTGTCTAACTCAGGGGTAGGCAACCTTGGCTCTTTTATGACTCGTGGACTTCAACTCCCAGAATTCCTGAGCCAGCATGGCTCAGCTTGGAAACCTCTCCTTTTCCCCTCAGCATGGCTGGCTTAGGAATTCTGGGAGTTGAAGTCCACGAGTCATAAAAGAGCCAAGGTTGCCTACTCCTGGTCTAACCTGTGACATACAGTCCACATGCGCCCCTGGACAGCTAGTAATGCAACCCCACAAGATCGTAAATTTTTATATGTGATTTATGTACATTAACTATATTTGTCATAAAGCAAATAAATAAAAACGATCACCGGGATAAAAATCTTAAAACAAAGATTGTTTAGTTTACAAAGCTGAGCTTTCGTCGGCCACACTGCCGACATCATCAGAGCATATAACGTAAAATTTGGGAGTCCGTTCTTATATGACTGGCTGTTTCTGCGTCCGGGCTCAAAAAGCCGAAAGCTCAGCTTTGTAAACTAAACAATCTTTGTTTTAAGATTTTTATCCCAGTGATCGTTTTTATTTATTTGCTTTATGACATGTGTTTACCTGGGATTTGGATTTTTAGCATAATTAAGAATAATTAACTATATTATATATTTTATATGTGGCCCAAGACAATTCTTCCTCGGTGCATCCCAGGCAAGCCATAAATTTGTAGACCCGTGGCCTAAACACTTAGCTTGGTGAGAAGACACTATTGAAAGCCAGAGTTATCGTATATGTGGAATATTAAGACTACATGGAGGGTATGTTCACAAAGTGAACATTTATTGACTCAAAAAGTTGGCCTTATATGTATATTTACTACATACTATTTACTACAAAATGAATTAGCTTAATGACATGCCTTTTGTTTCACTCCCATCAACAGCGGGACTCTTAAAAAATGGATATGGCCAGTTTATTTTTTCCAAATTGAAAAATAAATAAATTAAAATCAGGTAAGTCAGGAAGCAAAAGTGCATCAAATGAGCTACATGTAAGTCCAGTGGTATTCCGGTGTTACTGACTTTCCTTGATTTGACTGTAAGCAATGCATTCCTTAATATTAGACTTTCATTGTAGAATTATGTAGGATGATATGTACTGTGACGACAGAATATATAGCAATTTTCTTTTACCCTTTGAAATTAAAAAGCTATATGTGTAAGAGAAATGTATTTGTAAAATAACTCTTTAATTTAGAATTTAGAAATTTAGAATAAGGTACGGAATTACAGATATGCATCAGTGGATCTACCAGAAAAATACTGTTTGAACTACCTTAGTTAAGGGCATGGTAAAAAAAATAAAAATAAACACTATGTAACAGTTGCCAACTCTAATGTTGAGATTGTGGAGCCTCAGGGCTCTAGCACTGTACAACTAGAGCAAGCTGTGATCTTTGGATGCATTAGTGGAGCAAGTGTGTCAGTCAGTGCGTGCTTGTGCACTGCACAATGTGTTTGGGTTTGCTGTCTCTCTTTTTCAGCTTGCTTTCTAAAATATTTTCTCAGAAAAGAAAAAATATCCTTTGGAATTTCTATATTAAAGATACGGATACAAGTAAGTTGGCAGCTGCAAAATGCAGGCCTCCGCAAAGCAGATATCGATTGCAAAGCAGTTATCCATATTAACCTTTAGTATGTTTTGTACACATGTAAAAACCCTGTTCGCTTGGGCTGTACAAAACATTTAAAAAAATGTCAGACACAAGGGTGTGAGACCCAAGGATAAATTATGTCTCTGCTTGCTAACAAGCAAGTGATTGTACATGCAGACCCACACAGAGAGCTAGGAACAATGTGTGAAGTAGTTTCAAGAGTCTTCCAAAGATTATGACTATTTTAATGTTTGGAGGAAGGCTGTTTTACTCCTGCTGACATGCTTTGTACCATATATACCACAATTCAGTGTCTGATTTACAGAAGCTTGATTAACAAAACTGGAAAGACGTCTTCCTTCTCTGAGATTTTGAGGCAGCTGTTGTCAATCAGAATACAAAATGACAGCATAGATCAGACATGTCAAACTCGCGATGTCACATGATGTCGCGCAACATATCAGAGCTTTTTCGCCATTGCCGGCAATGGGGTGGGCGTGGTTTCCCGATGACGCATCCGGCCCACGGGCCGGCAGTTTGACACCCCTGGCATAGATTATGTGAGACAGGCCAAAAGCTTGAAAGTGTTTAGTAGTTTCATGAGGCTGGCTACTGAGAATTTCTATCTTGTAGTAGTGATTCTTAGCTACTGTAGCTAACTAAGGCCTTACCTGCGTTGTATTTGGAGAAGACCACATTCAGTGCATACCTAAGCAGCAAGATCATATCTGGTTCCCTTCTCTCAATTTTCTAAGTAGAGAATGAACATGCTGAACATGATTATACCTCATAAGGGTCATTCAAATCATGTATTGGTTGCTGACTGGTGAATTAATTTAGAATAACAGAGTTGGAAGGGACCTTGTAGGTCATCAAGTCCAGCCCCCTGCTCAAGCAGGTAACTCTATACCACTTCTGACAACTGGCTGCCCAGTCTTTTGAAAGCTTCCAGTGATGAAGCTCCCACAACCTCTGAAGGCAAGCTGTTCCATTGGTTGATTGTTCTCAGTGTCAGAAACTTTCTCCTTATTTCTAGGTTGAATCTCTCCTTGATCAGTTTCCATTCATTGTTCCTTGTCTGGCCTTCAGGTGCTTTGGAAAATAGGTTGTCCCCCCTCTTCTCTATGACAGCCCTCAAATATTGGAACACTGCTATAATGTCACTTCTAGGCCTTCTCTTCACTAGACTAGCCATGCCCAGTTCTTGTAACCTTTCTCCATATGTTTTAGCCTGCAGGCCCCTAATCATCTTTGTTGCTTTCTCTGCACTCTTTCTAGAGTCTCAACATCTTTTTATAGTGTGGTGAGCAAAACTGGATGCAGTGTTCTATATGTGGCCTTACTAAGGCTTTATAGAGCAGTACTAGTACCTCATGTGATCTTGATTTAATACCTCTGTTAATGCAATGTAGGATTGCATTGGCTTTTTTGGTGCCTGGAGCACTTTGCTAGCTCATATTTCATTGATTGTCCACTAGGACTCCCAAGATTCCTCTCACAGTTACTGCTATTAAACCAGGTTTCACCTACTCTATACATGTACTTTTAGTTTTTCTTGCCTAAGTTTAAGACTTTACTTTTCTCTTCATTGAATTTCATTGTTTGATAGGACTCAATGTTCAAGTCTGTCGAGATCCATCTGGATCTTGAGCCTATCATCTAGGGTGTTGGCTATTCCTGCCAGCTTAGCGTCGTCTGCAAATTTGATGAGTTCCCCTTCTGTTCCCTCATCTAAGTCATTTATGAAGATATTGAAAAGTACTGGGCCTAAGACGGAACTTTGTGGTACCCCACTGCTTACTTCCCTCCATGTAGATGTAGTACCATTAAGGACTACCCTTTGAATACGGTTTGTCAGCCAGTTACAAATCCATTTGGTGGTGATGCTAATCTGTTTTATATCTTATATTGTCTCTGGGTGACTAGAGACAAAGAAGATAGAATATGTACTTGATACATGTGGAGAAAAATAAAGGGAGAGATACAAAGAGTAAATTGGTGAATGTGTGGAGAATCCTCGTAGAATGAAATTTATTTAGGGCCCTCTCAGGCATTGCTAATTGCTATATCATTTGTTCCTGCAAAGGATATTCCCACTGTATTTTTTTCTTTTACACATTCACCCTTCCCGGCTGTATCTGACTGCCATGAACAATTCTTTCAAGCAAAGTTGTTGTTCACAGAAATTAAACCTGAGAAGCTATAGCTCTCTTCTCCAGAAAAAAAACATACTAAGTTTTAATAATAATAATAATAACTTTATAGCTAGGCTATTGATAACACTTCATAGGTAGACTAGTGAATTTGGTACAGGTAGTCCTCAACTTACGAGCACAATTGAGCCCAAAGATTTCAGTGGCTAAGCGAAACATTTGTTAGGTGAGTTTTGCCGCCATTTTACGACATTTATTGCCACAATTATTAAATGAAACACTACAGTTGTTAAGTTAGGAACACGGTTGTTAGGTGAATCTGGCTTCCTCATTGACTTTTCTTGTCAGAAGGTCGCAAAAGGGGATCACGTGACCCTGGGGCATTGCACCCGTCATAAATATGAGTTAGTTGCCAAGCATCTGAACTTTGATTACTTGACCATGGGGATGCTGCAGGGGTCGTAAGTGTGAAAAATGGTCATGTCACTTTTTTTAGCACCACTGTAACTTTGAACGGTCACTAAATGAACTGTTGTAAGTTGAGGACTACCTGTATAATTGACTGGGTTCACGTATCACAGTAAACCATTGCTTATGTAATCATAATGTATTTAATATATTGTAATTGTTATATGGTTATATCTCCACTGTACCCAATGCAATAAACCATGTAATTCAAATGCTGGGCTTATAGAACATGCTAAGCTAAAATCTAACAAACCATTGCGATATGTATAATGTTGTATGCAACCATCACCTACTGTAGTCTTAAACCAGACCACAAAATAGCAGTTCTTATGAAAATGCTCTTATCGGTCCTGGCAACACTGGTTTGTGTCATTGAGGGAACTTTGTTCTTTTGCATTCAAGAAATACAGCTTGGAAAGTGGAAATGTTGTCCTTCAGTACATGTAGCATGTATGTTTAAGTTAAGAATGATATAAGAAATTTAGCTGCCTTTATTTCTCTGAGGAGTTGGAGAAGGAAAACCAAGTTTAAAAATGGCAAGACATACTTTTTAAGCTGTCTTTATTGCATCTTGTTTCAGTATAGAAAATAAGCCTGCACTTCTCAAGTAATAGGATTTTATTGCTGCTGTGGTGGTTGTAGTTGTTTTTCCAATGATGCACTGAACTATAAAAAGAAATGGAAACTTCAAGTGTTTTATGGTTTGGGCAGCAGGTAGATAAAAAATAAATCCCGAGTCTTTGTTCTCTCTTCTATCCTTTGGCTTTATTTCCAACCAAATTTGTAAGCCATTCTATTCCTTCTGAAGCTCATCCTTCTAAGATACATCTAAGCAAAGAAATGCCCCAACTTAGCTTCCTGAAGCTTCAATTGGAATTCCATAACTTGAAGTTCTAACATAACTATAGGACAGAAGGCTGGTTCCTATCTTTTTTTTTTAATGGGTAGACACATTTGAAATTTTGAGAACACATTATGGAAACCATTATGAAACCAGTCTCACAAGATGGTTTCAATATAATCATGGCCAAACATTCAACAACACTAATAAGTTTCAACTAACTACTCATTCTACCCTTCCAGGATGTCTCTTGGGAGTATGTAAATTTAACAAAATCCTATTTCAATTTGCAATATGTTTTGAATTTTCTATGAACAAGTCAACTTTATTTAAATTTGCGATTAGAATTCTGATTCGATGTTTTGATTCATTCAATGGCATGTTGATACAATTTGCCACTGAATCTTTGAATGGAAGTTTCACACAGCCCTATTATTTTTCATCCTGATTATTATTTTTTATGGGCCCACTACCCTGGATACTCAGTTTTACTTAAGTGAGATGGGCAGTGTTGAAAATTGATTAAATAAATAAATAAGTCTAGCATTTTTATTTTCTGAGAATGCCTTTGGAATTAGTGTGAGATCCCAAAACATTATGGAAATAAATTGAATTGAAATTAATGTATTGCTTTATAATGTGTTAGGGCATTGTGATGACTCAGTGGTTAAGATGCTGTCAGCTGACAGCCCAAGTTCGAGACCCAAGCGCTTACATGATGGGGTGAGCTCCCGTCCTCATCTTGCCATGTCTCTTTTCTGCTCTTCATTTGGTCTTTCTTACAGTCCAGTTTGATCTCTGGTATTCAGTATCTGGGATTCACTGCATCTTTTTCACTGTCCTTCAGATATTTTTCAAATGCCTTTTTTCTTCATGTGTTTTGCAATGTTCAATACATACCTATGTTCCCTGATAAACTTGAGTTTGTCAACATCACTGCAAGGACGAAGGGCATGATTTATTGTCATTACTTTTCTGGTTTTCCTATCCATAGCTTCTACTTTGGCTTGAGGTCAGTCCACTATTCCAGCTGTGTATCTAACAATTGGAATTGCCTAGGTGTTAATTGCCTTGATAGTATTTCCTCCACTGAATGAAGATCTTAATGTATTCACTATTCATTTTCTTCTTGACTTTAATGTTTTTAGGCTGAAGGATGCCCAGGTATTTGTAGTGATAATCTTCATTCAGACTCTTGATGTTATTTCCATAAGGCTTCTTGATTCCTTCAATTTTCACTATTTTTCCCTTGTTGATGTTAAATATGACACATTTGTCCAGTCCAATATCTTGGCTACATATTCGGACAGTGTTAAGCTGCAATTCCATTTTAGATGTTTTTTTTTTCATACAGCTTCAGATCGGCCATGTAAAGGAAACAGGATAGCCTGGCAGATGTTATGTTTGATAGCCATGGCCTGACTTGTTCAATATTGTTGACAGAGGAATCAGTGCAATGACAAGCAGTAATGATGAAAGTGAGTCTCTTTGAAAGATTGTTCTCTTGATATTAACCTCTCCCAGTCTATCACCATTGACTTACAACCATGTCTTCCATTGTGCCATCGATCTTTGCACAAAGCTTCTGATGTTTTTACTGACTGCTGTTATTGCTAGATACTTGATTATTCAATCATCTGGCAGGGACTCAAATGCCTCCTTATAATCAATCCATGCTACATTCAATTTGGTCTTCGTTCTCTTGCAGTTTTCCAGAATCATCGTGTCAATTAGGAGTTGATGTTTTCATCCTTGGCTGTTTGAGTGGTTTCCTTTCTGCTCAGGTGGAAAGAGCTTGTTTTTAACTAGATGCTGTTGGGCTGCATCAGCTACCACACCAGTTAGTAATTTGAAAGTTGTTGGTAAGCAGGAATCTTTATTATCAGGTAGGTTTTGCCAGATGTTAGCCACTCTTCAGTTTCACCTCTTTGCAGTATGTTGTTACACTGTTTAGCAACAAGTGGGTGCAGACCAATTAGATGTTTCAATAAAAAAAAAACCATGCAGTTCATCTTTACCTGGCGCTGACCAATTCTTGATCTTCCTTGCCCTTTTCTCCACCATTTCTGACAAGTTCTTTCATTTCAGCTTCTGGGTTTTTTCCCCCCTTTTCCACCTTCTTTATACAAGCTGTGCTTTCGTTGTACTTCTTTGGGTCATCCCACAGCTGTGTGCAGAACCGCACTAATTCTTCTTCACCTGTTGTTGGCTGGTCCATTGCAGTTTTTCTGTTGATGGATTGATTGAAACATTTCTTATTTCTTAAAATGAAAATTCTACCTAAAGTATGGAATTCGAGCTTCATATCTGCCGATTTTCTTGGTTATGACTGTTATTTGCTGCTTTATTATTTCTAGTGCTTGCTTGATCTTCCTTGTCTCTAGATATTTCTTTTTTTGTTTTTGTTTATAATTATCATTGTTAAATTTCAACATCAAACATTAAAATACAAACTAACATCAGGGTATTCTTTTGTCTTCTTGTTCTTCATCTCCTTTTCTTTCATCGCTTCTAGCTTCCTTGAATCTGATCTTATACGCTGATTTTATTTCCCAACCAAATTTTCCATTTTAGTGATGTTTGGTGTGTGTTTTTTCATATTTGCATCGAAGATCTTCTATTTTAACTATAGCTGTACAGTTGGTTTGTTTCTTGAAGTGAGTTGGTGTTTATCTTTGATATTGCAGTATTGATATCTTTCTTTCTGTTACAAGCTTCAATGCAAGCAATCTTATTGTGTTGTTTTTGTGCCGTTCTAGATGATCAGTTATTCTTCATTTCTCTTCCTCTCGTTTTGCAGTTAGAGAACTTTATAGAGAAGTCCTTTAATTGCAAAACAAGAAAAGGTAGAGGAGAGGGTGCCTGGTTTGGGAATGAAAACAGTTCACTAGCTGTGTTGGTTTCCTCTACTACCAATTTCCCCTGTTTATATCTGCTGTCTACTTTGGGAAGGCTTTTGATTCTTTGCCCTGGATACACCTTTGCAGTTCTTCCATTTTTATTTCTGTGAATACTTTGTGTGGTATTATAAATCAGCACTGAACGTTTAGCTTCTGTTCTGCTATTTCTGTTTCTGGATGTTATTTTTCTTATTGTGTTTGATTTGTTTATAGCAAACCATAATTTCTTCGTTTTCGGTATATTTGTGACAGGTAAGCAGCTTTTCTTCTAGTAGTCCTGCAGTTGCTAGACCTGGTTGGTCAGCTGACAGTTCTTAGTATTATGTTTCGTTGTACAGTCAGCCAGGTGTTTAGATTGGATTTGGCATTTTTAGCCATTTATCAAGTCTTTCCCAGGAACCTGCAATAGGGGATGTTCTTGTTTGATGGTAGTATTCAAGTGGTGCTCCAGTTGTTTTGGGATTGAACCTAAGGTGTCTATTACTATATTGCACCCAAGGTGCCTGTTGTTCTTATTATTCTGGTTCATTGCACAGTCAGCCAAATATTTAGATTTAGCATCTGTTCCTTTTTGTAATCTTTTCACAACAATATGAAGTCACAGCTGCCTATTCTTTAGCTGCTGTTGTCCTTCCAATGCATTGAGTTCTTCCAAGAACATAGGATGTCATAATGTATCAGAATAGTGCATGTGTGGATCCAAGCAGTGTGGCCTGATAGATGGACATTTTGTCAATGTGCAGATTTTTTTTAAGTACAGTGGTATGTTGGTACTCAACTGCTTTGAAACTCATCGGATTTGGTACTGACGCATTTTGATGTGAAAATTTTGTTCCAGAACTCATCATTCTTTTGGTACTCAATGCAAAAGCTAGAATTTGTTGGTGTCGGCTGCCTTGTGACTCACTACTATCCCTTATGGGAAAAATTTGTTTGGTACTTATCATTTTTGGTACTCATCCGCACCTCCCGGAACCAATTAACGATGAGTACTGAGATACCACTGTACTGTGCAAGACATTTGGGTATGGCACCCAATCTCCTGATAACCACTGGGACTTCCACAGCCGGTTTATGCTCTAAGGCAGAGGTCCCCAATCTTTTGGGCACCAGGGACCGGTTCCATGGAGAGAGGTTTTTCTGTGGACCGGAGGGTGTGTAGTTTTGTATGCTGCCTACATCCCATAGATGGAGCTTTGCTTGTCTGTGCGGACCGGTTGCTGGCATGCTGCGGCCCACTACCGGTCCACGGACCGGAGGTTGGGGACCCCTGCTCTAATGTGTCAATTTCGGGTTTCAGATATTATTATTATTTAAACTCAGATGCCACTCAACTCTCAATAACTGTGAACAGCTGACAACAATCAAAGAAATTACAATAATAGCAATAAAACATTAAAAATAAAGATCAACAATGATAAATACAATGAAGTGAGGCCTGGTAAGAAGTCACTATTTAGCTCTTCACAACTTAGCTTCCACTCTAGACTATGGGAAAGAAATGAACTGGTGTTTGGAGACCACTTGGATCTAGCTGGGACAAAACAGGCTGAAGGTAAACAGAAACAAGAACAGAGTTAAACTTTGTCCAGAAGGAATCTTTGCTAAATCTGGTGATAATTCTTAAATGGCTGATAGTTGCCCTGAAACAGAAGATTTGTAATTTGGGAACCCTGGAATTACAGCTACTACTAAATAGGGCCTTTGCCCAGTTTCAGATGATACAATGAATTAAAGGGAGAGAAGGAAAAATAAGTAAGAGTCTTATGTGGATGGTTTCATGGAAATAGCTTTAGAATGATATACATTATATCATTTAGCCTAGCATTGCTGTATCATTTAACATTAATTTCAGTTTAAGATTATTTGATGCACAATGAACTAACAGAGGTGTGAAATAGAAGTCAGTGGTATATATTACTGTGGCAAACTGAATCATGCTATATAAAATAATTGTACAAGCAAATGAAAAAGCTGTTAGGATTCAAAAGTTATGGAGCAGCTGAATTTGAAACTGGTAATAAAAAGATCTGTTCAAGTCCCGTGTTTTTCTGCACAGAAATCACGAAGGAGAAATATAAGTTAGCGCTTGATTTGAAGCTTGTTTATCTCAGTCTGACATCTGAAGCTGCTGGCAGATCCAGTCTGGTTATAGACATTTTCAGACCTTAGCAAAATGTCAAAATGTTGCCCTTCTTGACATACAGAGAGAGATTGGAAGCAGAAAAAAAGAGTCTGATCACATTGTTCCTTGATAAAAGGAACTGTGCCCAGCCAGGCATAGGTAATGCAGAAAAGATTCATGGTTAACCTAGCACAGGGAGACAGTTAAATTAATAACAGGAAGGGATATAACTTCAGGATGATTAACTCTTGGGACTAAAGTACCTTTTCACAAACTGAAGCCTTTGAGACAGGTTTGATTACAGTTTCCATCACCTTCCAGGCTTCAGTAAAACTAGAGGGCAACGATTTGGGCAGGGTGAAATATCTCTAGGGCAAAGGGAAAAAAAGGCAGGTGCTTTATGTATTTCACATGCAGGCATATATACATACAGGCACAAGTCTCTTCAAATGTGATATGTTCAAAGGATGCATTGGAATTGTGTTTTGAATACGTCCATTTTTTTTAGAGATTTGGACTAGGTAAATGTGCAAATTGATAGTCATGATTTGTTACCTGATTTCCAGAATGATTTCAGTCTCATTATGTGGGCCAGCCAGGAGTGTGGTATCCAAATACAAGTACTCCTTGAGGTATAACCACAATTGAGCCCAAAATTTATGTTGCTAAGTGAAACATTTGTTAAGTGGGTTTACTCCATTTTACGACTTTTCTTGCCACAGTTGCTAAGTGAATTATTGCATTTGTTAAGTTAGTAACATGGTTGTTAAGAGAATCTGGATTCCCCATTGACTTTGCTTGTCAGAAGTTTGCAAAAGCTGATCACATGACCCCAGGATACTGCGACCGTCATAAGTATGAACCACTTGCCAAGTATCTGAATTTTTATCATGTGACCATGGGGGATGGTGCAAAGGTTGTAAGTGTGAAAACGGTCATAAGTCACTTTTTTTTTCAATGCCATTGTAACTTTGAACGGTCACTAAATGAACTGATGTAAGTCGAGGATTTTTCTGTATTGCAGTTGAGAGGAACATACTAACAATAAAATTTTGTCTATTTAACAAAAAAATGCGAAGGGAAAAGAGTGATACCTTATTCCAAAAAGTATCATATTTTAGTGTTTTAATACCATTACAATTACAGTAATTGTAAGTAATTGTAATGGTATTACATCACTAATGAATAACTCTCCCTATTTCCTATTCAATATTTTAAAGATATGATTATAAGTTTAAGGGATCTTCAGACAAACTTGCTTTTTAGTGATGCAGCTGAGCTGAGTGTGTAACTGAAACAGCCATGTCCCAGTCCGTTTTGTGAATGCACTGATTCCATCCAATAGATAATTCTGCCTTTATCTAAACATCATATACTTCGCAGCCGTAGAGAATACAGAAAAAACTAAATCTACTGCATGTCATTGATTTCAGTAAATTTACCTTCATCAGCTGGCTCTAGGTTGGAGCTAGCATGCATCCAGTTACCCGTTGCAGGATAAAAACATCCAGAAAGGAATATGTCTCCATATCCTGCTTGTGAGCAGTTCAAAAATATTTGTTGGCTATGAGAAAAAAAAGGCTGCACTAAAATGAATTGTTTTAGGGGGACAGGAATATGTACACAAAACCAAATTCAGCTGACCACACACATTATGATCTGCCAGAGGTTTGCCTCGTTTCACAATTTTTGCAGTGCAGATAGGTACAAATATTGTGTAATATCTAATGACCTGTGTGCATTTTCAACTTGGAGAACTGTGTTTTTATTTATGAAATAGATCAAATATTCTCTTCTCTTCAGCTTAAATCTAACATTATCAAACTATATCTGAGTTAGAAAATAATGCAGTACAACAGGGTGCTCATTAGTTCTTGTTTAATTGGCCTGAGACTTTTTTTAACCTTTAATTAAGGAATTTAATGAGTTTCAGCAATAGGATAATTAAGTCATCTTAGGTAGTGAGCAGTACCCAAGAACTGATAACAGCAAAGCAGATAAAATTTCAAAGACAGTATTGTTAATTGCATTGCTTTATTCAATAACATTGGTTAGCAATACTGGCCTATATTTTCCATAATTGGTTTCCTTTCCTCTGGCTTCTAGGTTTTTTTTTAATTGTATAAATGAATCAGGCATATTAAAAAATGTTATCAAGGGACAAATAATCCAGTAATCAAACCCAACTATATCATATGCAATGGGAATGCCAAAAGGAAAGCTTACAGTATTATTTCCAAAAAACTTAGATATATCCTCATTTTTCATTTTAAATTCTTTTTTTCCTTCTAGTGTATCTGGATAAGTAAGAACTGACTTTGACTCAATCTCATCTAGACTGAGTACTAGTTTGTGAAATTAAAGAGTTTTCATCAAGTCTTCTGATTGCTAGTTGATGTTAATGGGTGTGTTCTGCTAGTCATTTGCCTGTTTGTCCTACGTAGTGGCTGCTGCAGTCTTTTACACTGTATGTTATAGATCAGGGGTCCCCAACCCCCGGTCCATGGACCAGTACCAGGCTGCGGCATGCCAGCAACTGGTCCGCACAAGCAAGGAAAGTCCCATCCACAGGATGCAGGCAGCACACAAAACCATGCCCTTTCCGGTCCACGGGAAAACCTCTCTCCACGTAACCGGTCCCTGGTGCCCAAAAAGTTGGGGACCTCTGTCATAGACGATTCCTGTTTTTTCTTCTGGAGCTATGGGTCTTTTGTTTTACTTAGGATGTTTTGGATGATTGATTCCATGTGTTTATAATAATCTGTTGATAGTTTCTGAGATGTATGGCATTTTATTATTTGAGTTGGTTGTGTCATATTGGTTTAAGTAACCAGGCACTTATGATGAAGTTGCATGGATATCCGTTTTGTTGGAAGATGTTTTATAAATGATCTGTTTCCTTTTTCTGCTGTTTCTGCAGTATGTTTGTGTTTATCTAAATAGAATTTTATATAGCTTCTCTTGTGTGAGAGGTTGGGTTATACTTTGGTAATAGAGCATTTGATTGGTGTGAGTGGTTTTTTGGTACGCTTGTGTTTCTAGTTTGCCATTGTAGTCTCTGCTGATCAGGATATCTAGGAAAGATAGTGAGTTGTTTTCTTATTCCCTGGTGAATTTGATTCGTTTGAAGATGTTGTTGATGGCTTTGTGGGTGTTGTTTATTGGTCCTTTTATATTATGGTGAAGATGTCTATATATCTGATCCATATTTTGAGTTATATTTGTGGGATGCCTTTGCTTCCAGATGTTGCATTGCAAGCTCTGCTATGAGTCCTGAAAGCGGTAATCCCATAGGTGTACCTTTGATTTGTCGATAGTGTTGTCCATCAAATTGAAAGTATGTGGTTAGGCAGAGGTTGATAAGATCCATGATCCTGCATGTTTCAATTTCCTTGTATTCAGTTAAATCGGGTCTCCTGTGGATCAATGTCATCATAAATTCTTTGGCTAATTCCAGGTCTATGGATGTGAGAAGGGCTGTGACATCAAATCAGACCAGGATTTCATCGTCATCTATTGTCATGTCTTTGATTGTCTGAAGGCACTGTAGTGGGGAATTGCTGGAGTGTGTGTCCTTCTCCTTGTGAGGTACCCAAGCTTTTTGTTAATTCTTTCACGATGGTGTAAGCTCCCTGGTAATGATACAATTGGACAGAGGGATATGTCAAGCTTGTGTATTTAGGGGCATCCATAGAAGCGTGGGAGGATGGGTCCACAGCTTCTCATCCGCCACTGTTCCTCTTTGGTAATTTGGCCTTTCATGTGAGGTCACTGAGAGTTCTCTTGATCCCGTTGTCTAGTTTCTGTATTGGGTTGATGTTCACTGGGATGTAGATTATTTCACTTTTTGTATGTACGGGATCTGTTCATAATGACTATGGTTTGGAAATAAAACCACATTCAGAAATAGTCTGTATATTATAATGGTGTTTTCTTTCTATTATTGGTCTCTGTGAAGTTGCTTGACGATCTGTTAAAGATGCTCTTTTTTTGGCTGCTTTAAATAATATTATTGTAAATAGCTATGCATACACATAACTTACAGCACTTTCAAAACCACTACCTCTTAAGAACAGTTTTCGGAACAGATGATAGTACCTTTTCTTTTGTTAATAAAAAGCAGAACAAATGGTTTTCTGAGGTCGCTACGTAACTGCACAAAATAATACTAATGTTTTATTCCATCAGCTTTATAATACATCTGTCATTTAGGAAGCCTGAGCACCCCTTTATAATGCCAGTAAAGTTCTTGGATTTTGTTTCAACATTTTCTGTTTACAGTAGTACATCATATTTGGTTGAGGGCTGCGAAAAAATGCAAGTGTGCATCTACGTTGTATTTTATAAAGTATTTACACTATATGCAACATAAATGTATCCAACTGTCCAAGAGCAGATTATAAAGTATAGTTATCTGCAACGTTTAATCTGTGTAGGTCAGTTCATGTAGATAAATACTCAGACGTGCAATTCATAAGGGTAAGTGAAAAGGATATACAGGTAGTCCTCAACTTACAACCACAATTGAGCCCAAAATTTCTGTTGCTAAGCGAGACACTTGTTAACTGAGTTTTGCCCCATTTTACAAACTTTCTTGCTATAGTTGTTAAGTGAATAACTGCAGTTATTAAGTTAGAAACATGGCTGTTAAGCGAATTTGGCTTCCCCATTGACTTTGCTTGTCAGAAGGTTGCAAAAGGGGAACACGTGACCCCGGGACACTGCAATTGTCATAAATATGAACCAGTTGCCGAGCATCTAAATTTTGATCACGTGACCGTGGGGATGCTGCAACGGTCGTGTGAAAAATGGTCATAAATCACTTTTTTCAGTGCCGTTGTAACTTTGAACGGTCACTAAATGAATTGTTGTAATTTGAGGACTACCTGTATAAAGTATCTCAAGAACTTACATTGAATATTGCAGAGCATTTAGAAATGAAATTTAGCTTCTCCCTCCCTCTTTTTCTGCCTCCACATGAAAGCATTCGCATTCTGAGACAGTCACAGAGAAACAGTGAAATATTCCCTGCCATCTGCTGTTCTATATTTTTCATAAGTTTTAACATTCTGGTTTTAGAACCTAAATGACAAGTAAAATGTCAAGTCATCCAGAAAATAATCAGAGGCATAACAACCAAAATGTTAACTAAGCTTGTCTATTAAGAATATAGTTTCTAAGTGACCAGCATCCCCCGTTTAGAAGATACTATTCTATACTATGTTTTCTACTTAATTGCACAAATTAAGAATCAATTGGTAAATTTTTTGCACAGTTTTAAAATCATGTGCAGTAATCTGAAAGTTTGTTTTACTTTTTAAAAAAATCTTTAGTATTTGGGAAAGCTACTAATTGTAAGAGAAAAGTAAATTTGGCATCTGCAACAGGCGCTTGTTTGTTGTGAAAACTATTAGCTTTCTAATTAGTGTCTGGTACCTCATTAAGAGTTCAGGTTATAGGTCAGTCAAATACAGGTAGTCCTCGACTTAAACAGCTCATTTAGAGACCGTTCAAAATTACAACAGCACTGAAAAAAGTTACTCATAACTAATTTTTCATACTTATGACCATTGCAGCCTCCCCAAGGTCATGTGATCAAAGTTCAGACACTTGGCAACTGACTCATATTTATGACCGTTGCAGTAGCCCAGGTGATCATGTGATCCCCTCTTGTGACCTTCTCACAAGCAAAGTTGGTGGGGTTAGCCAGATTCACTTAACAACCGTGTTATGAGAAAGTAGAAAGTTTGTAAAATGGGGCAAAAGTCACTTAACAGCTGTCTCACTTAGCAACATAAATTTTGGACTCAATTATTGTCGTAAGTTGAGGACTACCTGTACTGATTTGGTAACTAGAGGTTTAGCATCAAGTATCTATCTAGTCTTCAGGGGCAATTTAGCTTTGTATTTCTGTTTCAGCCATGGGCATCAGCTAGAGCAGGGATAGGCAATCTTGGCTCTTTTATGATTCGTGGACTTCAACTCCCAGAATTCCTGAGCCAGCATGGCTGGCTCAGGAACTCTGGGAGTTGAAGTCCACGAGTCATAAAAGAGCCAAGGTTGCCTACCCCTGAGCTAGGGGGACATGTTACAGGCATAAGATGGTCAGTATGGTATATGTAGCTAATGTAATTTCCCAGCCCAGAGAATGGGAAAATGCCATACAACCAACATAAGTCTATGCATTTTAATTGATTGTTGCGGGATTTGGCTCTGCTGCTTTATTCAAAGCAGAAATGTTCCCAGGTTTATTAGACTTTTTCCTAAAGTTATTAGGCAAATCCTAAAGAAGTCATTGCAAACAGAGGCTAATTTTATTGTTTCTTATTTATCAGGAGGGACATTCAGGGAGTTTTGAAATGCCATTCCAAGAATAAAAGCACACTGCACTTTTTTCTTCTTTAATTTTCTTCTGCTTTCCACTCGACTTTGTTTTTAACACACAAACCTTTATCTGTAGTTTGATAGGAAAGATAAAATCCAACTTACAGGTAGTCCTCAACGTACGACCACAACTGAACCCAAAATTTATGTTGCTAAGTGAAAAATTTGTTAAGTGAGTTTTGCTCCATTTTATGACTTTTCTTGCCACAGTTGTTAAGTGAATCACTGCAGTTATTAAATTAGTAATGTGGCTGTTAAGTCAGTCTAACTTCCCCATTGACTTTGCTTGTCAGAAGGTTCCAAAAGGTATCATATGACCCCAGGATGCGGCAACCGTCGTAAGTGTGAATCAGTTGTCAAGCATCCAAACGTAAATCAGCTGACCATGGGGAATGCTGCAAATGTCATAAGTGCGAAAAATGGTCATAAGTCACTTTTTTCAGTGCTGTTGTAATTTTGAACAGTCACTAAGTGTACTATTGTAAGTCGAGGACTACCTATAATCCCAACATTTAATTTTATAATATCTGAAAGTATTGGATCACTTAAAAAAATTATAGGGTTTCGCAGATACAATTTATGAATGGTCTGTGAAAGGTGAAGATTCTTCTTTTTAAACTTGGTATATTGCAGGGGTCTTCAAACTTGGCCCTTTTATGACTTGTGGACTTCAACTTCCAGAATTCCTCAGCCAGCGTGTCTGGCTGAGGAATTCTGGGAGTTGAAGTCCACAAGTCATAAAAGGGCCAAGTTTGAAGAAACCTAGTATATTGTCTCCAAGTCTCCAATCTTTCCCCATTGCTGCTTAATTCTGACTAAAACTCTTCAGAGGGTTCCTCAGAAAGAAGTGTCATCAGAGATCCAGCTTCGTTTTAATGTCTGTTGATAATGGTAGTCTACAAGAAAAAATCAAACTGAATAAAAATAAAATTTCTGAATTGCTGGTATTTAATCAGAGGTTAAGAAATTTTGGGGAAGATGCTTTGAAGGTAAGCAGTTTGCTTCTGTTATACAGCCCTGAAAAGTGTAACCTGCATTTAGTATGTATCTAATGCATTTTAATTTCTATTTTATTTCAGGCTCTGCTTGATACTCAGAACCTTCTAAGAACTCAAATTAAAAATTTTACTTTCAATCTGGGATTTTCAGGGAAATTTTACCACACAGGTAAAAATTATTCTCCATTTGTGCACTGCAGATAATTGGAATTTGTTTTAGGTGGCTTCACTTTATGCTATGAAATGAAATGAAAGAAAAGACCTTTGGGAGCATTTAAAAAAAGAAAAATTCCTTCAGCAGAATAAAGCTAAAAAAAATTAACAAACTCTTCCTTATGTACAGTGTTGTATTTAGCTGTGGGACTGTTGTATTATCTATAGGAATATCATAATTTTAACATTCTGACAGTGTAGCGATGATGCTATCTCATGGACCATGTTTAAGTAGTTTGTGTGGATAACACTACTACACTAGTAGCAAATAGTAGGGAAATACATAGGAAAAGTTTCTCTTAAACATTTGACCTGAGGGCAAAAAAGAGACTTGACAACTGAGATTTCTAATTCAGAATGTAATAATCTGATGCCTGCAAGCTGTAGACTTACCAATACATATCAGCAATGCTGAAAAATATTTTGAGGAATTAACCTAACATATCTGCAGGATATGACTCTGGGAAAAGCTTTCTTATATTGAAAAATTGACCCAATATGTACACTTAGTACGTCATGTGCAAATTCTATTCCCTGATTTGTTTCCTTAAACTTTGTTCAGTAAAAATACAATGTACAAAGGATCTACAAAGAACTGATGAAACGAGAGAGTGATGAGGTATTTTATTCTTGAATTAAAATAAAATATATGAATAACATCACTGACAGCCACTATTATAAATAATAAAAGTATTATTGTTGTTCAATTGCTAAGTTATTTCCAACTATTTGCAACCCTATAGATCATAGCATGACAGGCTTCCCTGTCCTTCATTATCTCCCAGAATTTGCCCAAATTCATGTTCATTGCAATGATGACACAATCTAACCATCTCATCTTCTGCCGTCCCCTTTTACTTTTGCCTTCAATCTTTCTCAACATCAGGGTCTTTTCCATTAGATAACCAAAGTATTTGAGCTTCAGCTTCAGTATCTGAAAAGTGGTATTACTAATATGTAATTCTTCCAGTGCAGTCCCGCTGGCAAGTAAAAGCAGTTTTTCAACCTTTGGTATTCTACCCAGTTTGTCTTGCTCATCTACAGCTGTCTATATTAGTTCCACATTCACCTACCGTGCATTCAAACGTATTCAGACCCCCTTCACTTTTGTCAATTTTGTTATGCTGCAGCCTGATCCTACACTTGTTGAAATTCATTTTTTCTCATTAATATACACTCAGTACCCCATAATGACAAAGTGAAAATAGAAGTTTAGAAATGTCTATAAATTTATTAAACCAAAAAAACTGAAATATCACATATTCATTCAATACTTTGTTGAAGCACCTTTGGCAGCAATTACAGCCTCAAGTATTTTTGGTTTTGACGCAACAAGCTTGCATACCTGGATTGGGGGATTTTCTGCCATTCTTCTTTGCAAATCTCTCAAGCTCAGTCATGTTGGATGGCGACCGTCAGTGGACAGCCATTTTCAGGTCCCTCCAGAAATGTTCAATAGGGTTCAAGTCAGAGCTCTGCCTGGGCCACTCTGGGACATCATAGAGTTGTCCCTAAGCCACTCCGGTGTTGTCTCGGTTCTGTGTTTAGGATAGTTGACATGTTGGAAAGTGAACCTTCAGCCCAGTCTGATGTCCTGAGTGCTGCGGAACAGGTTTTCACTGAGGATATCCTTGTACTTTGCTCCACTGAGCTTTCCCTCAACCCTGACCAGTCTCCCAGTCCCTGCTGCTGAAAAATACCCCCACAGCATGATGCTGCCACTACCATATTTCACTGTTGGGATGATATTGGGCAGGTGATGAGCGGTGCCTGGTTTCCTCCAGACATAACATTTAGAATTGAGGCCAAACAGTTCAATCTTTGTTTCATCAGACCAGAGAATCTTGTTCCTCACAGTCTGAGAGTTTTTTAGAAGCTTTTTTGTAAACTCCAAGTGGGTTTTGCACTGAGGAGAGGCTTCTGTCTAGCCACTCTGCCATAAAGCCCAGACTGATGGAGGGCTGCAGTGATGTTTGTCCTTCTAGAACTCTGTATCATCTGCACACACAATCTCTGGAGCTCAGTCAGACTGATCATTGGGTTCTTGGTCACCTTTCTTACTAAGGCTCTTCTTCCCCGATTACTCAGTTTGACCGGGTGACCAGCTCTTGGAAGAGTCCTGGTTGTGCCTAACTTCTTCCATTTGAGAACTTTGGAGGCCACTGTGCTCTTAGGGCAGGGGTGTCAAACTCGCGACATCACGTGACGTGTCGTATTGCGACTTTTTTCCCATTGCCGGCAATGGGGTGGGTGCGGTTTTGTCGTGACACATCCGGTCCATGGGCCAGCAGTTTGACACCCCTGTCTTAGGGGAACCTTCAGTGCAGCAGGAATTTTATTGTAGCCTTCCCCAGATCTGTGCCTTGCAATAATCCTGTGTCTGAGCTCTGCAGGCAGTTCCTTTGACCTCATGACTTTTGATCTGCTACAGTATGCATTGTTAGCTGCGAGGCCTTCTATAGAGAGGTGTGTGCCTTTCCAAATCATGTCCAATCAATTTAATTTACCACAAGTCAACTCTAATCAAGGTGTAGAAACATGTCAGCAACAATCGAGAGAAATGGGAGACACCTGAGGTAACTTTCAAATGTTGTTGCAAAGGGTCTGAATACTTATGCCAATGTGCTATTTCAGTTTTTTCTTTTTAAAAAATTTATAGACATTTCTAAAATTCTGTTTTCACTTTGTCATTATGGGGTACAGAATGTAGATTAGTGAGAAAAAATGAATTTCGACAACTGTAGAATCAGTCTGCAGCATAACAAAACTGACAAAAGTGAAGGGGGTCTGAATGCTTTCTGAATGCACCGTATCAAGATTATACTATGCAAAAAAAGTCATTGTGATTGTGCTGTCATCACAACAACAATTTACAGTGCTTATGCTGAGAAGCTCATCAAGGACTTAATTAATTTACCTCATATATAGAACACAGATACTATTCAACCTCTTAGGGACTTCTGAAATTATACATCTGCATAATTATCTGAATGTATCTCTTTAAGTTGCCTCATCCCTGAAGTAGCCATATTGTTCTGTCATAGAGTCATCGGTTTTAATGAACTACTAAAATGTAATGATCCCAAGCAGGCTGCTATATCAGTTTGGCTGCCTGAACTGCCATTTCCTTTCTGAACAGCCAATGAAGAGACTGGGAATAGATAGTATTTAAGATATGTAAAATGATATTTCTTGAAAGCTGTAGGAAATCAGTGCATGTGATTTCAATGTTCTGCACAAGCTTTCAGTCCCATTTACACAATAAGTATTTAATGAATGGGATAGATTCATCCATTAAGGTTTAAGAATAAAGCAATTATTTATAGCTGAGGCAGGTTGTGATTTACTCTGTGGTGTCATGTCAATTTGTAAATTAACCACTATACCTTAAGATAAACTTGACCCATTCACCTCTGGCAAACAGAGCTAAAAGGCCTTTTAGAAGCTGCTTTTCATATCTGCTTCAAGATCTCTTTTTGACAGGGAGCATCATATAAGTTTGGAAAAAGGGATGCTAGTTAAAAAATAACTTTCTTGAAGGAAAATATTCATATGAAAAACTTTATGAGTTTATGTAGTCATTGATGTGTATATTACAGGTCTTTTTATGTTAGTACTTAGCAAGGCTAAAGTCAGGCTTTGGTATTAAAAATATAAAACTTTGCCCGTTATATTCTGACAATAGTAAACTTTTATTTATATAAAACTTTGTGGAATTAAATATAATCAATATATATAGCAACATATATAGCAAGTCTGTTGAATATGAATTTTAGCAAGCTGTAGACCTCAAGAGAAGCAAAATAGATTTATAGTAAGAATGTAATATTTTAAGTGTAATCATAAATTATATCATGTTTACTCAGGAGCTGGACATGTAAATTAACAGAACAATTTACTTCAGCAAAATATACACTTTCAGTTGTAATTATAATTACTCTTCACAGTTCAATTCAGCTTAATGCAGTCATATACCAGTAAAAGCAGAGTGTTCTGTGAATATATACAGACTATCTTACCTGATAAACAAAATAAAATTTAAAGCGAAGTTAAAATACATTTATAAAACAACCTAATAAACATCTATGAGATCCAGGATACAGCCTACAATATGTTAAATTATAATGTAGACACTTTCAGTTGTGACACACAGTAGAGATGCTTGCAAATTATGGCTTTCAGTTATTAAATAAGCACATATACTGCTTTAATATGCAAATATATTTAAATCAACTATGGTCTTTAACTAAATCAACCTTCTTTTTAAATTGTATATTTATCATTCAGTGGTTTATACTTCTGCCCTAATCCTTACTACTTCTGAGTGGTCATTCTGGGAAATATGCCTATCACTGTAGTAGGAATCCAATTATAGGAATCTCCATTACAATCATAGACCTATCACTGTAATAGGAATCCAGTCCTAGGAATATCTGTTACAATCATAGACCAGAATACAGTCAGAATACCTGTTCTTAAATAAAAATGCAATTATAGTAATATAATGTGATAATCAACATAAATGTAAAATAACTTTCACTAGATGTTATTTGATATATTTCATGTCTTATTCATTGAGCACACAGATGGACTCTAATGTAGGTCAATGGAACTTCTTATGTTCTAGCTCAAAATATACTGGCATTCTGTTATGACTGTTATTAATTTGGCTTATTTTCAAATCATGCTTGTCCTAACAAGATCAGACTGCAAAATGCAATCTAATCACTTAAATTTTTGCCAGTTTCTTGGACTTATTCTGTTACAGGGTACAAACCTGATGGATTTGCAGGGGACTCACTGTTACTCTAAATTATGCCTTGAGTAACATCATCAAATATGTTGCGTTCTGTCTCAGATAGTTGGTTGCTTATGAATTGTTGCTATGAATTTGAGATTGATTTGATCTTCCTGTTGTAATTTGTTGCAATTTAAATGTTCACCATGCTTTCAATAATTGTGACAAAGTTCTTTCAAAAATGGGAATATTATTTAATAAATTATTTATTTCTACAGGCACTGTAGAAGAAGATGAAGGAGATGATTTATTGTTGGGGTCTGTTGATGAATTCTGGTGGTTTCCTCACATGTGGAGTCACATGCAACCTCATCTGTTCCATAATGAATCTTCACTAGTGGAGCAAATGATTCTCAACAAAAAATTTGCCTTAGTGAGTTAAATTCATACATCACAGATTTAGTAGAAATGATATATAACTGATACAGAGTACAAAGTATTTAAATTAAGCATTCCACCTTAAAAATTGAGATTGTCTTGAAGTACAACTTTAATTTATCAATTCCAACTTAGTTATGCTGCCACCAGATGAAATAATATAATTACAGAGCAGAGTCATTTATGTTACAAAGTACCTGTGTACCTAACACTCAGGTGACCGTGGCTGCATTTTATTAAAAGAATCCTCCATACAAATGCATGCCCATCACACTGTTGTTCCCTTTTTAAGTAAGCAGAACTGTGCATCGTACTGAAACAGAATGAAAAGCAGTGAGCAAAATAAATTAAATGCATAAAATAAGAGAAAAGAAAAAGATTTAACTCATCCTAGAATACCCCAGCACCATTCATTAAACCACTTCATATCTTTCTTGTTTTCACCACATCTTTATACCATTTCATAAATTGCCTTTAAACTTCTCACTTCTCCCTTTTTGAGGAACTTCTTACTCTTACAACTTCTCACCAGTTTACAACTTTCTTAGTCTTCCCTTTTTCCTCTTGATTCATTCAGTCTTCTTTCACGTATTTGTACTGTGATTCAGTATCCATTCTCTTATTCTGTATTATCCAAATTACCACAGAACACTTCTTTCATATTGATCACTTAGTTTATATTTAATCTACATTCAATTCATCACCCACTTATAGATGATAACAAAGTGATCATTTAAATTTATTTGAGAAACTTTCCTCACATCCGACCACATTATCCACACTGATTTCTCCATCCATTATCCTTATGTTTAGTAAACATACTCCCAAGATAGATGGATTCATATAATGATATAGATTAGAGTTGGTATAATTTTTCATTGTGTTTAAATACCTTGTAATTATGACCACATTTTCCCTGTCAAACACAACTTCCTGAGTTCTTAATACATTAATTTTCAAGTCCATATGTCTTACTGCATCAGGCAATCTGTCTAACATTCGCAACAAATCATTCAGTTCCTCAGCCAAGAACAAGGCATTTGCCTGTGTACAAAAATACATACACATGCATATTCGAAATCACACCTCTTGAGATCACAAAAATGATTCCTTATATATGTTCCATATATATATAGTTGGATGAAACAGTTGGTTAAATTTTGTCACACACAACTTGGCCTCTGAGGAGTCTGATGCTAAAGAGATTCATGGTATGGACGTCACTCCGAAGAATCAGCAAATACCGTAATCAAGTACCCGAGGCCGGCCCTGCTGACAGTCATTTGGAGCAACTGAATAGGGAGCAGATGACAAGGATCTCAGTTCTGAGGAGCAGCCCAGTGCACATCACACCCTTTAACAAAAATAAGTAACATTCAGCATTGTTCAGAATTAATTCCCACCAAGGGGTTGCTTTACATAAAGCGAAGATGTACTCTATGGTACATCTTTCTTGGGGACAATCACTCTAGCCTAGAACCTTACAAAGTCATGCCTCAGAACTTGGATCCTGAAATTCTGCTACTCTGATCTCGGATCAGCTGTTGAACTTCCTATGAATCCCTTGGATTTTGGATCACGGCCCGATAAGCTATTGTTCGATGTTTTAGAGTTAGACTCATTTTCAGGCAAACTTGTCTGTGTGTACTTTGCTCAAATATGCGCGTGATACCACACATACTCACACTGACAGCCATTGCCTATAATCTGTGTTTTTATGAAGTAACTGTTGAAGCCTGTGGTATATGCTTGTTCTGAAACAGGACAAAGCGTACATTTAAATGAAATCAGTTCTCAGCAAATGAAGCAGCAAATGTGTGGAAAAGCCTGAAGAATATGATTGGATACAGCAGACCTCCCTCCCTTGTGGAAGAGAATCGGCCACTGGCAGATGACCTGTATGTGCTCTACTGTACTCTACTGTGGGTTTAGAGGAGATCACTATCAACTATCACTACCAATATACCAACAATAGTCAAATCTCCTACACTTATCTCCATTCCTCTGGGGCCCCCACCTCTGATGATCTTAGAAAAAGACGTGCAAGGTCTGTTTTATAGACAAAAGATAGGAAAAACACCAGGCCCAGACTTTTCCTTCTTGAAAGCCTGTGCTGATCAACTGGCCCCCATCTTTACTGCATCTTTAATAAATCACTGGAAATGTGTTATGTTCCTTCTTGCTTCAAATGTTCTACTATCATCCCCTTTCTCAAGAAACCCTCCATCACAGAGCTGAGTGACTACAAAACAGTTGCTAGACCGATTGCTCTGACATCTGTAGTTGTGAGGATTGAACTGCTGGCAGTCAGCAGAAGTAGCCTGCAGTATTGCATACCACTGTGCCACCATGGCTCTTAAGGCACAGAATTTCCAAAATTGTATTCATTTTCATCTTTGTACTCTTTCAGTTAGTATTTCCCAGACAGGCTAGGGGAACAATAATGGCACTGCTTGAATCATCAGACACAGATGCGGGCTTCACATATTAAACAAATCAATAGACTGTGTTTGCTTTTTTACATTTCCCAATCCATCCTGTACATGTGTTATTTTTTGGCAATCTGCCATTCAAATATTGGACATGTCTGACACTGAATAGTTTCTCCCGATTTATGCAAGGCAGTTAGGTGCTACCACCTACCCAAAGATCATTCTCCATACAAAACACTGAAAGTACTTGTCTTAATTACTGTAAGTATAAATGATAGTCATTGTCACTATATAAAGAATATAGATAATTTCATGCATTGTTATTGAATATACTCACTTTGCAATAACTGAGAAAATTCTGATTTTTCAAAAGTAATATTGATGATTGATTGATTGATTATATCTTTAATTATACCCGAAAATTGAAATATCCATTTTATAAACATACAGTGTGTATCCTACATTTTAAAAAATCTAAAAAGTTGCAGCCAAGTGCTATATTAATGCTCCTATACATTTCAAATTATTTCCACAGCAATACATACCCCAATTTTAAATAATTATACAAAGAGGCCAGATGGAGATCCAGTGAAAAGAAGTGCCATTAGCACTAACAGTAATGAGAGTTATGTAGAAATACAGTTCCACTGTGTTCATTATAAATGACTTCCAAACAAGATTTTCTTGCATCAGATCAAAAACCCTTCAATTTTCTGAAATCCGTAAAAATACTTTGCACCCTAAAGCCAATCTAAAGCTAGCATTCCCATACAACATATTATGTACACATAAACCACTGGAACCAGAGAGAGGCATTTAAAACATATTTTTTTAAAAACAAACCTAATGTTACATTACATTACTCTTGCTGTAATTCACACAAAAATTGGAGTTATGTAGAAACAAAGCTGTATTGATTATTGTGCAACAAGCAGTGTTCCTTGAGAAAACTTGTATTTCTGTTCATCAAAAAAAGCATTAAGAAGAAACTCGGTGCCAATCAACATATTGTCTTGACATTTATTAGACATTTAAATTTAAGCAGGCAAAAAGAGTATTCAAAATTTCACAGGAGTCTCCATGTTAAGCTTTAAAGCATATGCCTTACAGTGGGAACTGATTTGCCATTATCGGAGTAACTGGGTGTTCAACCAAGATTTAAAAATAAACTACTTATTTAAATTAACAAGCTGGCCCTAGGAGGGGTTCATTTGCATATTAGCAGATAAATGTTTTGATAGGAAAACATATATAAATGTTATACAATTTTACATTATCACATCAAAAGAGAAATCTAGTTTGCATGCTTGTTGAACTAGAGCTAAATTAAGCTCATGGAGATAGAGAAAAGAAAACAGAAAGCCTATAAAATATTGCACCATATCCCAGATAAAACAGGAAGTGTACATGAAGCTAAAGAAGCTTTGCATGTAGGTCTTGAAATTGACCTGAATAATTGCATTGTTTGGATAAGTTCATACTTGTGTGGGAGGACGTGCTCATATGTGTGCATTGGTTCCTATCCTTCATAGGATTTTATTTTGCTGTTTCAGGAACATGGCATCCCAACTGATATGGGATATGCTGTGGCTCCACACCATTCCGGCGTCTATCCTGTTCATGTTCAACTTTATGATGCCTGGAAAAAAGTTTGGAATATCAAAATCACCAGTACAGAAGAATATCCACATCTAAAACCTGCACGGTACAGAAGAGGTTTCATTCACAAAAGCATCATGGTGAGCTATGTTTTTTGTTAAATTTGTTTGTTTTTTATCCTGGCTTTTCTGATTATATGTCAACATATATTATATACCAAATGTTCACATTATCTGAAGAGCTACTTTTAGTTTATTATGCCCTGACACCAGATTGTAATTTATTTCAGTGTCCTTTATGTTAAAATGGCTTCAAAGATGGTTTGAATTTTTTAAACTTGTCAAAATGTGGCTAGCATGGCTGAAAAGCAGCTAGAGCTGGATGCTCAGCTATCTCTTTTACCTAACCATTGATTCTATACTCAGTTGAAGAGGCTGATGTTAACTTTAAGGATTATGGATGGGAACCTCTGTCTTAAAACTGCCTGTTTATTGAGGGGATGGTACTTTGAGATCAAATTCAGAGACTTTTTTAAATATCTCATTGCTATTAGAAATATATTTGGTAGCCTTGGAGTGCAAATCTGAGCATATATGTGTATGTATTTTAGTTTTATTACATATCAGTGTTTAGGATATTGAGTTAAATTGTTAAAAGTATGCAAAGTATTGTCCAGCAGAGAAAGTTAAAGTAATAGGTACATATAGTGTTAATGTTATATTTATACATAAACATTCATAATTTAAATGAAAAATCTCTTCTGTCTGAAAGTGGTTGGATGGGCCTATCCTATTTTATGGTAATAGTACTAAAGTTTCTGAAATTACTATTTTTTCTAATAAATGTATTTTAATATGATTATGGTCCAAGAATATTAGGATACCAAAGGACATTTTATTATCTTCTTTAAATATGATTTACATGTGGTACTAGGTAATTTCCTGATTAATTTCATAGATGTCTTTCAAACTATCTCAGATAAATTGCCCTTATCTTTCTATGAGGCTTTGTCCATTTTCTATATGTTGTATGTGATTTTATACAACTTAATCATGTTTCCCCACCTCCAGCTTCCATTTTCTTGTCTGAAGAGCATTGTTTCCATGTTGTTTTTCTTAACAAAATTATTCAAGCTCCTTCATTATTTTGGTTGCTGGATTCTGTACCATTTTCAGTTCTATTATATTCTTTTTCAAATATGATACCCAGATTATTCTAGATAAGGATGTCACACAGAATTTCCAGGGATGTGTTACAGTGTTGGCAATTGTATTTTCAGTCCCCTTCCTAATTATCCTTATCACGGAATCATGGAATTTCTGTTTTTCACAACAGCCACACACAGTGTTAGCATCTTTGTTGAGCCATCCACTATGGCCTTAAGGTCTTTTTTTCTGGTTATTTATAGATCTCATCAGTAAGTATTTGGAGTTTTGTCCCACTGTTTGTATCATTTACACTTAAATGAACTTCACTTGTTTTCTCAGTCATCTTTTTAAAGAGATCCTTCTGGCGTATGTTTGGTATTTACCATCCTGACCATTATCTACAAATTTGGCCTGCTCCATCTTTAATCCTAAATGAATTTAAAAAACACCAGTCCAGAAGCCTGGGGATCAATATTTTCTTCTATTCACAAAAATGATGATTTATACTTAGTCTTTGATGATGTTTTTTCTACCCAATTACTTATCCATTTTTTTTATAATCTTGCCTTTTTTTGCTATTACATTTATACACCACCTTTTGTTGATAGAAACACTACAGTATCTAACAACAAATTAAACATAATATAAAATGTAATAATAAATAATGATACATAAAATGTAATAATAAACTCAGCATAATTTGTTTTTTAAAAGCTTCATTTTTATTCCTAAATAATTTGAGACTTGGTCCCCAACTATATATATATTTGATATTATATTAGAAAGTGTCATAGCTTGGAAACCATACAATAAACAACCTCTTCCTACTTATCAAATAGCAACCTTCTGGCAACAAGAACATTTTGAGGAACGTTTATAAGTATTTTTAAGAACCTTTATGAGGAACTTTGTCAAAGGCTTTTAAAAATCCAGGCACATAAATTGAAAAGTCCATATGCCAGTTGACACTGTCAAAGATCTCTTGAAAGTTGAGTTAGTATTTCCTTTGGTGGGATCCATGCTGATTTTCCATCAGCATGGCTTATTTCTCTACACTTTTACTTTTTAGATATAACAAAAACAATTCCAAACAATTCTAAATAATTATTTTTTAAAAACAAATTACTGGGTGTACAGAAAATCTATCATACCTCTTCATGTAGGTCCTCTATAAAAATATTCTATTTCCACTAGACATATTGGCATGCTGTTATGGAATAGTCTAGTGATCTCATAGATAATGAACCATTCTTTAATAAAACTGACTGACAATAATATGCTGGTTGGAAGAATCCTATATTTTAAGTGTTGTTTTACTGATAAGTTTTGTTTTACTGACAAATGATCACTTTTTGAAGTGATCATTTATTTGAAAGGCTATTTCTTCCAAGTCCAATAGCAGACAAAGGGATGGAAAAAAAGAGAAGGCAACAGGGATTTTGAAGTTATCCATCAAGGGTTAATAATCGGAGAGTGCAGGCAAACATATCACCTAAATATAATACTGTGGATTTTATTTTATTTTTATTTAAAAGTCTAACAATTATTTTTAAATTGGCAGCTGCATGTATATATTAACCTATATGCAGATCTACTATATATAGCATTTTTGAATGATGCTTTTTAAAAATTTTCCCACTCTTTTAATGATATGTAAGTGGTCTTTCTTCCTGACAAATGTGCTGTTTATTTTGTGTGGTTTCATATTTTGAAATAATATTAAAATATAGTATATAGCAGTGATGGCAAACCTTTTAGAGACTGAGTGCCCAAACTGCAACCCAAAACCCACTTATGCATCGTCGGGTGCCGGGTGGGCGTGGCCCATTGGGTGGGCGTGGCCCATTGGGTGGGCGTGGCTGCGGTGGTAACGGCAGACTGGGTGGGACTAAAAAGTTCAATCAATCAATTCCAACTTTGCAAGATCTTTTTTTTTTCCCACGAGAAGTTGAAATTGACTGATTGAACCTTTTTTTTTTTTTTTTTTTGCACACGGCGGCAGAGGCCTAAAGCAAAAAGGTTTTATAAAACCCAGCTGAAGGCCTAGGACTGGGGCGACGGCACGCGTATCCACAGAGAGAGCTCTGAGTGCCGCCTCTGGCACCCGTGCCATAGGTTCGCCACCACTGGTATATAGTCAAATATATAAAATATAGTTCAGACTTACAGAGGAGAATTATAAGGTTAAGCTCCCATTACTTGCCCCAGCTCCTGCCCAACTAGCAGTTTGAAGCATGCAAATGCAAATAGATCAATAGGTATCACTTCAGTGGGAAGATAACAGCGTTCTGTGCACCTTTAGCATATAGCCATGCTGGTCACATAACCACAGACAATGTCTTCAAACAGCTCCCTTGGCCAAGAAACAGAGCTGAGCACTGGGCCCTAGAGTCATTAGCTAGCCAATGCATTCTTTTTCCTTTTCTTTATTATTGTATATAATCTTCTACAGGTTCTTCCTCGACAAACCTGTGGCCTTTTTACTCATACAATTTTCTACAAGGAGTATCCTGGTGGTCCAAAAGAACTAAACAAAAGTATACAGGGCGGAGAATTATTTTTCACAGTAGTTCTCAATCCGGTAAGTAGTTTAAATTATTTGAACAAAGATAATTGCTGAGCATACCTTAAGAAGTATTAACTAATAGCATCATTGTTTTATTCTTTTTCTTTAGTTGTATTGATGATGTATTCACTAATACTTATAAACGTTATACAAAATTTGAATAATCTCCATAATTTCTTAATACTTACTGTTCTTATTACTTTAAGCCAATGATGTTAGCGTGTATTTTTGGAACAATAAACACGATTGAAATGACACTAAATGGTCATCCTACAAATTTCTTCTACAAATTCTACAAATTTCAGGTTATAAATAAATTATTTTAATTACATAGAATAACAAATATCAAATAAATAAACTACAAAATAAAGAGCTGCTGCTTTATCACTCATAGTCTGATTTTCTTTTTTTCTTCTACTGAAGCTATAAGGCTTAGAATAGAATGAGTTCCTCTGACAGGTATAGATCAAACTAATTTAAAGCAACATATAAGCCTGGGTTCTTTTTTTACAAATAGGCCCTGTTTGCACAATACATTTTGCTGGATAAAGGGAAAACCAACTGTTCTTGAGTTTTTGAAACTCTGGGGAACAATTCTTAGGCTCCATTTGGAAGGGAAGTTCAAATGGCCCGCACTATGTACGCTTATTTATTTGTTATTTTCATTCAAGAGCTGAAGGGAGTAAATATAGCATTGATCCATCTAGTTGCTTCATAGCAAAAATTCTGTTTTTGTAAACTCACTGAAATGTTGAATTTATAACATTTATCAGAAATATTTTAATAATTTGAAACTGACAAACTACTAGCCATTTCTTTTTATTAAAATATCAGTTCATGTAATGAGGGAAATATTTTAATGCTATTTGTGTTAAGGAAGCAACCTGGAATAATTTCATGCATTCAAATCAATATTAGTATATCTCTCTGACTGTGCCTTCAATGTTCATATATTATTACAAGACGGTAATAAAATATCCTTTTCATGTCTACAATAATATATTTATATGGGTTTCACTATAATTAAATGTCTACATAATCAGGATCTCAGGTTAAACTAAATTTTGGTGCATCAGGTTTTCAGCCATTCTAGCAACTGCAGGGATCATGAAGTCATAGCATCATGAAGAGAAGCATCCTGGTATCAAGGATATGGCTAATTGCACAATTCTGTTCCATGGTCATTGAATGTGCTCCACTTTAAAAAAAAACCACCTTAATGAAAATGAGAATCCAGTTCAGATAAGCATGCAAGGAGCAGTGTGGTTCTCTTTTCCAACCCCCATCCCCACCAAATTTCCCACATGTTAGAATTGACTAATATGTAGATGTGTAGGAAAAAATGTAAGATTTAAAAATATTAGTAGCTTTTGTAGGTCGCAACTTCCAGCCTGGATGTATCCCCATTATGAGCAGAAATGAACAGAATTGTTTTTTTTTTATATTCATTCTACATAAAACAACTATTGTTGTTATTCACCTTTTATAGTTTAAGAATAAATGTATTAGAAATATTTTAAGGGGGGAAATGGAGCCTAATTTTAGACACAAGGAATTGTATAAAAATTGATAATGAACTTAAATGTCTGTACCATTAGGATAAAAGTGGCCTTCAAGGACAAATGGGGTATTCATATAATCAAAAGAGGTGTCACGTTTCTTAGGGTTGTTTTTTTTTCAATATATCCAAAAAATATAAAGTACACATTACCATTTGTGAACATTTGAACATTTCAGTTTTTCTCAAGCATTATAACTTTCCAATTATTCAGACTAAGGAATCTAAGGCCTATTGAGAAAACCATTCTTTGCTAAATCTATTTAATGGAATTGGAAGAGCTTTTGTGCTAAATAGTTCATCTAGCAAATTCCTAATATGTGCGCATTTATGTGGAATTGGTTTATGCTCCCCATATTGCTGGCTGATAGTAGCTATAAAATTATTCTGGCAGTAAAGCCCGTTATGTTCATAAAGCATGTAGACTGTTTAAATTCCATCATATTGTATAAAGGGCATTGGGAGTTCATAACACATCTAGTTTTAATACTAGCTACCTCTGTGAAAAGTATAATCTACCCATGGTAGACCTGATAAAGTAATCAATGCCAGGGGACATTTTAATTCACAAAGTGGAAAAAAGAAGAGCTTTCCCATTACTGATGCTGTTTAAAGAGGGGGGCATGTTAAAAAATATGTAGGTTTGTTCCATTCTTGATGGAAAATTTCACCTAGATTACCATAGGTGTATATTACAGACCACCCTATCCAAACAGAACAAATAGATGAACTTTTTGCCAGTTAGCTAAGGTCTTCAGGAAGCACACTGGCCCCAACCTAAACCTCTAAATAGAAACAATCGTTGGCTCCATTTGTTGAGAAAGATATAATTTTATTAGAGTGTACTAATAAAGTTTACTGCAATATTTTATAGCCAGAACTGAGAATTGTGCACCCAAATTCCTAAGTTCTACTTTCAACATATAAAAAGCAAGAAAAAAAGTCAAGGAAACAATCGGTGCACTGCTTTTGATAGGTTGAACTATTCTCTTCTTTTGTGTAAAGACAGATGCAAAGAATGAGTTAAGCAGTTCCACTTTCTCCCTGCTACCTCTCACCGCCTTGCTAGGCCCTATAAAAAAAAAATGCAATTCAGTGGTGAGAAAAGTAAGGTTTTATACTTAGGCAAGAAAAACCAAATGCACAAATATAGATTAGGTAATACCTGGCTCAACAGCAGTAATTGTGAGAGGGACCTAGGTGTCCTAGTGGACAATCGCTTAAATATGAGCCAGCAATGTGCTGCAGCTGCCAAAAAGTCCAATGCAATCCTAGGCTACATCAACAGAGGGACAGAATCAAGATCACGTGAAGTGTTAGTACCACTTTATACTGCACTAGTAAGACCATACTTGGAATACTACATCCAGTTCTGGTCACCACGATAGAAAAAAGATGTTGAAACTCTAGAAAGTGTGCAGAGAAGACCAACAAAGATGATTTGGGGACTGGAAGCTAAAGCGTATGATGAACGCTTGCAGAACCTTGTATGTGTAGTATAATGAAAAGAAGGACTGGAGGGCCGGTTGCAGCGCCTGCGGTCGTGCGAAGGGTCCGTTCCCTTTGCCGATCAGTTTCCCCCCGCCGGTAGACCCTGGACAGGGTCGAAAGTCGCCTTGGAGGGGCGACTACCGCTGGGGAGGACACTCGTTGATTGCGGAGGGAGTGGCAGCTCCCTCCGAGATCCGAGACAGCTCCTCTGGGCCGATCACCTAGCTGCTCCAGCCGCAAGCCACAAGAACAGCTAAGCATAACGAACCACCGTGGATGATCCGGGTGAGACCTTTCCTTCCCTCTCTGTACCCTAACTACCTTCCTGTGAAAAGCTTTTGGAATTATTTCCCTACTTTAAGAGAGCAGCGTTCGGATATTTGGGAAAAAGAGCTTGGAAAAACAATTAACTTCTATTGACTACGTGAATTGCTGGACTTCGGGGATCCTGAAAAAACTCTGCCTCTTTCTGCCTACTTGTTTTAGCTTGAAACCTTTAGGGAGGGGGGTGGAGTGTTTTTTTTATTCCTCCCCCCCCCTTCTGTACATAAGGTGTCTTAAGCTATTTTATTTGAATCTATTCCTACGCTTAGAAAAATCATTTTAATTATATTATTCAGTTTAAAACCTTTTCTCTCTCATGTTTTTTTTTCCTGTGCTGTTTCAAATTAGCAACAAAGTATCCGCTTGAGAACTTTCACTGTTTTGCGCTTGGTCCGCTGGGTGTGGATTCAGTCTTTTGGCTCGACGCCCAGACTTGGCTCTATGCCCAGACATTCCTATCTGACCGCAAGAAGATACTTTTTTTTTCTCCCCTCTGCTTTCGTTTCTATTATTCTAACTAGGCTTTAAAGTGCTTTCTCAGATATATGGATGGCTCTTTTTTTTTTTGGAGTACAAATACAAGGTTTACCTACAGTTTAGCTTTGGATTTATTTTAGAAAAAACTTTAAAGATGATGTTCCAGAATTAACTACTAATTTTCAGCACAAGGAATAATAGAGGAAGAATACCAAATTTAAAGAGACTGGCAAGCAACTTATACAATTTAAAGAGATGGAAGATTCCCATTTACAACTGATTTGAAAACGTATGTCGGGAAGAATTTATGAATTTCATGAGCGAGTGAATGCTAGACTAGATGCCTTCGTTATAAAACTTCAAAATGACCTCCAGACTTTAATTGACTACCCTACGACTCACATACTAAATGAAAAACAAAGCAATTTAGAAGAAAATATTACTGAGAACTTGGATGACCAAAGTTGGATTTTCATTGAAATACTTACAAAGTCAAAAGCAATGGGACCTGATTTGCAAATACGAGACTATGAGAATTGTGATAATATGGATAATCAATGGGTAATTATTACATTGAACAAAAAGAACTATGCAGCTTTGACAATATTGGAAAAAAGAGAAAAGAAACATGATCAGACTGAATTGTTCAGGACTATACATGATCAAATATGGAGATTTGATGATTTAAAGGCTCTCTTATGGAAGCCTGTTTGGCACAAAAAGAAAGCTAGAATTAGATTTAAAAATGAGAATTAAAAATCTATTTGAAGGGTTAAAAAGGCTTAAGATTTTGGTTTGAGATAATACTACTGAGATGAAAATTATTGATTTGATTATGGTCTGGAATGGTAATATGGAATTGGTAAACAAGAATAGAATAAGAAATAGAATATAGATATGAAAAGAAGCAAGAAAATATTTTTCTTTTTTTGTTGTTGGGAATAGATGGGATTTAAATTTTAGAGTAGAATAAGAAATGGAATATAGTTGGGAAGTAGGAAAATATAATGGTAATAATATGTATATTTTAGAAATAATTATGGTTTTATGAGGGAAATTGAGAGATTTGAAATGTAGCTTATTGTTTATTCAAGGCCAAATTGGAAATTAGTTTAAAAATGAGTTGGATTGATATTGGTGAAATATTACTGACATTTTTTCTTTTATAATGATTGAATGCTAATTAGAAAGGTATTAATTTGATTATGTTAAAGCAATTGAGGAATTTTTAGAGATAGGGATTGATTTATAAAATATATACTTGATAGAGTATAGGAAATAGAATATAGTTGGGAAGTATTAAAGTATAATAGTTGATATAATATCTATATTTTAGAAATACTTATTGTTTTATGGGAAATTGGGAGACCCGAAATGTAACCTATGTGTTTATTTTAGGCTAAAGTGCAAAATGGTAATGGTAAAATAGTTAAACCTAAAACAGGATTTTGATGGATATAAGTGAATTACTATTGATATTTTTTTTACAGTGATTGAATTTTATTTGGAAATGTATTAATACTAGGTTATAGCTTGAGGGAATAGAGAAGGAACTTTTAAGGAATTATTGAATTATTTATGTTTGATTATATTGGTTTTTCTTTTTGGATGATTGACCACCCTATCTCCACGTGGATTCTTAAAGCACTTTGATGTAAAATCAAAAAATACCAATAAAACTTGTTTATATATATAAAAAAAAAAGAAGGACTGGAGTGATATGATAGCAACCTTCCAATATTTGAGGGACTGTCACAGAGATGGGAGGTCGACCTTTTCTCCAGAGCACCTGAGGGCAAGACCAGAAGTAACAGATGGAAGCTTATCAAAGAGAGATCCAACCTAAACTATGGAGAAATTTCCTGACAGTGAGAACAATTAACCAGTGGAACAACCTGCCTCCAGAAGTTGTGGGTGCTCCATCACTGGAAGTTTTTAAGAAGAAATTGAATAGCCATTTTTCTGGAAAGGTATAAGGTTTCCTACTCGAGCAGAGAGTTGGACTAGAAGACCTCCAAGGTACCTTCCAACTCATCTGTTCTGTTCTGTTCTATTTTTGATATATACGGATTCTTAAATTTGGGGTGTCTGAGTAATTAACACTCAAAGTAGGTATACTTTGCTTTACTTTGGACATGACAGTTGACAATTTATTTCGTATCTTATTACTTCAAAAATTGCTGACTACCATTGTGGTATTTCTTCCTTTTCAAATAATTTTGACAGCACTCTGCCAGTTTTCTGTGATAAGCCTTCCTTGTGGATCCATTGCTAGAATTTTGTGTGTTTAAGCATTTATTCTCTACTTTTATTTCCTTGGGCCATTTCATTTCTAGAACGTAAGGAATGTAAGAGTGTGAATCTTTTGCACAGCAGAACAGTTGCTATAATAATTTTGTTACATTTATTGGAAATGACAGAAATTACATGGGTCATTGTGTATTTTGTTGCTCCAGCAATGCTAAAAGTCTTATGTATGTTCGTTACATATTGATGTGAAAGAGCAAGTCTCAAGGAGGTGACCAGACTGAAAGCATTGAGGATAATGTCTAGTTTAGGAAATTTACATCCAGGGGCTATCTAGACTAGAGTCTTCAACCTGTTGATTCAAAATGTTTGCTGCACAAGTAATTGATATTAAACATCTCCCTCAGAACCCATAGGCAAAGGAATATTTTTTAAAACAATGATGCAAAGTAATTATGCTTTCACAGTGCAAAGATCATTTCAGTAAGGTGTTTCAACTTAATAATAAACATTAAATTATCTGAAAAATAAAATGTGATATCCAGATAGTATTTCCTTTTGTTAAATTTGAATGCTGTATGTTCATTAAGTATTTGGATCTTGAGCTAAATACTTTATATATATATATATATATATATATATATATATATATATATATATATATATATATATATATATATATATATATATATATATATATATATAATGTTTCTGGCATACTTAGTTCTGTCACTGCCTTCATTTTAATCCTCAAGAAAGTTTGGGTGGAAATTTGAAATGAAGTTAATAATAACAACATTTGCAATTGCTGCTGATGTTGATAAAATTGTCCTGTTAGATACCAGTAAATACACGGGTGGGTATTTTTGCATAAAGATGATTAGGGGACTTCTGGCTAAAACATATAACGATCGGTTGCTAGAATTGGGTATGTCTAGTTTAATGAAGAGAAGGATGAAGGGGGACATGATAGCAGTGTTCCAATATCTCAGGGGCTGCCACAAAGAAGAGGGAGTCAAGCTATTTTCCAAAGCGCCTGAGGGCAGGACAAGAAGCAACGGATGGAAACTAATCAAGGAGAGAAGCAACCTAGAACTAAGGAGAAACTTCCTGACAGTTAGAACAATTAACCAGTGGAACAACCTGCCTCCAGGGGCGGTGAGTGCTCCAACACTGGAAGTTTTTAAGAAGAGACTGGACAGCCATTTGTCCGGAATGGTATAGGGTTTCCTGCCTGAGCAGGGGGTTGGACTTGATGACCTCCAAGGTCCCTTCCAACTTTATTATTATTATTATTATTACATGTATGTATTCTGCTTTTATTTAGGTTCCAATGCTTTCTGGCCATAGCTGGTTCCCCTGGTCTCTACTCAAAATAGCAAGCAGTCAAATGTAGCAGTTTCTGAACAATAATTTGTTCCTGCAAAACAGTTTATATGCATTAATCTCAATAGTAATTGATTAGAGTAACCTAACTGAAGACACCTCAGTTTTGTTGTCCTTGGAATCTTTTGCTATATATTTTTGTGTAGATACTAAAAAAAAAAAGTTGTCATCATTATTCATGCCTGGGTTTTATCTGTGATTTTATAACAGTTGGAAAAACTACTGCAATGAAAACATTTGAAATGCCTTTCTGTACTGCATATGAATGCTGGTAGAATGCATAGGAATATCTGAATACCAATGGTCCAGACAACAATCAGATAAGCAATTTCAGACCACACTATGCCTATGAAAAATCTTTATTTCAGCCTTTATCAGTCTGGTGTCCTCTAGATAAGCTGGACTTCAACATGTCAATGTACAAAGTAGCAGGATTTAAAACATCTGCAGGGAACTAGATAGGAAAAAATTATTTTAATCGTCCCTGCTTACCTCAGAAAGCTAATTCACAGCTCAGTCATTAGGCTCTAACCCAGGGGTGTCAAACTCGCAACTTCACATGACGTGTTGTGACGTATCGTGACTTTTTCCCCATTGCCAGCAATGGGGTGGGCGCGGTTTCGGCATGACGCATCCAGCCCGCGAGCCAGCAGTTTGACACCCCTGCTCTAACCCATGATTCCTAGGCTAGAGATGGCTACTATATAAACAAATCACAACCATCCAGGGCTCCTGAGGGACGCATTAAGTATTGGTTAATTTGAAAAGGCAAGAAGAAGCCTTAAAAAAATATCAACTTTCCTAACATATTTACACTGCAATGCAATGGGAAGACAATCAGATCTTTTGGATGATATTCCATTTTTATCTCATAAAGATTTTTTGTCTCTGTGAGTTTTCCTCCAAGTCAAACATAAAACAGAAAAGTTGAATTAAGTGTCTAGAGATTAAATATGTATTGCCAAGCTTAGGTGTGAAGTCTATTATAAGATATTTTAGGATAAAACAGAATAACAGAGTTGGAAGGGACCTTGGAGGTCTTATAGTCCAGCCCCCGGCTGGAGCAGGAAATACTATACCATTTCAGACAAATGATTGTCCAAGCTCTTTTATATAACATAATTGCCTTAATATTTGGTAAACAGCATGTTGTCTGGGTTTATATTTGCAAAACAATCACAAACAATTAGTTTCTATAATCTATAATCCACATAGTAGCTTTGGTTGATTTTCTCTTCTTCTCTTCTTTGCCAACCTTGAAATAATACAATTCTTATTATTTTGATAAGTAACAGTTAAGTATAAAGATTTTTCCAACATTTCTACAAATAATAATCACATCCATATAATGCTTCTTTTCTATCTAGACATCTTGGTTGCCTTGTCATAGATTCTGTTTACAATTCTTATTTAAATTTGTTTTCCCCACAATGTTCATACAAGCCATCCCAACACTTTTACATTTCTCATGTCTTAAAAAATACAAAAATACAAAAAAGGAGAAGAAAGAGAAAAAACGGAAGAAGAAAGAATAAGAAAATAGTATACTACTTAAAATGCATATCCCTCTTAAACTAATATACATTTATTTCCAAAAGATTTCTGTTCTTTTTAACCATAATTAAACATATATTTAATCTTTAGATGTCCTTTATATTAACCATCCCAAACATTTTTATGTTTCTCATATCAAAAAAGAAAAAGAAACACAAAGTAAAAAAGAAAGAAGAAAGAAAAAATACTATATTACTTGGGGAGTTCATCCCTCTTAAACTAAAATTCATATATATCCAAAATCTTTCTATTTCTTTAAACATATTCAAACAGATGTTTAATTTTTAAATATTCCCTCTGATACATCCCATCATCTAATTTCTTAATTCTCACGTTAGCCTTTTTCTTTTGCCAAACATCTTTCCTAATCAATATATTCCATTGAATCAAAGAGTCTTTCCATAGTCTTGTAGATGTTATTGTAGATATAAGAGGCAAATCAAGTAAAATGTCTTTGTGGAAAGATTTTGTCCCTTCGTATTCATTGAAAATCTTTTCCTTACTTTCTTTCTTGGTTTCTCTTATCACTTTTTGTCTCTCTGATTCTCGTGATACTCTTGACAGCTCTGCGATCCATTTTGTCAGATCTTTTTTCTTGTCCTCAGATTTATTTTTTAATCTTAGAGTATAAGTTATCTTTTCCATGTCCAATATTTCTTGTGAGTTTTTTCCCACATAGGTTAAGTCATACTTCCTTGTGTTATTAAGTTACATCTTTAAATCTATTTCCTCTAATTTATATTTAATTGTCTGCTTTATTTCCTCCCTCTCTATTATTGTTTTCTGAGAGTTTTTTTGTTGTGAAGTTAACTTGGAGATGGATTTATTTATATTTTCAATGTTATTTTTAATTTCCTCGTGGTTTAAGATCATTGTTGTTTGAATTAGTTGCAACATCTCATACATCTCCTCCTGGAAAGTATTTGTTTTTCCTTGATATATTCTTCCTGCAGATCTCTGATTTTCCAATTTCTTCTTAAAAACTTCCAGTGTTGGAACATTCACAACTTCCGGAGGCAAGTCGTTCCACTGATTAATTGTTCTCACTGTCAGGAAATTTCTCCTTAGTTCTAGGTTGCTTCTTTCCTTGATTAGTTTCCATCCATTGCTTGTTGTCCTGCCTTCATACATGAAGGATAACATATATGAAATCTTTTCAGCCTTATTAGGCATCTGTTCCATAAATTCCAAGCTATAGATTACTGCAATTGAAACCTTTTAAGAATGTTATGCTTTTCTGAGTTTTGAGTATCAGAATAAAGACTGAATTTTTAAGATAGATTTATTTGGGACTTAATAATTTATTTAATTTATTCTGGAGTCCTTTTAACTTCTATAATTCCAACAGGAACTTAGACACACTCATATGACCAGGCTTGAATGACCAGCAATGTTCTTGCAAGTCTTGCCAAAAGTAGGTCAGGAGAATCAATCAATCAACCTGAATCAATCTGATATATTAGATTTCCTCCTGTCCCTGTTGTCTTCCCTAGGTGCTCTTTTCATTGCTCCTGCACACATGTGACTCTTCCCTTCGTTTTTGACTTTAATGGATTTTTCAGAATTAGTTACAAACTTGGTAAATTGGAGATTTTCTATATATTTTTATTATACCTGCATATTTCCAAAATCATTTGAAATCTTCACTAAGCTTCCGGGTATTTTCTATAATGCCAGTTTGATTTTCTAGATTTCAGTCTTCCAATACTAGTGATTTGTTTTTCAGTAGGCTCCATTTTGAGCAACTAGCCAGTGTTTTTGTCTCTTCTTCCCAAGCATCCATTGCCAATTTTTTTACTTTTTCCAAAAACTTTGAATTCTTCTGCATTATTTCTTGTTCCTGAGCCTGGCCCCTATTATATAAAGAATATGCATATATACCGTATGTACATACATATACATATATTCAGGCAGCTCTTCTAAATTTCTAGGCCTGTTATTTCTTTCTATGCAGGATCAGCTTGTACACCTCACAAAAGTTGATTGTTAAATTTGTCTGGCATGTTAAAACCAGCTGAGAGCAGAGCTGAGCCACAATATCTAGAGTCTGATCAGCTGTTTAGCATCTAATGGCCCAGCATGACAGCAGAATGGATCAGCACTATGGATGAGGCCTGAGGCACTAGAATATGTTGCCTGTTAAAAATTTACCACCACATTACTGCCTGAAGCTCATACCCAGGCCTAGATACAACAGTCAGTATGGCTTACTCTGTTCCTGTATTTCATATGTTCAGGGTTAGATCATGATGATAAAGCACGTGCAATTATTTTTTTTTACTGCATTGGCAGGTGTCAGCCAGCAGCCTTGTTTCAGCTTGTGGACTCTCTCAAAAGAAGAGATTAGCAAATAAATCTCCCACCTGGCATTATGTGACCAAATTGCACAACACTTTGCTGATAAAAATAATTAGATTTGTCTTATCCTTGAATGTGCATGGACAGATATGGTAGATAGGGCAATATATTGCAGAATTAATAGAGATTCTGTCACTGCAGGTGGGATCCATGTCCCACCTAGCTTCTTAGGTGGGGATTAGAGACAAGATCCAAGAAGTGATTAATGCCTCACTGAGGTGCTTTTTGACTCCTTGAACAAGGCCCTTATTAATAAGTTTTTTCTCAATCAGACCATTTTTGATTCCTATGTTACTTATATGTAAGGGTGTAGGTCTATACATATGTTGTATATAGTATGTTTAAATGTGTGTTGTGTATGTGTACACTTTGAGAGCAAGCAACTAAATTTCATTTTTAATGTGTGCCATTGTGCCCACAGTAAAAAATGACAACAAAGGTTGTCTGTCTGTCTGTCTGTCTGTCTGTCTGTCTGTCTGTCTGTCTATCACAACCTGGTATCCAATCTCTTCTTTTGAGAAGTTCATTGAGATTTCCAAAGTCCTTTATCTGTCAGGATGCAGATCTGGGTTGCTCTGAAAACCACCTGGAACCCACAATTGGCATTAAGTGGAAAAACCTGATTGCTGACAGGTGACAACTGCTGGGAGCATATTATGCCTATACAGATTGCTAATACAATTCACAAGTTCTAGTTTTGACCTACAATTCCCTATGTAATTTCACTTCAAGCAACCTTGGGGACCATCTTCTTCAGTCAGAATGAACACATCCAGTGGATACATTAGAGGAAATTTCTGTGAGATCAGGACCTGAGGCAAAAAGATGGTGCTTTTCTGTTGTAGCATCAACTTGTAGAAAAGTCTCATTTGTAGTTATTAGGTTTGCCCCCTCCCATCAATGTCCTTTTAGAATGCAGAAAAGATAGATTATTTCAAAGAACCTTTGGAATTTCAACTTTGTTTTGCTGATATGTTATTCATGACAGGTTGTGTAGTATTAATTTAGAATGACTGGTTAAAGCATGACTATTACTGAGGTGGTTTCAGCTTTAACCATGGCCATTTTAATGTTTATAGTTAGTATGGATACTTTATTATACATATTGTTGTATGTGTTGTAAGTGCTAGGTGTTAGTGTTATAAATCATAATGAAATTTGCTATGTTTATTAATAAACTGCACATGGTAGAACATTATTATTATCATCCTTGCCTCAGAATATGATAACGATAATTACCACTGTCATTGTTCCAAATTACTGGATCTTACGGGAAGGCTACTTAACAGGATATTACCACTGCATAAATGTGTATATGATTATAAGGCATTCTATTCTTTTCTGTCTCTTTGACCTTTGGTGAGCCATAACAAGAGCACCATCAATTTATTATAGGAGTAAATTGACAATCCAGTCCTGCTCTTTGGCTCTTAGATAAAGACTTCAGTCGAAATCAACTGTGTCTCTATCTACCTACAAGCCCTATCCCATATAGGGTGCTGTTACTAGGGATTTTTACCGTTCCATTGTTTGGAGCGCCTGGATTGAAAACAACCACTAAAAATACGTGTTTTCTTTAATATAATTTTATTAAAATTTTATATTAGAAAACTATGGAACATAAAAGAAAAAGTTGAAAAAAGATACGAAAGAACCAAAGAAAAAATGACATATAAAAGAAAGAAATACATCTAAACATGCAATTTCCAATGTTCATTGCAGCAGTTACAAACATAGTAATTACCATTTCCAACCTCCCAAATTACATATTATTGTTCCCTTCTTCCCACAAAGGAAGGGATTTCCTTTGATCAATAAATCCCCAAATCCCCAATTCATGTCAAATAACTTTTGTGAAAGGGATTATCTATGTCGATTTATCAGTAGATATATCCAATAGTTGTAAACCACAGAGCTGTGAGTGGGGAATGCAGATGCAAAGAGTTCTCTTTTATCCTCAGTGTTTTCTGTTATCCATCTTTAAAAAATGAATTCCTGTCACCAATTTAGGCAAATATATTCAAGCATAGCTAGAAGACTAATTCATTATTCTGTCACTTTGTAAGTCTAATGGAACAAGAGCAGCTGTTGCTAAGTCTCTGAATACCTAAGATGGAACTCTTTTGAGTAATAGGATGGCAAAATCAGGGACTCTACACAGTGTACACAATGCCAAATTAATTGGAAAATAGATGGTCTGAAAGTTAAACATACTCTTGTGGCCTGTAAACATTTGTTCTGCATCTAAAATAACTTTGTTATGTTTAATTGAATGGATTTTTGCTTCCAGCCCATGAATGAATCTTTAAACATTAATTATTTCATTAAAAAAAAAAATCCTTGCAGGGCTATATGACATTACTTCTATTCTTTGTGCACATTAAACAAAATGTGATGTGACTTTAATGCCACAATTAGGCTCAGGACAAAAAATATGTCAGGAAGATGTTGAACAACTTGAGAATGTGCTGGTAGAATAGCTTAAAGCCAATTTAACTTTGTTTCTCCACAGTCTCCTATAACTGGCTTATTTCATTTAATTAGTGGTGGGTCTTATTTTTAAAAAGGGAATTATTACTACCAATGTTTCACAATTCTGAATGCAGTATAAAAGAAATTAGTATCAACCATTAATATCAGTATCTTTATTAATTTTCAAAGTTCAGTTGTAAAATCCGGGCAAGAATGTTATACATTTTTCATACTTCCTGTAATGTTGCTTTAGAATCCAAAGACCTAATGGCCACATATGAATAAGCTTTCTCGTTGTTTTAGAGCCATATTAAGATGCTCTGTCTCTAAGATATCTGAATGAATTTGTTGATAGGTGTGATACAGAATCTCCTTTGCCATAGCACCTCATATTAGAATTCCTCAAAGTGGAAGTTAAATTAGGTCTATACTTGTTGTTTATGGTGATTTACTGGATGTACAGTATATGGTTATCCATCTCACATAAAAGTAATTTTGGGCATTAATATAATAAAAACATCATTACAGAAACAAAATAAAAAACTGACAATCCATCAAAAGAATAATGGCCATCAAATATAAGCCAATCAAGCAACACTTTTATACAACCACTGATCTGACCTGTGCCTGAAAGTTAAGCCTAGTTTTAATAATTTTTGCAGAAAACAAGGCTAGTCTAACCAGGTCTTCCAAAAGAAAGTGCTGCTACAGAGAAGGCATGCTTTCTGGGTCCCTCCAAGTGATACTTCTTAATCAACAGGACTTTGAGCATTGCCCTTTTGCAGGTTCTCCTGGGGTAGGTAGATACAACTGGGGGAGGGGGAATGGTCCTTCAACTAAAGCTCCATGCTATAAAGGACTTTATGGGTAGCAATGAGCATCTTGAATTGTCTGCAGAAGTCTACTGGGAGCTAGTGCAACTCATGACCCAAAGATCTACTATGAGAGTACTGATGTACACCCATAATTGTTCACACTGCTGCATTCTGGATGAATTGAAGCTTTGTGTTCGTCAAGAATAGACCCATATAGAATAGGGGCAAAAGTCCGAGTTGACTATCTTACCTCCTGGTCCGGGAATAAGTGCATGCTCTTTAGAAGGCCAAATTTTTCACTATTTAGAAAATAGTGAAAACATTCTTGTTCTGTCAATTTTTTAATGAGAAATTAGCTTATTCATATTAGCTGATTTCATGCATTACAGAATGTAATGTAAGAATGTTTTTTCAAAGACAAAGAATAACGCACTTGATTGATTACCACTGGTACTTCCATGCTGTTTCAATCAAGTGTACCTAAATAAGTAACAGTATAATAAGGTCAAGGACAATCTAGCAAATCATAGGCTTTAATTCCATTCTAGTTCTATAAAATTATAGTAAATAATAGCGCCCTATACCTCCTAGGTTTCAAATTATCGGATCCTTGTCACAAAATGTTTGCTTGAATAACTAACTTTTTAACAACTTACTGAATATTAAGAGGATGCAGTTCATATCTGTAAAAGTAGCAGGTTCCACCGGCAGTAAACACATTGTCTCCTGCCACAATTCACAGGGATGGGCATTCTTAACACACTTTGGGTGGGAATATTGTATTTCAAACAAGCATCTCATATAAATCCACATCTTAAGCCATGTAGGATTTTATACATTTTTATCAGCATCTTGAGTTGCACCCAATGACAAATTGGTAACTAATACAGTTTAGTGACATACTGGCTATATGAACCATCATGTTCTTCACCATCTGCAGTTTCCAGGTGATATTTAGGTACAATCCCAGATAAAGCAAAATACGGAAGTTGAATAATGAGATGACAAGTTATGAATAACCATAATCAAGTCTCCTAGTCCTAAATGGTCATAACCAGAGCACCAGCCTAAACTGGGCAAAATCACAATTCCAGCCGATTTAATTGAGCTGATTTAATTCAGAAAACACCCTCCAAAGTTTGAACCTGAAGAGGGACCTTTTTATTTTTAGCGTTATATTTAAAAATTATGACTCCGCTGTTAAAGACGCTGAACTTGTCAGCTGCAAAGCTGACAGGCTAATAATAATAATAATAATAATAATAAAGTTGGAAGGGACCTTGGAGGTCATCTAGTCCAACCCCCTGCTCAGGCAGGAAACCCTACACCATTTCGGACAAATGGCTGTCCAGTCTCTTCTTAAGAACTTCCAGTGTTGGAGCATTCACCGCTTCTGGAGGCAGGTTGTTCCACTGGTTAATTGTTCTAACTGTTAGGAAGTTTCTCCTTAGTTCTAGGTTGCTTCTCTCCTTGATTAGTTTCCATCCGTTGCTTCTTGTCCTGCCTTCCGGTGCTTTGGAGAATAGCTTGACTCCCTCTTTTTTGTGGGGCAGCCCCTGAGGTATTGGAACACTGCTATCATGTCCCCCCTCATCCTTCTCTTCATTAAACTAGACATACCCAATTCCAGCAGCTGTTCCTTATATGCTAAGTTTGAGGCTGTTCAAGGGTTGAGCTCCTGTTACGTGCCCCAGCTCCTGCCCACCTAGCAGTTCAAAAGCATGCAAATGTGAGTAGATAAATAGGTACCACTTCAGTAGGAAGGCAATAGCATTCCGTGCACCTCAGCGTATAGTCAGGCTGGCCACACGAACACAACAAAAGTGACTGGCTCCCTTGGCTAAACAGAGATGAGCACACACACCCCTAGAGTCGGATACAACTGGAGAAGGGAAACCTTTACCTGACCTTTTACCTTTTCATCACAAAACAAGAGCTGTTGCTTCCAAGGTCCAGAATGCATAAAGTCCCAAAAGGAGACTTTGTGCCCTTTCAATTTTACATTGTAAAAAAGCAGGCATTCTGGCAAGAAGACAGAATGATTATATGGCTTACAAAGGGATGGTCTGAAGTAGAAAAACAGGATCGGAAAACTATCCAATTGTTGCTCTGAAAAAAGGAAAAAGCCAAGAAACAGTCGCCCCTTACTTGCCAGCGACCACATGAAAATCTTATTTATAACAATTTCTTCTTTAACTTCCTTTATTTATTTCCAGAGAAAATAAACAACCCCTAACATTCAAATTTATTTTGAGGAAAGGGGAAAAAAAGGATAAATACATTTTAATCTAAACACACACACACACACACACACACATATATATATATATATTAAATATATATATTCGAATTTCTTTTTTGTTGACAAAGAGTTAAATGGGAGACTAGAATAGCTATTTCAAGCTTTTTAGCTCTCATCAGCTAAAAAGCTTGAAATAGCTATTCTAGTCTCCCATTTAACTCTTTAACTCTTTGTCAACAAAAAAGAAATTCGAATTTGTAGTGTATCGCAGTAGCAACTTGCAGTGTATCGCAGTAGCAACTTGAGCCTGCTTAACGCTCCTAAGTTGGGGCTGCAAGGCAAAAGTGATCATAATAGTAGAACTGCAATATAGCAGTTATTAAAAAAAAAAAACCCCAAGGTGCATCAACCAGATCGGTCTGTCTGGGAAAAAACCTTTATACATATATCATTTTATATCATTTTTTAAAAAGTGATAGATTTAAAGATAGGCAAGGTTGGAAGAATTTATTTAGTGCTGACTTTTGTTTGATGCATTAGAAAAGTGATAACAGCCAAAATGTGCAGTTGAAAGAGACATTTGGTTAAAAAAAAATTGGCCAGAACATATTGTTTACTTGACCGTGATAAGTCAAGGTATCCTTTGGATTGTTTCATCCTGGTTAACCATTGTGCTTTCCCTGCCTAATTGTTTTGATACTTGTGTTGTTGTTTGCCACCCAGAGTCATCTTTATTCAGTTCACTTCAAAAGAAGGAAGAAAATGTTTCTATTCTATAGCATTCTAGGACTACAATGAAATTCCCTTCAGGGGAAAAAATAATACCTATTTTACCTGAACTACCAACTTTTACAGTTTCTGTCCCTTTTCTTCTTTCAGTACAATGTTAAAGGTGTTGGTAGAAAGAGAATTATTGAGAAGTAAACTGACATTATAAATATCAAAGGTCATAAAGGAGTAAGAAGAAAAAGTAGCTGTTAAAAATCAAGCTTATATTCCATAGGGAAATTTTCCTGTATAGTACCTTCAAAAATAACAGTTCAGTTTTTAGTCTACTTATGTTTTAAGGACTACTTTTTTTATAAAAAAAATATGAAAGTGTTATATATGTGGAAGAAGATTTCTTGCCTAAAAAGAAAATTCATTCTTCTCAACATAAATATAAGTTTGGCATTCAGTTGAGGAATTTTGTCCTTCTCTTCATCATTAGAGAATAATAAAGGGTTTACTCCAAACTCTGGCTGGGGAATTATGGGAGTTGAAGTCCACACATCTTAAGGGTCCCTATTTTGAAAAACACTACCTGAGAACAAGGGCTACAGAGCAAAACAAAGCAAAACCTTAGTCTTAAGATTATATTGCTTCGTGTAATCTATTTGTATTGCTGCCCAATTTTTTCGAGAGCATTCCCTAAAAGAATTGAGGGAGCCAATGTCTTTTGGAATGGGCTTTATTGTTAGTTCATTTTGATTAATAATTTGTTTTATTTAGTGGTATTAGTTTTGTTATTTTAATTACATTAAATGCATTGATTTTATTCTTGCTCTGTTGTTAAGTAGTTATAGACATTGATGGTTCATGCTATACTAAGATAATAACAACAACAACAATAGCAATAGCAATAATAATAAACAAATAATAAATGACTTTCATCTGCTGCTGCCAATGCATGTGCTACGATCAGTTGTATCAGTTCTTGGTCAAAGTGATTAAGTGGCTTGTAGATTTCAGAGTAAAAGTTTCTTCTTATTTTATATATATGAAATAATAGTTGGGTTTCCGTACTGTCTCATTTTAAGCAACAGCTTAAAATATTCTTGTTCAAATGCACCTTGGAAGAATTAGACTTCCTTTCAAATGGATCTTAAATACTCAACATTGTTTTTATTGTTTAGTTTATTATTTGAACTTATGTTTATTGAGCATTATTTTTAATACTTGTTGTGCATCCTTTTGGGCTACCTCAGATAATAAAAAATAATAATATCATCCATGGTACTTGAGCTGACTGATCACCAATACCTGTAAGTGTAAGTAATAGGAAAAAGCTTCTTAGTGCCTTATTCCTATGTAGGTCAGTTTAAAAAGCAATCACATTTTCCATGTTATTTTACTGCCATCTAGTGATAGAATTAAATATATTTTTTTGTCTTTAAGATCAGTATTTTTATGACTCACCTGTCTAATTATGGCAATGATCGATTGGGTTTATACACCTTTGTCAATCTGGCCAATTTTGTTCAAAGCTGGACCAACCTAAAGCTGCAGACACTACCTCCATTTCAACTGGCTCACAAATACTTTGAACTCTTTCCAGAGCAAAAGGATCCACTCTGGCAGGTAAGACATGCACCACAAGAGTCCTGTCGTTTTACCCGCTGTAAATTTTAAATTTAGCATATGTAATCAAATATTATTGATGGAAAGTATATAAGGTGTACATGATAAAGAATGAGGTCTTTTCTCTGCTTTATTTTTTATTCCTATTAATGCTGATGTAGTTTTTAACTGGATCAATGTTAATAGTAATAATATTGAAAATATGAAAACATAATATGAAAAAATTGCAATAGTATTCTATGGTCACATCAGTCAGAATAGAGCTGAAAGGGACCTGTGAGGTCTTCTAGTCCAACCCCCTGCTTAAGCAGAAAACCCTAGACCAACGGCACTAACTTTTGGGCACCAGGGACCGTTTCCATAGAGAGAAGTTTTCTGCAGACCAGAGAGGGCATGGTTTCATGTGCTGCCTGCATCCCGCAGATGGGGCTTCGCGTGTTTGTGTAGCCCAATTTCTGGGATGCCGCGGACCAGTACTGGTCTCCTAGCCATTCCAAACAAGTGGCTGTCCACTCTTCTTAAAAGCCTCCAGTGATGGAGCATGCACAATTTCTGAAGGCCAGCTGTTCCACTGGTTAATTGTTCTCACTGTCAGGAAGTGTCTCCTTAATTCCAAGTTGCTTCTCTCCTTGATTAGTTTCCATCCATTGTTTCTTGTCTTACATTCTTGGAAAATAAATTGACCCCTCTCCTTTGTGGCAGCCCCTCAAATACTGGAATATTGCTATTTAATATTTATTTGCTATGTATATGTAGGGATGTGGGTCTATATATATGTTGTACATAGTATGTTTAGGTGTGTGTCATGTATATGTTTCACTTTGAGAGCGGGCAACTAAATTTCATTATTTTATGTGTGCCATTGTGCCCACAATATAAAAAATGACAATAAAGGTTATTTATTTATTTATTTATTTATTTATGTCACCCCTAGTCCTTCTTAATCATAATAAGAAACAATTTGTCTTATACAAAGTATTTGAGCTAGAGAAATCTTCATGAATAAAGGAGAATAAAGCAGTAAAGGAAACTACTGGAATGTATTACTTCAGTCTTCTACACAATCCAGATACTTTGACATTGCTACTCTTAGAAGACTTGGCCAAAAATGGAAGTTCTAACATATCTAAAAGTGCACTTTACAAAAGGCTCTCAAATCTTCTGTTTAAATCAAAGCCTTAAATATTAGATTTTAATATTTAATATCTTAAATATTAAGAAAGTATCATGTAACTCAGTGGGATATTCATGAATAATCATGTAAGAAAGATAATATTAAGCCATAAATTATTCCAGTATCTTAATAAAAATAAGACATGGACTATATTTAGAGTAGAATAAAATAAGCTCATAAATTAATTGTAACGGAATAGTATTATTAATAGCAATATTCATTTTTTATTTTTCATAGATTAATAAGTGAAGACTTATTTTTCACTAGATGTATTTGGCTTCTGTATTTTCTTCAGTACAGCTAAACACTTGATTAGTGTTGTATAGATCAGTGCTAAAAAAACGAAAACTAATATAAGATCGCTTTTTCTCTCAATTTAGAATCCTTGTGATGACAAACGACATAGAGATATCTGGTCTAAAGAAAAAACTTGTGATCGTTTACCAAAATTCCTGGTTATTGGACCGCAAAAAGCTGGTACAAACTTTATACAGGGTGTGATTCAAGAACAGAAGCATGTGGCCTGGGATCCTATGCCAATATCTTTTTCAGATTGTCATAACTCCATCTCTCAAGACATGTAAAGCCAAGATGTTTGGACTTTTTAAATTATTTTTTAAATTGGAATGGGGGCAGCAAACTCTCATTGGATCCCCAATGGATCCTGAAACTCCAATAGATTCTGGTCATGCCCTCTTTGGGGAGTGGCATGCATGGTATGGTTCTTAAAACCACAGCCATGCTGTCACCTGCTTCTCAAGCAAGAGCTATGAGTCTAGGACAGTGGTGGCGAACCTATGGCACGAGTGCCAGAGGCGGCACTCAGAGCCCTCTCTGTGGGCACGCACGCCGTCACCCCAGCCCCTCCTCCCCCCGCAGACCCCTCCTCACCAGCAGCCCCCCAGAGGAGAGTCACTCCCGGGTGCGGCCCTGCAGAGCAGCGCAGCCAAACACATGGCAGCTGGGCAGATGATGCTGTGGAGGGCGTGGCCACCATGGCACTGCAGGGCCGCCTGGGTGATTGGCGGGCTGTGGATGGCCCTGAGGGCGGGCGGGGTGAGGGCGGAGCAGGGCGGGGGCGGAGCGGGGGCGGGCCGGTTTTTGGGCACTCGGTCTCTAAAAGGTTCGCCATCACTGGTCTAGGAGGACCTTCAAATTCTGTACCAGCTCAGCCAGAAAGAGAACCTCATCCAGAGTCAAAGATGACATATTTCCAGGGCCTGGGGTGGAGGCAAAAAGCCAAACTGCTTCAGGGTTGAGTATTGTCCTTTTGTTTTCATGCCGAACCCAAAAGTTTCCATTTAATGACTTTGCAATGTATTAGACAAAAACATTAAAGCAATTCATCTTTATTCTTTTCCCATATACAGTAGATGATGCTTGAATAAAAGTCAAAGAAAGCTCTTTGTTTCTTTGTTTCTTTGTTTGTTTTTCTTTAAAATACTTTGCTTTGCAAGATTCAATCTGAGTCGGTCACCCCGAACCACAGGTTATAAGTGACCGACCCAGATTGGATCTTGCAACATTATCCTGGGACACATATTTGCCTTCATACTTTGTTCTGCTTTCTACTTTGTTTTATTTGCTAGTGTAAATGTGATGCTTACTAAAGGAGCTGTTTAACCCTACATGAAATAAGGATCTGATTGACAGAGTGCAGAAGTTTCATCTCAACTCTTGGACTGTTACTCTTTTTGCAGGCACAACGGCGTTATATTTGTTCCTGATTATGCATCCTTCCATCATTAGTAACTCCCCCAGCCCCAAAACCTTTGAGGAGGTACAGTTCTTTAATAGAAATAACTACCACAGGGGGATTGATTGGTAAGATGGGCTACTAGTATGAATCTAAATCATTCTGTATTATGCACAATACAAAAAAACATGCCGTATCTAATGTGTGCAACTTAGTATGAACTTTTACAATTCTTCTAAAAATTCTGTGCGTATAAGGTAGTCCTCAGAAGCAAGTATAATTTTTCCTGTTTTTGCTTGGAAATTGGAATCTATATATGCAGTGAATTGCATTAATTGTGCAAGGACTCAAAAATTAATTTAAAAGTCAGCTGCATATTATTGTGGTGTAAATGCAAATATCTAAGCAGTCAAAAGTCTGAGTTTCCATTAAAAAAAATGAAACAAATTTTTATTTACTGAAGCAATATATTGAAATAGGAGTGAAAAGTCTGCTACATTTTTCATAGAAATTTCTAAGCACTTCCACAATTTCAAATCAATATTTTCTATATGTACTGCGGTATATGGTATTCCAACTTCATGGGTCTTTTTAAATGAACATACTTGAATCTAGCTTAACCAACCCATTTCTTTTTCCTCCTCTCTGAAACTTCCACACCTTCCCTACACAAAATAATGTTCACTGAAATCAGTGCACTTACTTACTGGAAAATGGAAAGTGAGTTATAGCAAGTTTCAAACAAGTTACTTTTTATTATACCAAGTCCACTAACATACATAAGTCATATTTCTACAAGTCCCATAAAATGAAAATAGAAAGTGTTACTAAAAACATACTTTAAAATTTTCATTTTGAAGACAAATTCTATACCATGGACTTTTAACTTTTAACAAAGGTAGTGGCAAAGACAATATGTAAGTACTATTTGAATCAATGCCAAGAGCCCTGAAAACAAAGGGAAATTTTGGTTGTATCACTTCACAGCTGCGATATATGTTACTCATTCTAACTAGTGTTGTAAGATGTCAAAAGTTCCAAGCAGATTTTTATATGATGTAAAACCCCTTGCTGTTTCTTTGTCATAAAGATGACAGAGTTACTGCTGGAATCTGACCAGTTTAAATCTAACTCAAACCAAATCACATCCAAATCTCCTTTTCTAAAGTTAACTTAAGATGTAATGCTTTCTATTTAGAAAATACAATTAGGTAGAGAACGACAAAGTTGAAAAATCACTTAACAATGTTCTATTTATAATTGGTTTCACATATATACAAAGTAGCAAAAATGATATGATTTGCTAGAAAAATAGCTTTAATATGCCCGGCATAACTTTCCCCCCCATATAATGCTGTACTAAAATATTTTTCATGTTTTGTAGGTATATGGAATTCTTTCCTACACCGTCCAATGTAACCACTGATTTTCTCTTTGAGAAGAGTGCTAATTATTTTCATTCTGAAGAAGCCCCTAAACGAGCTGCTTCTTTAATTCCTAAGGCAAAAATCATAACTATTCTCATTGATCCATCAGATCGAGCATATTCCTGGTATCAGGTATAAATTTTAACAAAATGCAACTTCTATGTATATGCATGATAAATTATGATGGTTTGCTTCTGTTATTCATTGCATGCCATAATTATAGTCAGAAATATGGATCATTATTGACAAGTCCATAATTGATAGACTTAAAAACTGTCAATGAAAGCTTTTTGATCCCTTCTTTAATTGTAATTCAGATGTTTATTGGGCAGAAAGTCATCTCAACTGAGAACTGACTGCTACAATTTAAGAATAAACATACTCAGCAAACAGAAGCCAACAATTGTTTTCAAAACATCAAGCAAGAGAAAGCTTTATTGCTAAAACAGAAAATATAACTCTTTATTTTTCTAAGATTCTGTCAAACAATAAAATGTCTTATCAAATGAAATAATCAGATTGTTCATTTCCATTTTTTTTATTTTTTTTATTCAAGAGTTGAAATACAAAAAACAACCAGGATCCATCCTCCAGATTGTTATGCTTAAAAACATTGAAACAAATATTATAAGTATTACATTTTACATACTTTTGCTTTTGTACTCTTTTATACTGGTTAATCTAACCCTTGTTAGTATTAAATCCAGCAAAATGCTTGCTTTGTATTTGGCCTTGAATCAAGGAGGTACAGTAGCTGCGTGGAAGGTGAATACTCAGAAATGAAGAAGCAGTTGTATATTCTGAACTTGAACTAACTTTGCCTTACAGTTGACATCCGTAAATTTGTTTTTCAGCACCAAAGATTTCATAAAGACCCAGCCGCTCTAAAATTTTCATTTTATCAAGTGATCACTGCAGGACATCATGCTTCACCAGAACTTAAGATCCTGCAGAAGAAATGTCTGATACCAGGATGGTTTGCCATTCACATAGAAAGATGGTTAACTTATTTTCCATCTTATCAGGTAAAACAGTATTATGTCTCAAACTATTCAGAATGTAATGAGTGCTCACAAGTTGTTTTTTTTTTTTTTCTGGGCCAGAGCAATAGATTGCCTCAGCAAAACTTCACCTGCAAATTGTTCTATTAAGTGGTGCCAGCCTGCATTCCAGGGACTGCAGCTTATCTAAAGATGGCCCACCCATACTGCATCCATTCCCTTTGTTATTCATTTTATTCTATTATGTGGGATATTCATGAATTTGCATCTGAGTGTAGATTGTCCAAAACCTGAATAGTATGCCCTTGTACAACCTGTATATTCCTTGGCCTGATAGACTCAATTTTCCTTCTCTCTTTTAAAGAATACTTTCCGCTTATGTAATCCTTTTGAAATTCTAGCTGTTTCAAACAGGACCAGCTTAATGTGGTTTCATGCTTTAGGCCACTACTAGCAATTCTTCATTGCTGTCATCCTATAGCTTCCACCAAAGACAGTATCTGGTTCACACAGTACATATCCCACTGTCTTTTAACTAGGGTAGACTTGAAAATGATGCTTGATCCCTCAGTTGTCCCAAATCTTAAGTACAGTTGGTTTAGATACTAGACAAAGCTGCTCAATCATATTCAAGAAAGTCCAGTTGCCTTTTGAAAAGTACCTTTAGACTCAACCGTATTGCAAAGGGAGTATGTTACAGGCCCAGACAACTGAGTTTCCCATTATGCTTCTAACAATAAGTGTCCCCTCCATGACTGATAATCTGTAACTTATTTATTTACTTAGTGTATGGCATCTACAGAGGTCATGCAATCACTGATGTACAAATTCAGCTTAAATAAAGCATCAGCAAATATATATCTGTATATATAAAAGATGTGGACAATACAATATATCAAATTAAGATAAAACCATAATGAAATCACTATAATATGGAGCCATAGAATTGCCGTAGGATAGATGTTATAATTCAATATCTAAAGAAGTTAACCATCTAACTGTTTCTGGTGTGGTTGCCATGAGATCATCCCAGGTGCCTTGAAATTTCCTGAGGAGACTTTCTTCAACTATATGTGTTCTAGTTTGTTCTGGAGCACCACAGTTGCATTGTGGATTCGCTGGCCCTCCCCCACTTAAAGAGCTTTGCCTTAGTTCTGGCATGGCCTGTCCTGATTGTATTCAGGTGGCTCCATATTTTTCAAGGCAACCGCATTCCTGGAAATGGATTTGTTGGATCTATGTTATTTGTTTGGTTGTGATTATTAAAAGTTGCCCATCTTAATCACCATTCTTCATCTAGATCGTAAGATTGTGATATGTTATCTCAAATTGGATTCCTAGACTTAAGCCTGGTGAAAGGTAGTGAGTCTAATATTTTATGCATTGGAAGATAAGGATATTTTTATAGTTTGCCATTTTGAAACTTGCATATACATTTTTCAAGGTAAATCACATTTAATTTCTTACTAATCGATTTGGTTTCTCTGGAAACCTCATTTTATTTCTCAGTCACTAGTTTCCAATTCAGATCAATTTCATGTAATGAAATCAACATTGATGAAACGTCAAATCATTAAAATTGATGATAAATATGGATTTAAACCTTATTCAATTTGTACATCCCTTCCTTTCTAAAACTGTACTTCACATACGTGAAAAAATAAGCTTCAATTTGCTGTTTATAAAATCTTGAATGCAGAATTGATTGTTGTTGTTTTTTTCTTTCTTTCTTTGCAGTTACTAATTATTGATGGACAGCAGTTGAGAAATGACCCAGCTATAGTAATGGAAGAAGTGCAGAGGTTTCTGGGAGTTACTCCTCATTACAATTATTCAGAAGCTTTAACGTGAGTTAAGTTGTTGATTTAACATATTATATACAATTAAATTGTACAGAATAAATAAATAAAGCAATTCATACAATTGTAATTTGGCTTGATAAATCAAAATATGCATAAATATTTTATACCTTCATATAAGCTATGTTTGAATCAGGCAGTCTATAATTAATGCTTATTTTTCTAAGCTAAGAAATTGGGGTTACAAGATTTAGAAGAAAGGGAAAACTATGATTAGAAATATTCTGCTTTACTTCTACAAAAAGAATATAAAAGAGCAATGTACATGGATACACATACAAAGGAATACACGCCTTGGTCAAATATCCTATTTAAAAGCCATAGTATAATTGTTTCTTTATTTCTTCTCTCTAAAACATTTTTTTAAACCCTTTTTCTCAAAAAGTTATACTTCTAACATTTCTCTTAGAAGTACATTCCCAAAGAAACAATTAACATATCAATCAATGAATGATAAATTATTATAATTAATAACAAGTGTATTATTAATTTGATAATATCAGCATTATATTTTGGGATTTGCTCAAATACTACTCCATTAAACCAGAAGAACACTAGCAACTATTCACCACCATTTCCTTTAAATTTCCTTCCTTTAAAATGAATATAGTGAAGTATTTCAGAGTGGGCAGAAGCTGAGACAAAGGAAGGACTGCATCCGGTAAACTGGTTCTGCCTTTTAAACTGGCAAATAGAATGATATGCCTTTTTTCCACTTACAGCAAAAGATTTTTCATCCAAAAGCAAGAAGAACCAAAACTCATCTTCTTTTCCTTTGATAGAAAAACACAATGCTAACATCATTCACATGGCATCCAGTGTGTCAGTAATAAATAATTACACACAGAGACCATTTGAACTTAAACCATTTATTCACTTGCCCTTGAAAAGAGATTGATAACCTTGGTCTGTGTCTTTGTATGGGATCTTAATATCTGTTCTCATAAGAAACACTCAGAATAATATGGTGTCCATTCCTAGCTCTCTTTCGTGCCTCTGAGTCAACTCTACTTTTGTTTGTTTGTTTTGTTGTGGCACGTATAGCAAATTAACTGTAATTACTGAGAGATAAAGTTGATTGTCAGCAAAAGAGAAAATGGATCAGATTCACTTCTAGAGCAGTTCTGTTCAGTTTTCTACTTCTTTTACTTCAGAGCGCTTAACCTGAAATATTGTGAATTATTACCAACTGCATCTAAATCAAAGTGCTCGTCTTTCTTTCTTGGGCAAAATGATTTGTTAAAATGTTTCCATTTAAAACAACTCGTTTTTTCAAAAGCTCTTATTTCAATCCAGCACTCTTACTTTTTCGAATTATTTTAGCCTTGGATATTCTTATTTCAGTTTATAAGCTAGCAAATAACCAACCAATTTTGCTGAAACCAATGACACCAAATGTGGTGCACGTTTGTTACAAATATAATCCGTACAATGAGGTAGTGTAAACCTAGAACACGCAGTGATCTCCTAAGCATCCCACTGTTGTGTTTGTGAGGAGGCAGAGACAATGTATTAGTTATTTCTTTCAAGAAATGTGCTGATCATTGACTTAGTACAATATGCAAACCAAGCCAATATTGTATATGATATCAAATCCTATTTGGCATTGAGCATGAAAATCGTTGTTATATATTATCAATAGATTATCAAGATAATCATTGATACATATGCATAAATGTGAACATTAGGAAAATTTTATGTATCACAACCTGTAAATTATGTATAGAAGATAGAAATACATCAAATCAATCCATATGTGTATATTTTAATGCTTTACAATCTAATTTTCTTGACTTGAAAAATCCTGAGAATAACATGGTCTGCCAAACATTTTGATTAAGAAACCTTAAAATATATTCTCTATAACTTTGTATATATTCTTTATAACTCTGTTACACTGTGCCAAATTGGAAGAATAGTGAGTCGGATTATCAATCTGTCTTGGCCTTGCAAGAACTTTCTGGCAAAAAAAATATCCATTCTATCCTGGAGATTCCAGATTCCAGATACCATACCTGAAATGTGAAAAATCATATGCTCAATCATTAAGGTGTAGATTTATCTTGTATTTTGTCTCATTTGATTTCTCTTGTGAGCGATAGTCTTTTTCCTGCTCTTCTACTTCCCAGGTGTGGAGAAAATAGCTGATACTAGGAGAATAAAGAAGTCAGGCAAACAATTTTTTGTTCCTTCTGTCAATATATTCTGGACCTCCATTAAAAAATATGAATGAGGAGTAATAACAATGTCCTTCCTATAGGACAGAACAAGATAGTAGCTGGCTGAATTACTGGCTCCAGTCATGTTAATTCCATCTGGAGGTCATAAAGAGTAGGCTTAAGGTTATTCAGACAAGGCAATAAAAAGGGTTGACTATCATTTGCCTAACTAGGAAATGAAAGCATTTATTGGGTTTAAATGTAGTATATGTTTCAGGTTTGACTCACACAAAGGTTTTTGGTGTCAACTTCTGGAAGAAGGAAAAACAAAATGTCTTGGAAAGAGCAAAGGGAGAAAATACCCTCCAATGGACTCTGAGGTAAAGCCTTATTTTAGATGTACAATGGATAAAGTCCACTACATTGAAATACAACAAGTTTTGTGGGGGAAAACTTTGCCCTTTAAATTTGTGGCACTTAAAAATGTGTTGCTGGTACTGGATTGTGCCCATTTAGGACACAATCACATATGGATTGTCATTAAAAATTACTTAGTATTTAGCAGAAATAATTAATTTTATCTGATCTTACTTGCTAATCATGCATAATCTGCTCCCATTCTACTAAGGCTGGTTGCCTCTATATTTATTTTGAGGAAAAATGAAGAATATTCAAAGAAATCGAATCTTATGTGCCAATCTGTAAGTTAAGAGGCTTTCCTATAACCCAGAAAGTCAAATCATTCAGTGTTAAAATATATTCGCTGGACTAGCTGAAAAGTTGTGCTGAGAATAATTATTGATTTCATGCATTTATTTCATTCATTTCATGCCACAACCCCACAAGATGCTCAGCAGATTTAATATACATTTAACATATTCCTAATAAAGAGTATTGACAGAACTATTTCAAAAATGGGTTGAAAATCACTGATCAGTTGTTTGGGAAGGGGAATTACTAAGCCAGCATTTTATGCTTCTTGAGCTTATAAATCAAGTGTAATATTTTTAAAAGGACACAAATATGCAACCTAGATACTGAAATTAAAAGGGAAATCATGTATACTTTCTCATCTTTCTTCCTGGTATGCAATTTCTGCTAGATGGATAAGAATATTTGTTTGTTCATTAGTCATCTATTAATATTTATATATTTTTCAAATGCAAATAAGTGAAAAGGTAGATAGAAGTATAACTAAGGCAACTGCATTATTTCACTAAATAAAATGTCAGCTTTTGTATCCACCAGTGCAGGGTTTTTCTGTCAAGCTACTACAGAGATCACAATGTGGAACTATCAAAGCTTCTACACAAATTGGGACAACCACTACCATCATGGCTGAGACAGGAGTTGCAAAAAGTGAGATAGCACAAGGACTCTTCTTGACTTAAAATACGAACAATCTTAAGTTTCCAGGAAAGTTTATCGGAACTAAAGCTCTTCAACCGGAAACAAAAGATTGAGATATGTGTGTTATATTGGCAACTGGATTCTAAAAAATTATATGCATTTATCTCTAACAGTACATTGGTTTCATAACAATAGAAGGATAGATGGATGTAGCACAAAGCTTAATCTATCATGACCTTCAGCTCTGTCGGAAATATGAAAATGCATCATGTAGCTCCTATTCAATGCAATAGGGTTGGTAAATGGATTATTCTTAGAGACCACCCTGTACATGTGGCATCAAGCAGAAAGTTTCAAATGTTTGGGTTAAATTTCAAGAGAGGATCTATATAATGATTCAAAAACAGAAGAAATATTTACAATTTTATATAGTTTATTCCTATCACTTTAATAATATTGTATGTGTGTCTCTCTCTCTCTGTCATGTTGATTTTGTAAATTACCTCCTCTGCTCAGTTTTCAAATAGTTGAATTACAATGCTGACTTTTTTAAAAGGTGACAAAAATGTAGCACAAAATGCCAAGCTTACTCCCACTTCACAGTTCTGGTTTCAAAACATAGAACCAGATTTTAAATCAGTGAATGTGGAGTAAAAATAGGTATTATTTTAAAAAGTAAGGATTCCTCCCAATTGGCCTAAATTCTGGGAATAACATCAACATAATAAAGAAGCAGTTTGCCATTGCCTTCTTCCAGAACTTTTTTTGAGACTCCTCAGTCCAACTCATGGCTCTGAAATTTTCTGGTTGCTTCCATCTAAGTTTGACACTACTTAGTTATTGAAATCAGACAATGGGTAATATTAGTAGGTAAGAATTATCATTACTGGAATATGCGTCTATGAGAATACATTGTTTCTATTCATCATATCATCAGAATTGGGAGTTTTTGTGGCTGTGAAGATTTCTAGAAGAGATGGATGGGTGCCTTAACTCAGCTGCTATGCTAAATCAGGGCAAAAAATACATATCCATCTGGATATGGATCAGGAAAAGTGCTAGATACTGGAGTGTTCCTGCTGTCTCGTGTTCATTCCATTATCCTTTGGGAGATATTGTTTTGTAATGTAAATGATTTACATATTAAAACCAAGAACTTATAGGATGCTAACATGCCCACCGTTCCCTTAGTTGTCACCAGCTTTTACATTCACACAACTGTTTATGTACAGAGATCCCACAGTCCTGACTGACAGCAAGAAAATGAATATGTTCACAAACCACTTTCAACAGAGTGTTGTGGCAATCACGGTTCCATTAGAAGCACAGAGACATTTGAAGCCACAATAAAGTTATATTGATTTAAGTATGCAATCGCTTCTTTCTCGCTTGTACCCCATCCCTTCCACTTGCCTAAATCCTATTCAACTAGGCTGGCCAAGCAGTAGCTAGAAGAATGGAGGCAATGTTTTCATCCAGAACCATTCAAAAGCTGGTGGGCCTCAGAATTCCGTTATCTTCCATAAAGTCCTTGTTTTGTTGATGTAAATTTGACAGCTGTGGATAGGATTAAGGTTCCCAGACGGAATTAAGGCTTTCTGGTTTTTCCCACTAGACACACAAAAATCATAAATGCTTAGAAACTAAGAAAATATTTAGATCACAATTTAAAAGAAAAAGATCAAGAGAAAGAAGATAAAAACCAAACATTTTTATGCCTTCCGTTTTACCTGGGGAAAGCATTGGACATATCCATCCTATTATTAAGCCCACAATTGATACTAATCAATCAAATAAAAGCTAATAAAGCATATAAAAATAAATTTAAACAAATAATGTGCTGTTTTGCCTTCAAAAGCAATATGCACACTTTTCATTTTAAAGATGTGATGAAATTTCGGCTGGTATTAAGTAGCGATGATCAATGTTTTTAGAAGACTACAAAGATTAAATACTATTATAAGCCAAATTTACCTTACTACCATTTGTCCCATGGTGCTTCACATCAAAACAATATTGTCAGTATTGGTTGAATGTAAGCTAAAATATATACGAGGAATAAAAACATTGTTCTGTTCTATTGAAATCCATATAGTTAATGAAATATATAAAATGTTGCCCAGCCAAAGTTAACATTTTCTTAGTTTAAATATTCTTTAAAAACACTTCAAATTGGTGTGGGCTGAAAGATATCCACAATTTAGAAAGCGTCTTTAGTAGGAAGCGTCTTTAGCTTTAGCCCAATTTCCATCAACTATTAGAAATCAGCACTTTAATATGATGTACAAGATTTTCTACTGTACCTCTGTCATGACCTTTTGTGTACAAATGTAACATTGTTCTTGGACATGTATGCAATCTCCTGTTCATTTGTGAAAAGATTTTTTTGCTGAAGAGTGATTCACTTCCCCTTTATACTGTAGAGGTGCAGTCATTCCTGCACAATACGATAGAACTGCAGAGAACTTTTATGTGGGGTTTTTTGTTTTTTGTTTTTGGTGGTATCTGAGTAATGGGATCTCATTAGCTGAATGTTTGCATATAGAGAGAGTACATCAAAAACCGTGTTTCTATCAAGCGGCCCCTTCCAGATATGGGCTGAGAAATTTTGAGTGTTTAATTCAATACATCTAGAAGTATGGGGAAAGGCTACCCTAAAATATTAAGTTCCTAAAGAATTACTCTGCAATATGTAGTGGTTCTGTAGCAAAGGTTTCTGAATAAACACTACAATGTGAGCCAGTATTCTGTAAATTTTGGTCTTAAGCATTCAAAAAATTACATCAGCATCTAATATCTTGCTTAAGTGAGAGTTCAGGCCAATGTAGGCATATGTGGGTATATACCCACAAAAATAGAGACATACGTATATTTCACAAATCCTTCATAGTAATTTACAGAATAATACTGATGTGACTTGAGTTGGCTGTAAGAAACAAGTGAAAATAAAAATTAATGTTAAAACAATTTGTCAGATATGTTAAAGGGAGACAGGTAAAAGGAATAGAAACACGGATGTTAATGACATATTCCAAGAAAAATGCATATTTTTCTATTGCAATATTTGCCCAGTTCTGCACATCAGAAAACTAATATTAATATATTGTACAGATTATACTTTATTATTGCTAAAATGTGAAGCTTCCTCAGGAAGAATAAAATATTTCAGTGTTGATAGATGTAATATTCTTCTCATTCACATTGAATGAAAATCTATGGAAATGTATTTCTCAATATTTTTAAAATAAAATAAAACTGGACATTATTCTGCTAGTAGCATGATTTCTGCACCAATAAATTAAGAATTGTTTTAGGTGTGCTAAAGTTATACACACATTCCATTAGAACAGTACCAGACATGCTTTTAATGAGCAGCATAAATCGGATTGTAAAGTCATATTTTTGCTTTATAACTCATATTTAATTGATCATATTTAAATGATTTTAAGGTCATAAATGCTTGCATACTGCTAACATTTTTAGATCATAGAAATCCTTGCCCTAGTGATGAATAAATGTCACTATGATTTCTGCCTGATATTTAATCCACTTTATGAACGTTCAATGATGTTGGCAGTTCATCTACAGGAAAGTTATATTCTTTTCTTGGAAACTTGGGAAAAGACACAAAACTACTGTTTTAAGATATGGTCCAAAACATTTATTTCTATTTCTAGTATAAAGCCAGGAATATATTTTCTCATTTTCATGCAAACATATAATACTAGATAAAAAAATTAACTGAGCTAATACAGGGAAAAATGGGCTCATGCTGAATTTTATATTTTATCCAAAAACAAAGAGTCATTCTATTTCTTTAACCTGCATAGATTTTGAAACAGGTTGTTGTTATTTTAATGAGTATCTTGCAAATATTTTACAATGTTTGCACAGAAGTAAAAAGTATTCTCAAAAATCGCTACTCAAGTGCATGTAAATTTAACTGACGATTGAGCAAAGAATTTTTACTTAGCTCTCCCCCTTGAGATAAGAAGATAGAAAAGATTCTGGAGCAGCACCAGAATTCTATATTTGTTTAGGAAAGATTTTTAAAAAAGATAAACAATAGTAAGAAATATTATTTCTGCAGGATCCAATCTGGGCCGGTCATCGGGACCCGAGGTTTAGTCTTCTGGAGCCCGTCCTCAGGAAACTTCTCTGTCACCAGAACGTAGTAGAGAGAAGTTCTCCGAGGATGGGCTCCTGCACGAGTCCGAAAGCTCGGAAGATAAAACCTCTGATCACGGTGACTGACCCAGATTGGATCCTGCAACATTCTCCTGGGACACGTATTTTTGCTTTCATTTGTGATATTCTTTTTCAACTTTTCAATTACTAGCCCTCCAGATGGGTCAGGCTAGTAATCCCATTATCCTTGGACAACTTGCTGGTCATTCAGAGAGTAGAGAATAACCACTGCAACCTTTTGAACACATCAATTGCAAGCCCAATCTAATTCACAAATTTCTGATTCCAATAAACATGAATTTACTGTGTACAGACAGTCCTCAGCTTATGACTACAGTTGGGACCACAATTTCTGTTGCTAAGCAAGGCAGTTGTCAGGCGAGTCATACACAAGCGAGTCTTGCCGTGGTTGTTTGCAATTGTTAAGTGAATCGTGGTTGTTAAATGAACCCAGTTTCCTCCATTTACTTTGTTAGAAGCTAGCCGAGAAAAGTCACAAATGGCAATCACATGACCCTGGAATGGTGCAACTATTGTAAATATAGGCGTGAGCTTAAATGGACTCCAGAAGATGGTAGAGGACAGGAAGGCCTGGTAGAACGTTGTCCATGGGGTCGCGATGGGTCGGACACGACTTCGCAACTAACAACAACAACAAGCACCCGAATTTCGATCATGTCACTGTGGGGGGTGCTGAGACTGGTAAGTCATTTTTTTCAATGCTGCTGTAACATTGAGCTGTTGCTGAATGAATGGTTGTAAGTCAAGGACTATCTGTAAGGAATTATTTCCACAAGTATTCTATCTTTAAAAATTGGAGAGTTATTAGATATATTGAGAATACATATACACAGGCATATTTTCCTGTCTATAATTTCAGAAATAGGGCGATGGATGTCTTGAACCCGGGATCGCCTTCTGTGACAAAGTTGGTATTTACCAAAACTTAAGCATACCTATGATATGTGGCATGATGGTATGTTCCTTGCTCTAGGTCAGGCCTAGAACATAGAATAATAGATTTTGAAGGATCCTCAGAGATCTTCTAGTCCAACCCTCTGCTCAAGCAGTAGACTCTATACCATTTCAGACAAATGGTTGTCCAGTCTCTTTCCAAGCCTCCAGAGATGGAGCACCCACAACTTCTGAAGGCAAGCTATTCCATTAGTTCGGGGGTAAGCAACCTTGGCTCTTTTATGACTCGTGGACTTCAACTCCCAGAATTCCTGAGCCAGCCATGCTGGCTCAGGAATTCTGGGAGTTGAAGTCCACGAGTCATAAAAGAGCCAAGGTTGCCTACCCCTGCTCTACGTGAAGTTATTTTTGTTCTGGACAAAATTAAATCCTGTCTATAATAAATTCACATCTAGTTTTATTGTCAGCCCATAAATATATTTTCTTTTTCTATAAATACAGTAATCTGACCATATTCACCCTGTCCATTTCATTTTTTTAAAAAGTGTCACCTTTTTGCCTGCATATTGATTTAATGTAATTAATTCCCTGCCTTTCAATTCAGTAAAAACTTTTAAAAGAACATTTAGAATAAAAGACCAGGAAGCATTTAATAATAACAAAACAAACAATCTTCACTGCATTACGAACTTGAGGGAAAATACATGGTTTAGCCTGATATTACTTGCCAGAGTTGGCATCAAACTTTTCTGGGAAGGACTTTATATATCTAAGGCAAGGCCCTCTCTTCAACATTAATCATCCCATCATTAATCATCAAAGGCTAGATCAGGGGTAGGCAACCTTGGCTCTTTTATGACTCGTGGACTTCAACTCCCAGAATTCCTGAGCCAGCATGGCTCAGCTTGGAAACCTCTCCCTTTCCCCTCAGCATGGCTGGCTCAGGAATTCTGGGAGTTGAAGTCCACGAATCATAAAAGGGCCAAGGTTGCCTACCCCTGGGCTAGATCAATAAGAAAATTATTTTAATAATAATAATAATAATAATAATAATAATAATAATAATAATAATAATAATAATAATAATAATAATAATAATAATAATAATAATAATAATAAGTTGGAAGGGATCTTGGAGGTCATCGAAGTTCTGACAGATACTAAGGACCCAGATAATAATGGGAGATTTGAATTTTTTTAAAAAAATCTTTAAATTGCCTTTGGTAAACCATAGAAAAACCATAATAGGGCTTGTATCCTGCTTATTAGATTTCCATTAGTTATCTGGTTGAGAACAGAAATGCTGAATGTCATAGATTTTTGATCTGGTATAAATGGTTGTTCTGAACTATTCTAACTCTGTAACATGAATATATTTCAAGTTGTTAATTCCACTTCATTATCAAGACCTTGTAATTACCAGATGTCTTGAAATCTGTGAATTGATACAGTATAATGTATTAAAGAAGCTCACTCCAATCAAATCCAGCAACAAGGAGACAGAAGAAGAGATATAATAAACTTGAAAAGATTTGATTCAGATTGGAGATTGAGGATTTGAAGAAGGCACGAGTCAGTTCAAGTTTAACTTCATTCAAACTGCAGTAAAAGTCCATTAAAAGAAGATTTGTATCCACTGGAAGAAATATCAAATACTGTAGTAGAAGCTGCCTCATTGTCTGGGGCAGAATAAGATGAAAATTGCAGGTATTTTTTTGCAGGTATTCACCCTGCTGGGTTTCAAGTAATGCTTTAAAAAAAGTAAGGCCCTCCTTTTCCATTTGCTTTTATGGAAGCTAAATATCAACATGACATTAAAAAAATTATTGTTATGTTTCCATCCATGGAGTGCCAGGCTGCCTCTGATTGATTGCTTTTTTTGGAATGCCAAGAGAGTTGCCAAGCTTGGGTCCATTCGTCACTGGTTGTGCCAAGCTGTATGGGCCACACTTTGACAAAGTTTGGCATTTCCTTGGCAGGACTTTAAACAATGACTGTTGACTTTTCTTTGTATGGAATGTAGATTTTTGTTTCTTCTAATTGCTGACTTTTTGGGATATCTGGTTGGCAAGCCTGGCTCCTCCTGAAAAGGATTTCAATCAGTACTGGCAGAACTCCGTTATCATCAGAGTTGTGACATGTTGCCACTGTTATATAGCCGGGATCTCCAAACTTGGCAACTTTTAAGACTTGTGGACTTCAATTTCCACAATACCCCAACCAGCCAATTCTGGGAGCTGAAGTCCACAAGTCTTAAAGTTGCCGAGTTTGGAGATCCCAGCTACACACCAAAATAAATTTACCAGGTGCAGAAGAATCATGTTGGCAGAGCGAGATTCACTACCACAAAGACGGGTAGACCACAGAGCAAGTGGCATTTGTAGTTTGTCCACGTACACAACATAATACATTTTTGGAGCAACACGTGTCAGTAATGGCTCAGCACCATTCACTGCTTGTAAAGAGCTTTAAATAAAGCCTCTGAATTTAATTTGACTCCTGGTGAATGAATTGTGTAGTATTTCTGGCAGCATTATAAAAACATCTTGCTATATCCTTCCAAGTTTTTTTATACTACCCGGTCTAGCCAACACCTATCCAAACAATAACCAAGCTGACAGGGCTTAACTTCTGAGACCAGCCAAGGTCAGCTAAGACCAGCCGTGCTGACGCATCAAAACTCTGAAATTTGCTCAAATTGATGCAGAATTCAAAAGTATGGTTTGATCCAAGTGTGTGTCCTGAAATTGAATTTTTCTTTAGAATATTGGGTGCTGACCTGTACCACCAGAGCCAGCACGGAAATGTAATATCCCATTAGCACAAGAGAAAGCAAAATGAAAGCTTGCAGGTGACCTCCTTAAAGAAAATAAGATAATCAAAGAAAAATCAAATGCTAATTCCCAGATCCCTTGTTCCAAGAAGGAATGAAACAAACCTGTGGGAATCAGGAATAATGTTAATTTTTAGAAATTGTACAACAAATTGGATCAATCTTAATTATGTCCCCTATTCCCAAAAGGTGTAAAACAAGCTTTTGTGGCCTGGACTAATATTAGCTGTAGTTATTAACTAAGCCATAGTTACTTATTCCAAAACAGTAACTTTTGACTTCTTAAAATCAATATACACTTGTCGAGACTCATTATCATACCCCCACAAAACTGCCTTAAATGAAAGCATTAACAACTAAGGGCCAATCCATTTACTCAGAGTTGATTTGATACCCGCCAAGGGCAAATCAGGTTCTTTGTAGCTTCTGTTTTATCTTTATTTTTTTTACAAACGTACAGCTGCAGTGAGCCTCTAAAGATAGACAATCAGAACAGCCACAGATGATGAAAGAGGATTTCCAAGTGATTTGGAAAGAAAATCATAATACAAGAAGCCAAGATATGAGTAACCAGAAGAAAGTCCAGGACACACAGCTGCTAAATTAAGAAACAAGCTTGCATAATGAAGAATTGCAATATTGCACTGAACCTTCACACAGCTGTTCCTTTTTAGAACCACCCTCTGCATCCAATTGACTATGTCTGGATACTTTAGCTATCTGTAGATTTAGGGGTCCGGTGCCCTAGAAGTCAGAAGTTTTATTTCAAGAGCATCATACCTCAGCCAAATAATTTTCCCAGGATTCTTTTCAGGCCTCATCACCTCCAAGCCATTTGTCCAAGATAAAGAACAGGCTTCTCATTTGCACATTGTTGTCAAAATTGCATTTTCACAGTTTTCCAGAAACTTTCAGACAATAATAACCCCATTTCTTCTGAGTTACCCTGAAAGTAGTTAAAACAAGACAAGTGTTTGCAAAGAAAAATACAAATAAATTAAAATTCCTCCTCTACCCCTCACACACATATTTTTTTTCCAGCTATTCGTTTAGACAAGAGTGATGGTACCATCTGGAAGGTATCCCTATATGAAAGGAAATAGACTGATCACCCAAATACAGAGAAAATTAAGATGAAGATGCTTCAATCATATTTCTAGAGCAGGAGTCACCAACCTGTGGGCCGTGAAGGGATTGCAACCAGGCCCTGGAAACAGCCAGCAAGCACGCATATGTACACACGCATCCTCACTTGCGCAAGCAGCGGGCAGGCGCCTGTGCACACTCCATTTGCGTGAGCAGCAGGCACATGTGTGTGCCGCTCATACAAATGGAGCTGCATGCGCACACATGTTTGTTGGCCACTAGCTTAGAACCATCCCCTCTCTCCCCCCCCATGCCAGTGTACAAAGCTGGAAATGTTGGGGAACTCTGTTCTAGAGTGCTCAAATGTATCCATGGTGGTGAATAATTTAAGACTTAAAATCAGAGTGATCACCAACTCTTCTAGAAGCATCATAACCTATATAATATCCATAAATTACAATAAAAATCTAAACCATTAGATAGCAGTTTTCTGAATCTTTTTGCTATCATTCAGGTAGTATGAAGTCAGATATGGTAGCCTAAAACTGTATTCAGTAGCAGTATATCTAAGATTATACCAAATGCTGGAAGTAAGCCATATAAAAAGGCTGTTTTATCCCAGTTCAATGTTTTTCAACTTGCCAACTTCAAGTGTTCAGTTCAATCTCCAGAATATCCCAATCTCACATTTTAAAGTCGACAAGTTTGAAAAATTCTGCCCTAAGCTTTCGAAACTCTGACACCTAAAATAATTTATTAGATAGTCATTAGATAGTCCACTCTGGTGCCCTTTTGATTATTCTTTTTCTGTACTTAAAACTGAGCTCCTTTTAGTTCCCAGGTTCAAATTGCAAATTTTTATTTGTCCTTAAGTGTTGACTTTTGCTGTATTTATTTCAGGATTTTCTGTTTTGATGTCAGAAGTCTAGATCTATAACTAGTTCATTATCTGTTTGTCAGAAGAGATTATTTTTGGTGAGTCATGAAACAAGCAATTGACTTTTTACATTTCTGTGCTCTTTGATGAAGGGCAACAATTTTATGGTAGAAGAGTTTAACAAATGTATTTTAACAACATTATTTCATCTATATAACCCAGAGTAATTCCTAATGGCTTTTGAGTTGAAAAGAAATGCCTTACTAGTGTTAATTGTTCCAGTCAGAATGAACAAAATTCAGAAGAAATAAATAACATCAAGGAGCATCCAGGGTAAAAAGAATCATTCTTAAAACCAAAGAGAAAAAAAAAAAAACTTTCACAAATTGTTGTCAGTTAGGCTTGTAAATGCATTAGCTGGCATGCAGATTGCACAGCAGTCTGGAAATACTGAATTGAATTATTGGAACAGCTGAACTGGGTAACTTTTGCGTAAGTGGTCAAATGCTATACATTTTGTATGTGGACACAAGAATTATTTTAGATAATCTGAATCTGAATGCTCTTCATTGCTGGATCTGATAGCTTCCACTTAAATGAAAAAGTCCAACCTGGCTTCATAAAACTGAAATTACAAAAAAGAGTTTCTCAATAAGAATATATTATTTGCTAAAAGCAGACGGATTTTAATATAAAGACAACAAAACACGTTAACCAGGTATCAGCAGCTAGCACCACATGGACAACCTTTTGCAGGCTTGGAAGCTAAGCTGGTTCTAGGGTGGGTAATAGTTAGGAACCATCCCAGAACTATAAGCTGGAATGGTGTCAAAAGCATTCCAGAAGAAGACAATGGCAAGTTGTCATATGATTGCCAACAGTCCCTTCCAAGGTCCCTTCCAACACTTGTTATTTTTGTGTGGGTGTGCGATATCTACTATTGCCACAAGATGTCTCCATTTCTTCAGTCATTTCTTTGCTCTTTAGATCCAACGGTTTGGTTTAGGTGATTTAAAACTGACTATAAAAACAAAACCTGGGTGAAACAACATCTTAACAGCCTTTTTGAGTGGTTCATTTCTAAAACATACATTTCTCCTCCATAACTTTCCTGGCAGTTGTCTATTATTCCAGAGCCCTCCTCCCTTAAAATGTTCAGATTGCTGCACAGATAGTAACTATGTATTTGCTACAAAGGCCTATAAAATATTCCCTATAATGAAATTAATGTCGAGCAATAAAAATCTAAGAACTGCCATGCTTACCTGCTACCCCTAACAGATATTTTGCTTTTAGAAACTAAAAAAAATATCATCCTTTGGTACCATGGGCACCGACACCATGAGCGGTGGTGGCACAATGGTTAGAATGCAGCATTGCAGGCTAACTCTGCCGACTGCCAGCAGTTTGATCCTGACTGGCTCAAGGTTGATTCAGTCTTCCATCCTTCCGAGGTCGGTAAAATGAGGACCCAGATAATAATCTCTTCGTATTTTTTTTAGTGGAGGACTTATTTATTTATTTATTAGATTTATATCCCATCTTCATTCCAAAGCTCAAGCCTGCTCTGTGTCTTCATCATGCCACACATCAACCTTTCCCAAAATGGTGCAACTACTAATATAAACTTTATCAACTTCAGCCTGCACAGATATTAGCAAGAACGATAGCATTTAGACTTATATACTGCTTCATAGTGCTTTACAGCCCTTTCTAAGCAGTTTACAATATGCTGACCCACTAAAAAAATACGAAGAGATTATAGAGCCTTTGTTTAACCTTTTAACCTGATTTCTTCTTGAAGTAGAAGACATAAATAACATGTAGAAGTCATACTGATTGTGATGAGGAAAGATATATAGAGGGGACCAGGTTGGGAAAAGAGAAGAGTTTCTTTGATGTTTTTTTTTACATTAAAGCCAAAACAGGAAAGTTTTACTGATAATTTTCCTGTATAAAAAATATAATGCAATGAGAATACTCATAGCAAAAATAAAAAATAAAAAAATCCTTTCATTCATATGATTTATTCCTATCCAGCTACCACCTTGTGATCGTTTCAAATTTCAATACAATTTTGAAAGAAATATTATAGTTAAGTATCTCAATGTGATGTTAAATTATATTCCTAAAACTTGGAATCTTATCAAGACCTTTGAATTTTTAAATATGCAGAATGAAACAATTAAATGGACATTAAGCACCTGTGCATTAATTCAGCCTTCCAGACACTTCCTGGCCCAGATGATAAGGATAGAATTCAACTCTGAACATACGTGAAAGGATAATAATCCTATTACTCTGGAATTTGAGAGAGTTTGTTTCCAAAGTGGGTTGACTTCACCGGATTTATACCTATGACAGCAGTGTATTATTTTACACAACTTGGAACTCAAACTGAGAGAGAAATTGCTCTTTGAATAACAGAATAAAAGAGATGGAAGGGACCTTGGAGATCTTCAAACCCCTGCTCAAGTAGGAGACCCTATATCATTTTAGATAAATTGCTCTTTTTTAAAGCTTGCAGTGATGAATCACCCACAACTTCTGGAGGCAACCGTTCCACTGGTTAATAGTTCTCACTCTCTGAAAGTTTCTCCTTAGTTCTAGGTTGAATCTCTCTTTGATAAGCTTCCATATTTACTTCTGGTCTTGCCCTCAGGTGCTTTGGAGAACAGGTCGACATCGCTCCCCCCCCCCATCTCTGTGGCAGCCCCTCAAATATTGGAAGATTGCTATCATATCAATTTTTTTAAAGCCTCCAGCGATGGGGTACCCAAAACTTCTGAAGGCAAGCCATTCCACTGGTTAATTGTCCTCACTGTTAGGAAGTTCCTCCTCTTCATAAGACAATTTCTCTTCTTCATAATAACGATTATGGACTTCTTCAGCAGAACAGAACACTGAGTATATTTCTTTCCATGAACAATTCTCTGATAATTTCTGGGCTCACACTAGCTATATTTTGGACCTGTTCTAACAAAATTCATGGTGGCTGCAGGTACTTCTCAATTTGAGACCACAAGTGGAACCAGAATTTCCATTGCTAAGCAAGGGAGTTGTTAAGTGAGTCATCTTTTAAGCACCAGGAAAATCAGAAGATCCAGACAGTTCAAATGGGCATAAAGATTTATTGCAAGCTTAAGCTCTCTACAAGAATCTGAACTACTAACAGCCAAGGGAAATTAGCGGGAGATAAGAGTAGAAATAATTCAAGATCTCTTGTGGTGCGAAGGGACTCATAACTGATGACACAGTTGACCCTCCCTTGGGCTCAGCCTGGTCATCTCCTGCATTATGCCTGATTTTACAACCTTTTTTGCCATGGACGTTATCAAATCATTCCAGTTATTAAGTGAATCATGTGGCCATTAAGCAAATACAGCTTCTTTCATTGTCTTTCATTTTTCATTGACTTTGCTTTCTGAAAGCCAACTGGAAAGGTCACAAATGGTGATCACATGACTCTGGGACATTGCAACCATTGCAAATACATGCTGGTTGTCAAAACTTTGATTATGTGATCATGGGGATGCTGCAACAGTTAAGTGTGACAACCAGTCATAATTCATTTTTTTCAGTGCTGTTATAACTTTGAACAGTTGCTAAAAGAATGGTTGTAAGTCGAGGACTACCTTTAATGTTATCAAGCATTGCTAGTCAATGCTAACTCTCTAATACCCACCTCTGTGTATTAATGATTCACCTGTGGAGGTGGTTAGCAGCATCAAGTTTCTGGGTATGCAGCTAAGAAGTAGGCTAGCTTGATCGCTCAACAGTGAGACACTGGTGAAGCGGGCACAGCAGATCCTGCATTTTCTGTGTATCGTGAGAAAAGCACATCTTTCTTTTCCTGTCCTTACCACTTTCTACAGAGGGACGATCGAGAGCATCCTGTCAATTGCATTACAGTCTGGTTTGGAAGCATCACTGCATCAGAAAGGAAGGCGGTGCAGAGAGTGGTGAGAATGGCAGAAAAGATTATTGGCAGTTCACTTCCTTCTACCCAGGACATAGCATATAAGTGGTGCTTGAGCGACGTCCGCAAGATTGTCTGGGACACTACACATCCTCTTCATAACCTGTTTTCTTTGTTACCTTCTAGGAGGAGGTTTTGTGGTATCTGAAACAGAATATCCAGATTCAGCCACAGTTTTGTTCCATACGGTATAAACCTTGTGAACTCTCAAGCTTCCTCTTTCCGCTATAGGTTCAAAATGGACAGTGCTTAATATTTATATGTAAATATATGTATGGTGTGTGTGTGTGTGTGTGTTTGTGTTTGTGTGTGTGTGTGTGCATGTGTATATGTGTGTTATTTATATGTATGGGTAGATATTCTTCTTTTGAAAGCAGGCAACAGAATTTCATTTTTAATGTGGGCCAGTGTGCTCACAGTAAAAAATGACAATAAAGCTTGTCTTGTCTTGTCTTGTCTTGTCTTGTTTCACCTCACCTCACCCCACCTTACCTTATCTTACCTTACCTTACCTTACCGTACTATTCTGGAATCAGAACAGAACGCTTCTATATGCCCACCATAGGACATCAGCAAAAGGATCTGATTGGGCACTTAAGGAAATTGACTTTATGGAAGAAGTCTTCTTTATCAGAGTTTGCTTCAGAAGTTTCAACCTGGAGACTGAGTGGGGTCAAGTACTACCAGTGGAGCAATACAGCTAATGAAATCCCCACTCCTACCCTTCAAAATATCATTTCTAATAGCAATGCCAGATCTTGCTAACCCCCCTTTAAAACATCAGCACTACATTTAATCCTTGTTTACAGCTGTCCAAATTCCAGCAGTAATATATTAACCTGCTTTTCCTCTTGCAAATCTCTTGTTCTCCCTCATCTCTTAAACAATTAACATTTTACAGATCCTAAGAAATAATTTCAAGCTTTTGTCAGATCATTTTAAGATTTCTTATATTCAACTATAAATCTGAAAAACTGCCGACAGCAAGATATGATGTATGCTTGCTCATACCATCTGGCAGAAAGGGTTCCTATCGGGAATTGAAGAAATCTAAAGTCTTATGTGAAAATCAATTTGGCATACACAACCACAAATAAAGAGGCAAAATTAAAATAGCAGATGAATGGACAAATTCCAGATGTCTGCTCGTAGCATAACTATGCTTTAACATCTGTTGCTATACAAATCTTATAAACCTTGATAACACGCCAAACATACATATTACACACTTCTTTCTGAAATATAGAATTATCCATTGTTTTATGCCTTTGGTGAGATTGTGGGTTTATGTACATGCATGAATCTATATATTGACATGCCTTTCCTTTCATATCTACTTCAAGCATATGGTAAATTTAATCCTCAATTACACAACTATAACTCATATATAGCACCCATAATCCTATCTGTACAGCAGTAAATACAACTCATCCAGTGGAAAGGACTCCTCGGTATGACTATAGAGCAATGTTTTTCAACCATGGCAACTTTAAGACATCTGGACTTCAATTCCCAGAATTCTGGGAGTTAAAGTCTAGAGGTCTTAAAGTTGCCAAGGTTGAGAAGTATAGTATAGAGATTGCAGCCACAGATACAAAGGGGGGAAAATACATCAATCTGGAAAGATTTAGAAATAAAGTAAATCAGCTTGTAAATATGGTAATAATCTCATGATATGAAATGCTGGACTTCTTTTTAAAGTGTATCCCTAAATTGCAATAAATTATAGGAATGGGTTGTATTACTTTGTATGGATACATTTTTCCTGCCAAAAATCTTTCATTAAAATCATTAAGAAATCAACACACTCTCTAAATCTTGTGCCCTGAAATTTTGTTCCTCTAGTTTTCTGCGTGGAGCAGTGATCCTGCTTGCATGTATAAGCCCCTTCCCAAAATAAGACTCCATCAAATTTGTGTGTGGTCACAATCCACAGTTTCAATACACTTGGTCTAGATCAGGGGTGTCAAACTGCCAGCCTGCGGGCCGGATGCATCACGCCAAAACCACGCCCATCCCATTGCCGGCAATGGGGGAAAAGTCACGATACGTCACGACACGTCACGTGACGTTGCGAGTTTGACACCCCTGGTCTAGATTCATAAGAAGGAAGCCCTAGGCTAAATCTTCATGAAAAACGTTTCCCTTTTTTTCTCCATATAATTAATCTGCCATTTTTTTAAGTCAAGAAAATCATATAAAGCACAGTCCTCATTATGTTAAGAATCCTTCCCTTTTGCATCTCACTATGAGACAAACATGCCAGAAACTATTTATCTATCTAAACACACTCTTGATATTGCTCCAGCCCTTATCTAAGACAGATTTTTACAGCATCCTTAACTGTAAAAGAAAGCTTTTCCTGTTTATTGCGTTTATGATAAATATTGTAAAAAAAAAAAAAAAGCTAATTACACCTGAAAGTAATTTTCTTACTATTCGATCAGGACTGTAGATCTATTGCCTTCCAAATTCTCCTATATGTTTAAAAGTATAATTGGTCTTGTCTAGTGTAATAGACATAAAATTGGTATAAAAAACTCATACATGTAAAGTAGTATTTTTCCTCCCTTAATAGAATGTTGGTTATGTAAGAATCATAAATATTATAGGTTTGAAAGAATCTCAGATTATTTCAGAAGATCTAAGGCATAAAGGCCCAATATACTCCTACACACCAAGTGACTACATTATTATTTTACACAAACCAAAAAGTGGAGATTTTTACCTAATAAAGAAATTTGTGGATATGACACAAATAACTGTATTTATGTAAAATGAGTCAGAAAAGGTTGGAGATTTTTCCAATGAATCACTTAACTGCAAAATGTTTTGTGAAAGGAAACAGCTTATCCCTAAATCATTCTAGCTTTAAAATGTCACTCATTCTGGTCATATTTTAATATTCTAAGATTAATAATTTCAATTAATGATATCTCTTAATCCTGTTATTTGATATATAAGGCATATGAAATTAGGTTTGCATTTCAATAAAGCATAAAGTATTACATAGAATATTTAAGTATTAAAGTATTAAGAATATAAAGGACAGAGTAAGAAAAACTGTATTCTTTTCACATATTTGAAAATTCTGTTAATACAAACTATTTTAATAAAGTCTGGTGGCAACGGACTTCTACCAAACTGCTTTATATATAATTTTTAAAAATTATATAAATACTTCCAAGTATTTATTTAAGTTTTAGTTTATATACTAAAAATGTGTGATTGAGGCTACATCCAATTCCAATCATTATTTCAATTTCAGATATGTGATTTACTTCAGTGTGGGGGTTTTTTACTGGATAAATTGTTCTGATTCAATTTGATTTGAGTTGAATTCAAGAATTCTATTTTTACACATGCAGAAAAGTCATCCAAAATGACAAAATCAATAGGAGGTATTTGATTCAACAATTGGAAAAGGACTGTTGGTTTGATTCAGAAATCCGATCTGATTTAGAAATTCACTATTCATCTATTGACAGCCATACAGATTTTATAGAAGTGATGAAAAAGAGTGAAAACAAGACATTTTCTCATAAGATTTCAGTCTCGTATTTGCCTGTGTGTAAAGTTCAGGCTCTGAAGCCCTTTGTTCAGGAGATCTAACATGCCAAAATTAAGCCATCATCTTGTATTATGTCTATTGTTTCATTTGAACTATTATAGTTTTATAAAACCACCAAGGCACCAGATGCTTAATTATGTCTGATGCATCACTTTAATTGATGAAGTAATCCAGGGTAGCTTTATCTTTATAATAATTGTCTGATGATGTGATTTTTGAAAGGATTTATTTTTTCCATTACTTGGTATCTTAATACTAGCACTTTCTTTTAGCATGCAGTGGTCTGCTTACTTAGCCTTGGTTAATTGACTGCTTTTGCAAATTCTATTTTGAGAAAAATAATCTTGTTCCTTAATTTAGCTCAGCTTAACCTCTTTTGTTCTGTTATTGTTTATTAAGGCAGCAAGTTGAGAGGCACATGAGAGCTGAGACTTTATGAGTATCAATACTGCAATCAAACGTCATCTCAAAATCAAAGAAATAACTATCATGATATCACATTGCAAGTTTCTCTCCCTACATACCAGCATGTGACATCACCACACAAGAGCAAAAGAGGTGGAGCTTGCATTATGATGCAAGACTCATTTCATCATTTGTCCTTTCCTAATGTATGCCTATGGCTATCATTCCCAAATTTCCCCAATACACAGTTATCCTTTAGAAAGTACTCAACATATTTCTAATTTTCTGCAACAAACTCTATGTTTTCATTTAAAAACTGTTCATTTTAAAATCCAGCACATTCAAAATGAGGTATATACCGACTAAAGATAACTACTGCAACTGTCCTAAATGCTCTTAAATGAGAAAGAAAAAACTGTCAGCTTCAGTATCTTTTTAAAGCAATTAGGAATTAGGAATGGAACAGCCTGTAACAGATATACATTGGAAAAATGATCCCTAGCTGTAATGTTGTTACCTCTTACAGCAATCTGGAAAGTGGCGAGGAGACAAAGGGACAGCTAGACAGTAATTTAATACAAGGGCAACCAATATCTCAGGAATGTTGCTATCAAGGGAAAGTCTTACATTAGAATTGTATAGTTGATTTTTTAAAAAATTAGATTATTGAAGCTAATCTGTTTTAATGGTTTGAAGTACTGAATGTAAAGCCCATTAACCTGCCTGAATAACTAGGGAGAGGGGTTTTTTTTGCCTCCAGAATGATGCAAATGTTTGTAAAGGTAGAGTTAATACATTCAAGCTGTAACAGTCTCGTTCAACTTTCAATAATAGCTAGAGAGATAATCATGTTGCTCAGGCATGGATTTCAGGATACTGTTCTGGAACTGGCTTTGAGACATGCTTAGCAGGCAGAAGGGGAACCTGCAAGGGAGGACCAGAAGAACAAGATGGCAGGGGTGACAGCTGAAAAAGACATGACACCTGGAAATAGAATATAAGCCACGTATTCTCAAACATTTCAGTGTCATAACCCTCCCATTCACTCCATGATGGGGTTGAGAGGTGGGTACAGGGAAGATGATTACAGCAGAAGAAAAGGACTGGGAATGTTGATTTAGGGGCTGTTGAGGGAGGTCATTAAGTGCACCTATTTGTTGTTGTTCAGTTGCTAAGTCATGTTCAAATCTTTGTGACCCCCATGGATCATAGCACACCAGCCCCCTCCTCCCCCCGTCCTCTACTGTCTCCCTGAGTCTGCCCAAACTCATGTCCACTGTGTTGATGACACTACCTAAACATCTCATCCTCTGCCATCATCCTTCTCCTTTTGTACACCTATAGAGGTATTATCTGATATTGAGATTATGATTTTGGAGCCTGTTAGAGAGGAAGTTGTTAGCTTTGAAATGTGCTCTGCGAGTAATGGACTTAAAGGAATGGAGAGGAAGAGAACAGAATTAAGATGATGACAGATAATATAAAGCATGCAATGAGGTTTACAGAGAACAAAAGGTTGACTATTTGAGGACTATCTCTTTTTTGGGTCAGCTGCCTAATCTCAGAAACCAGAAGATTAGGCCATCAAGTTCTGGCTGGTGCTACAGGTCTGCCGGTAATTATGGACAAGAGAACAGACGTGCCTTGAATTACCAAAATCTAAGAGGTTGAATGGGGAACTATTCTCCTTTTTGAAACACGTTCATCTGCGTTCTGAAATTTAACCAGCAGTGACCCCAGGTCAAGGAAATCCATGTCTGGAGAGTTCTCCAGGCAAAAGTAGTTTTCCACAGATAACTAGACGTGTAACCTTGGATGAGTGGCAGTCTAGTACAGCTTTTGCACAGCTCCAGTTGTGCTCCAATTTCAACTGTTTCTGAAGCAAAAGGTTTTATTGACATTTTCTCATGCCCTTCATACTTCCTATCTTAGCTCTCCAGAAGCTACAGCTGATTTAAAATGCAGCAATTCATTTTAAATTTATGTTGCTTTAATTGATGTGATTTCTATATAAAAAAAACTTCAATAATTCAAGCAGTCAGTACTTGATTGACAGCTTTTTGTGTTTTCAATTTTAGATTCAATTTTATAATTTTTCAGCTTTTCAGATGAACCAATAATGCTGTAGCCAAAGTGTAATACTTTTATACAGTTATTCAGTTTAATGTGATAATTGGTAACTTATAATCTCACAATCACAACCAACGTTAAGCTCCAACAATTAAAGTTTATTCCTGCTAAAATCAGCAGGACACAGAAAGATGTTCTTAGTTTTGGTTTAATTGTGCTCACTGTTATTTAATCATTTCACCCTTTATTTAATATGACTCTATGTGCATGAATAAAATATATTTCCTGGGTCGTCAGTTTTATATTCAGCTACAAAATTTCATGCTGTGCATAAGAGTATTTTTACCCAGAGGCCTTGTGCATCCTGATGTCAATACCAGGAGCTTTACAAATTTGATAGTATGGATGAAAACCAATACATTTTTAATAGTAATGCCTATAGCTGAAATTTCCTTCCTAGTACTTTTGCTGCTTCCTGCTGAGCTAGAAGCAAGAGCTATCCTACATTAAAGAAATATCGACAGTTCCTCATATAGATTGATGTCTGTTTCTCTTTTTGACTTGGAGGCATTGACAGATTAGAAGAGAGCTGGCAAACTAAAGCTCAGTTCAAATAAGAAACTGATAGAAGATTACCCACCCCAGAAATTAGGACTTTCTTTGCAAGTTAGAATACTATCTCTGAAGGAACAGATATGTAACTGGAGGGCTCTCCTTAATTCCATAGTGTAATAAGGAGGCCCTCTCTCCATTTCAGTTGATACACCAGCTACAACTCTAGCTTAGCCTGAAGGGTAAATATCTTAATAACTTTACAAGTGGATTACTTCAATCAGTCTTCACATGCTTTAATTTATATACATTTATAAATATACATTTATATACATACATATATACACTATAAATAAGATAAGAATATCATCATGGGACTTCGATGATTATCATCTTTTGGCACCATTGAAGATATCACTAACTCTGTGCAAGGCTATCCTTGAAAATGTTCTGTAAACATTTACAGAATACTGTTGTCTGATTATTAATCAGGGTAGCCAACCCATCAGCCCACTCCTAAAAGCACTGCATGGCTTCTTAAGAGCTGCTAAGCCCAATCTAAGGACTTTACACTAGCCAATAAAATCTTGACATGGACTTAACCCAACTACTTAAAAGAAAGCTTTTTCAGTATCTTTCAATTCATGTAGTAAGATCAGCTGGAGAGACTCTACCTATGGCCTTGCAGTTTAGCTCACAGTGTAGTGGCCTCCACTGCAGTGGTGGAATTCAAATATCTGAACAACCGGTTCTCTTATTCGATGCAGGCCTGGGCCTCCGAGGCCTAGAACAGACTTCCGGAAGTGGCATCCATGCACTTCCGGTGGGCCGTTCTAGGCCTGGGAGGCCTCCTCCAGTCCTCCGAGGCCTAGAACAGACTTCTGGAAGTGGCATCCATGTACTTATGGTGAGCCGTTCTAGGCCTGGGAGGCCTCCTCCAGGCTTCTGAGGCCTAGACTGGACTTCTGGAAGCCAGCTGGTTCTCCGGATACAGCAAAATTTAGCTACCGGTTCTACCAAACCGGTGCGAATCGGCTAAATTCCACCACTGCTCCACTGCCTTTCTCAGATCAGTGTTTAGAATGGTTTTCTGAGCACTCAAGCCCCTTTATACAAACCAGTGAGATACTTACTGTACATCACATCATTGTTTCCAAATTCTAAACAGCATTAAGTTTAGCATGCTTCAACTCTCTTCCCACAATAGTTTTGGAGTGCAGATATAAAAATGTTCCCTATGAACCAAGAACATGTTGTGGACAAGGGGCTGTTGAAACTACAGCTCATGTTCTGCTATACTGTACCCTCTATAAGGGCTTAAGGATCCATCTTATAACTCTTTATCTGGTAAAACACCCAGGAAATTCTCATCTTTTTTATGTACAGTTGTTATCTATCAATGATTTAGTCTTCCTGGTTGTAGCTAAATGTTGTTATACTGCCTATAAAATTTTGTCAGTATCCACTGACAAAACCACCACCAACTGTAATATTTTATCTTGTTTTGTTTTTACTTTGTTTTTATGTTTAATGTCTTTTTGTTTGCAATTCTGGCAGGTGATCATAATAAAAATATTATTTATTTAGATCAGTGTTTCCCAACCTTTGCAACTTTAAGATGTGAAAATTCCCAAAATTCCCCAGCTAGTGCTGGGGAATTCTGAATACTGAATAATGATAATAGAAATGTAATAATTATAGAAGTACTGGGGAATTCTGGGAGTTGAAGTTCACACATCTTTAAGTTTCTGAGGTTCTCTTAAATAACAAAGAAATCCTACCTATTACTGAGGTAGGATAACAATAATTTCAGGCCAGCCTAGAATTTACAATATGAACCCAGTTTTATTTTTTATTATTACTGTTTTATCAAGATGCATTTAAAATTGCTTTTATTGCTTTTTTTGTTACCCATCTTGGAACAAGTAAATAAATTATTAATTAATAATAATTCTGTTTGCACTACTATTCATTTCTCGTTACAACCTATAGGAAAGAAATGCAGTTTGCATAGCTTCATTGACCAAAACCTTATCAGTGTCCATAATGTTTTTGGGTCCTGACACCTCTAAGTATATTTCATATTAAAGTCTGCAGGGGGAACTTGGAGAGGTTTCCAGTTTTGCTGAATATATCTACAACCATCACTTCATTTGCAAGGTTTCTAGTTGTGAGTTTTACATGAATTCCTTTTTTATTTTTAATGGGTGAAATTGTTCCACTAACTTGGAAGACACATTTCAGAACTTGCAGGAATAGCACCTCTCAGCTATTTATTATAGAAGCCACATCTTTGTTTTCAGGATTCTGGGTGAATCTGAAAAAGATGTAGTTGCCTTAATTAAATGAATCATGGTGCGTCTTTAGTACAACTCTTAAAGCAGGGTTTTCATTTTGTATTGAAGTGGGAGCTGACAAAAAGAGAAGTCCGCTTTAATGAATAGCAGCAAAATGGGATGCTTCTATAAGGTCCAAAGTACTCCTGAATAATTTTCCAAAGCGTGCACAGATCTAGTGAATGGAAATATATAGCATATCTGAACACTAGAAATGTTGCAAAAGGGCACAGTTTTGTAGTCACAAATTATTTTCCTCTCCACATAAAGCAGGGGTGGGGAACCATGGCCCTTTTATGACTCGTGGCCTTCAACTCCCATGCTGGCTCAGGAATTCTGGAAGTTGAAGTCCACAAGTCATAAATGGACTATGGTTCCCCACCCCTGACATAAAGCTTTAATGCCTGTTTAGTGTTGAAATTTCATTTGGATTCAGTTGGGAATGGATCTGAGAAAAATAATATATAATCAAATATAATTCTATTTCTACAATTTTAAAATTAGCAAAAGCTGAAGCAGAATTCAAGTCTTTGGGCATTGATTCATTTTATTAACTGGCTGAGTCAGATGGAATTATCAAAGATGCCTTAGAGAGAACACTGTCTTTGGACATAACGGTACAGTAGCTGTAGGAATGTAATATTCCTCAAACCTCACCACGTGGATAAATATTCTGAGCAATTTGTGCAGGTGTGTATGTGCAGAACTTGTGTACCTTAAATTCAAATGCTGGAGTCATACAGTGTGGTTACCTTTTCTGTTAAGAGCAGTTCTTTGAAAAGAAAAATTTCCTGGTGAATTCATTATCAGCCTTCAGTCCCACCCCTTGCAGTTGCTATATACAATAACAGGATTACTTCTCAAGAGTTTGCTGGGTTGTGAGGAAAAATAATTGCATTCAGTCAGAAACCAGCATTGCTAGGACCAAGGTAAGAAAACCATCTTCCTACTACATACATACTGATAATACACTGTTGAAATGTAAGTGATGTTTGTTCAGAGATGTATAAGCTGTTATGAGTTTAACTGTAGTGAAATAGGAAGAAATGGAATGGATTAGAGCAGTTCACTTTTATAGATAAACATCTGATTGTGGACAAATGTGATGGTTTTCCAATTTAATGGAAAATAATTTACTACAAGAAACAAGTTGGACATTCATAAATTCAGAGTAATAATTTCAACTACTTTTATTATGTGTATTTCTGTATGTGTGTGATTTGAAACAAAAGGTTTGAGTTTGTCAACTATTCTTCAAAACTGCCTATTCCAAATATCAATGAAGATTATGTAACTTGTATGCAATTTTCAACTGGATAACCTTTTCATAATTTTAGTTTGAGATGTTTAAAAATATTTTTTGATTCTCTGTTAAGCAATGGACTGAGCACTCAGCATCTTTCTAAGAAACTAAATGGGTTAGGTTTAATAAGCTAATGGCATAGCAGCATTTGCAAAACCCAGCTAATCAGTAAAGTGACAAATGGAATAATCTGTGCTCTTCAGGGTGAAGAGTTAATTGAATGAACAGACTTTTTTTTACATTCCTAATGGATACCTTCATTTCAATCTTTTTAAAGTAATAGATACTCATTCTTAATTTAAAGTCTCTTATGTTTTTCAGCCAGTTGCTTTTAGCTGGGGCAAAGGTCTCAGATATTTATATTTTGGAGATTAAAATTGTCAATATGATGTATGAAACATATATTTATAACTGTAAATAGATCTTATTAACCTATGCTTGGAATTACAATGATATTCAGGAAGTAGAAATATTAAGTAAAAGTCAAGAGCTATAATAGAGCTGTACATTTAGTCCCATTTTTTAAAGTTTCAATACTCAGTATATACAGTATAGAATGATACACTAGGAACAGCCAGATAGCTTCTTTCAAAGAAAAATAAGGCATTGTTTTGCATTCAAGAAATGGGGCTGAGACTGGGAATACTCATATTCAATGATCCCCGTGGTTGATTTTGGATTAGATGAACTCAGAAGACTATTGTAAAGATAAAATGTCTATAAAAATATACCACCATAAAGCACATTAAAAAACAAAAGAAAGGCATAAATGTAAGAATACTTATTTTAAAAAGCATCTAAAATTAAACATTTCTAAATCCTATTGACTTCAGTGAAAGAAAATTTCTGTTATTGAAATCAGCAACTTTGGTCTCTAGCATGATTCAATGGATTATTCTTTAATCCTTCCCATTTTAAGTATATAATAAAAGACAAACACATATACAATATAGTAGTATCTTTGATCTAAGATCTGGGACTGAAATGTATGGAAGTCCCTTAATACAACAACGAGCAACATAGAGGCTTATTCTACAAGTCAGACAAGCAAGACACAATGGTGTTGAAATGATAAAACAGATCAAAAATGGACTAAACATCCACATCTGAAATCATTACTATCGGGAGAATCCATATTTCCAACATTCAATTTCCTGCATATATATCATGAAATAAATGGAAGTAATTTGGAACAAATTTCATTTCCCCAGTGAGGATGAGCTAGTTTCAGCCTATTCTTTTCTGATTCTCCATGAAAATCCATTCCTAATATGCTTTGCAGAGTTCTGCCCTGT